>BFEA01000145.1:2177598-2191574 GCA_003427395.1 Chara braunii | reverse complement strand
GGGGGGGGAAGAAGGAGGAGGGGGGAGAAGGAGGAAGAAGAAGGAGGAAGGAGGAGGAAGAAGGAGGAGGAGGAAGGAGGAGGAAGAAGAAGAACGGAGGAGGAGGAAGGAGGAGGAAGAAGAAGGAGGAAGAAGGAGGAGGAAGGAGGAGGACAAAGGGGTGGATGGCAAGATGGGATGGTGGGATGGGTGGCGAGATGGGATGGTGGGATGGATGGTGAGATGCGATGGAAGAGAAAGGAGGAGGAAGGAGGAGGAAGAAGGAGGAGGAAGAAGAAGGAGGAAGAAGGAGGAAGAAGGAGGAAGGAGGAGGAAGAAGAAGGACGAAGGAGGAGGACGAAGAAGGGATGGATGGCGAGATGGGATGGATGGATGGCAAGATGTGATGGAAGAAGGAAGAAGAAGGAGGCAGAAGAAGAAGGAGGAAGGAGGAGGGCGATGGAGGAGGAGGAAGAAGAAGAAGAAGAAGAAGAAGAAGAAGAAGAAGAAGAAGAAGAAGAAGAAGAAGAAGAAGAGAAGAGGAGGGGAGGAGGGGGAGGAGGACGGCCTTTTTTTTTTTTTTTTCGTTTGCCGTTCGCGACAACTGCCTAAGGTGGCCGAAGATCTGCCCTGCCCCAAACAGCCAAAAGGCCGAAGAAGATAAAGATCGTCGTTAACTGCCGAAGGTCGACTGATGCAAGAAGAAGAAGAAGAAGAAGAAGAAGAAGAAGAAGAAGAAGAAGAGGAGGAGAGGGGGACAAAGGGGAAGACGAAGAAGAAGAAGAAAGATTGTGGGGGAAGAAGAAGAAGAAGTAGAAGAGAAGAGGAGAGGAGGGGGGGGAGGAGGACGACCTTTTTTTTTTCCGTTCGCCGTTCGCGACAACTGCCTAAGGTCGCCGAAGATGTGCCCTGCCCCAGCCAGCCAAAAGGCCGAAGAAGATAAAGATCGCCGTTAACTGCCGAAGGTCGACTGATGCAAGAAGAAGAAGAAGAAGAAGAAGAAGAAGAAGAAGAAGAGGAGGAGGGGACAAAGGGGAAGACGACGACGAAGAAGAAAGATTGTGGGGGAAGAAGAAGAAGTAGAAGAGAAGAGGAGAGGAGGGGGAGGAGGACGACCTTTTTTTTTTTTCCGTTCGTCGTTCGCGACAACTGCCTAAGGTCGCCGAAGATGTGCCCTGCCCCAAACAGCCAAAAGGTCGAAGAAGATAAAGATCGCCGTTAACTGCCGAAGGTCGACTGATGCAAGAAGAAGAAGAAGAAGAAGAAGAAGAAGAAGAAGAAGAAGAAGAAGAAGAAGAAGAATGGCGGCAGATCCTGCGAACGGCGACGGGTTGAAACGGGCTCCCGCAGGCCTATCGGGCCCGATGCCGCGGGTTTTTGGGCTGGTCGGACCCGGTAGGCCTGTGGGAGCCCACCACCGTTCGAAATGGGGTCTGAAAACCCCGAAATGCCCTGTGTGCTGGGGGGGCCCGCGGACCGACCGGGTGCACTGCCCGGCCAGGCCGCCCGGGACCCCACCCGGGCCCCCGCTGGTCCGCCGGGCAGCCCGGAACC
This sequence comes from Chara braunii, assembly GCA_003427395.1. Classification (NCBI taxonomy): domain Eukaryota; kingdom Viridiplantae; phylum Streptophyta; class Charophyceae; order Charales; family Characeae; genus Chara; species Chara braunii. The sequence goes on along the minus strand of BFEA01000145.1, from coordinate 2,190,041 downwards.
CCACCCAGGTTTTTTGTTCCAGTAGGGGGGAAAAAAAACGCGGTGCGCTCACTTTTCTTTTTTGTAAGCAAGGAAGTGTGCTCCCTCCTTTTTCTTTGCTCTTTTATGAACTACTGTGTGCTCCTTTCTCTTCTTTGTTTTTTGAACCACTGTGTTCTCCTTTCGCTTCTTTGTTTTACAAACTTTCTACTGCAGGAATATCCGCTACACGAGGGAAGGGGCAATTGTGGAGTTATCTGACAAGAAGGTGCAATCCCCAACTCATGCCCTCTGTCTTTGCCTCTGCTGTTACCTGCCCCTCCACCTATTTGTACCCCCCATCACTATTTCTCTTTTGTGGTTTTGCTTGCCTCTGCCTCCATGTGTCCGTCCTTCCTCGTCTTCTGTCCCTCCGTCCTCTTTCTCCCTCCTCGTCCTCGGTGGCCCCCTCTTCCCTCCTTGCTCCGTCTCCCTCCCTCCCTCAGCCCTCGTCCCTCGCTTCCCTCCCTTCCTTTCACTGCTGTCCCTCGCTTCCCGCCCTTCCTTTCACTGCTGTCCTTCGCTTCCCTCACTTTCGTTCACTGCTGTCCCTGGCTTCCTTTCACTGCTGTCCCTCACTTCCCTCCCTTTCTTTCACTGCTGTCCCTTGTTTCCTTTCACTTCTGTCCCTCACTTCTCTCCCTTCCTTTCACTGCTGTCCCTCGCCTCCCTCCCTTCTTTTCACTGCTGTCCCTCACTTCCGTCCTTTCCTTCACTGCTGGCACTCGCTTCCCTCGCTTCCTTTCACTGCTGTTCCCTCGCTTCCTTTCACTGCTGTCCCCCGCTTCCTTTCACTGCTCACCCTAGCTTCCTTTCACTGTTATCCCTCCCTTCCTTTCATTGTTGTCCCTCGCTTCCCTCCCTTCCTTTCACTGCTGTCCCTCGCTTTCCTCCCTTCCTTTCACTGCTGTCCCTCACTTCCCTCCTCCCCCCTCCCTTTCCCCTCTTCCCTTACCTCTCCCATCTTCACCCCCCTCCCTCCCTTCCTCTGATTCCTCTTCCTCCCCCCTCTCTCTTGTGATTATAGTGCCTAATAGTTTGACAGGAGGTTGATGAGCAGGGAGCTGCCCTCCTGGCATTTCCTTTCTCATTAAGTGGCAGACAGTCTGCCACTAATTTTCTATCTTTATAACTAGCGGCAGGAGCTGTATGAGCAGCGAGCTGCCCTCCGGTATGTCCTTTCTGGTTAAGCGGCAGACGATCTGCCGCTAATTTTCTGTTTTTAACTAGTGGCAAGAGCTGGATGAGCGGAGAGCTGGCCTCCCGGCATGTCCTTTCTCATTAAGCGTCAGACGATCTGCCATAAGGCTTTTTTTTTTTTTTTACATAATTTTTATTAATTTGTTTTGAGATCCATTAAGAGAATATTGACACTGTGGAGGGGATGTGGCAAAGGGATTGAATGTGGGGTAGTGATGGGTACCTGGAAATGGATGTATGCTTGCCAGGTGTATACTCACCTCGGGGGCATGTTTCTGATTGCAATTGTGGCCAGGTTCACCACCCAGGAAACTTGTAGTGTGGTTACTATAATAAGGATAGAGAGATCTGCACAGTCGCCCTGCCATAAAAAAACTACCGTCTTCACCCGGACACAAAGTTAATAAAAGGAAAAGCAAAAGGCTACAGATGGGGATCCTGATTGTATACAAGGGATCTTTCTGGTCTGGTGTGTTGTGTTTGGGGGAAGATGGTAGAATCGCCATACCAATTGCCAAACACCAACATTTTAACCACGGGTCCAGATACATTCAGAATGTTGGCGCTTGGCGAGTGGTGCGGCGAGGTCCATAATTCTGTTGTTGATATTGAGTCTTTGACTGCCATGTTGAAGTGTGCTTATAGCATGCCTCTTCCGTCTTGCACTCCACTACCTCCAATCTTGTTTTTGCCGAAACTGAATGTCACTGCGCTCCAAGTTTTGCCGAGCCTGGGGCCCATTGTATTTTGTTTTCTGGTACTCACCGCAGTTACATCCGAAAAAGAACAAGGGAAAAATCTGAAAAAACTAGGCTGCCAGCCAGGCCGCCCGGGTCACCCTATTTTCCCGGGCGGCCCGACCATGCAAGGACTAGGGAAGGTCCCAGCCGAAAAGTAATAAAAAAGAAAATCCAAAACTCCTAGGCTACCAGCTGGGCCGCCCGGGTCCCGGGTGGCCAGCTCGTGCAAGGACCAAGGAAGGTCACAGCAAAAAAAAAAAAACAACAAATTCCCAAAAATCCTAGACTACCATAGTGACCCGGGGTCACTTGCCCGACCGGGCCAAAACATATATATATGCAGGGTTACCAGCCCGTACGTACGGAGGCCCCCGGGCGGACCTCCGTACGCTCGGGCGTTCGGGGTCCCGTACGGGACCCGAACCCGACGGCGTTCGGCCCCCGCCAAAAATTATTTCGGGGCCTAAAAATATATATATTTTTTTGAATTTTTTTTTACAACTTCTCTATGATGTGAGGTACATGCCTATAAATTTTTCAAGTCATTTCTCTTTGCCAAATAAGAACTAAAAATCGCCAAAGATGGCGGTGTCAAAACGTGCTCGCCCACTTTTTTTTTCACTTTTTACTTTTTGTTTTCACGTTAGTTCGGGGTCTAAACAATTTCATTATTTTTTAAACTTTTTAAGTGGGTTTTGTATTATGTGAACTACACATCTGTAAATTTTCAGGGCATTTAGCTATGCCAAAGAAAAATGAAAAATCGGCAAAGATGGCGGTGTCGAAAACATGCTCGCGCACTCACTAAATTTAATTCTCTTTTTATTTTTATTTATTTTTATTATTAGCAGGGTTACCAGCCCGTACGTACGGAGGCCCCCGGGTGGACCTCCGTACGTTCGGGCGTTCGGTGTCCCGTACGGGGCCCGAACCCGACGGCGTTCGGCCCCTGCCAAAAATTATTTCGGGGCCTAAAAATAATTTTTTTTTTACGACTTCTCTATGAGGTGAGGTACATGCCTATAAATTTTCAAGTCATTTCTCTTAGCCAAATAAGAACTAAAAATCGCCAAAGATGGCGGTGTCAAAACGTGCTCGCCCACGCTTTTTTTCACTTTTTACTTTTTGTTTTCACTTTAGTTCGGGGTCTAAACAATTTTATTATTTTTTGAAACGTTTTTTGGGTTTTGTATTATGTGAAGTACACATCTGTAAATTTTCAGGGCATTTAGCTATGCCAAAAAAAAATGAAAAATCGCCAAAGATGGCGGTGTCGAAAACATGCTCGTGCACTCACTAAATTTAATTCTCTTTTTATTTTTATTTATTTTTATCATGGCTACGCCGGACCCGGACCCGGACATTTCCGGACATGGAACCGGACCCGTGTCCGGTAGTTTCCGGACGTCCGGAATTCCAGACTTTTCCGAACCTCCGGACATGGGGGGATCCGGACGGTCTGGAAGTCTGGACAGGTCCAGAAATGTCTGGACCATTAAAAAAAAAAATCTGAAAAAAAAGTATGTTATGCAGAATAACAATGCAAACCACTTTTGCCTCAGAGTCATGTCAGAATTCCTAACCAAACTTTGAGTTAAAAGTCAAAAACTATAAAAAGCTTAAAAAAAGACTTAAAAAACTAATAAAAGGTAATGAATTATTAATAATTAAAAAATTGGGGTTGTCTAATAAATTACTATAGAGAGAGAGCATGTCCGGACCCCCCGAAAAAGCATAAACGGGCCTGAAAACCCCCCAAAACAATTTTGGGGGCTTGGCTCCTCAATGGGGAAGGGTCCTGGACCGTTTTTTTTTTTTTTTTTTTTCTCGAAATTTGCCAGGTCCGGACCTTCCATACCGGACGTCTGGATTCCGGACTGAATCCAGACCGTCCGGACGGCGGTCCGGACGTCCGGATCGTAGCCATGATTTTATTATTGGTATTTGTTCTGTGTATTTTATTTTTATTTCAAATTTGGTAAGGAATTCGGATGTAATGCTCAGGCAAATCTTGTTTAATTTATTTTTCTCCATAACGTATCTTTTTTTCAGATTTTTTTGATGACTGTTTTTTTTTTTTTTTTTTTNTTTTTTTTGGGTCCGCGTTCGGCCCGAACGGCCGAACGCATCCCCAAGGGGTGCCATACGTTCGGGCGTTCGGGTTTGGGCGTTCGGCCCGTCCCAAACGCCGGTTACCCTGTATATATGTATATATTATTCTAAATTTGGTGAAGAATTTCAATGTGACCCTGAGGCAAAAGTTGTTCAGTTTAGTTTTCTGCATAACATAGTTTTTTTTCGGATTTTTTTTTTTTTTTTTTTTTTTTTTTTTTTTTTTTTTTTTGCTGGAACCTTCCCTGGTCCTTGCACGGGCTGGCGGCCCGGCTGGTAGCCTATCAAAAATCCCAAAAAGAACTATGTTATGCAGAGAGAAAACTGAAAAAAAAAAAAACTGAACATCAAAATTCTTCACCAAATTTAAAATAAAAAATAAAACTTAAAAAATATATATATATGAGTCGGTGAAACTCCGACGAAACAGTTTGCCACAGCCCCTCGTTTTTGTCCTCGTAGCCTAGTGAAAAAATAAATAAAGAAGAAGAAGAAGAAGAAACCAAAAGAAACTGTGCCACTCTGGTAGCCTAGTGAAAAAATAAATAAAGAAGAAGAAGAAGAAGAAACCAAAAGAAACTTCCCTAACGCCATGATAGCCATCATATACATTCTATGAGGTGCTAGTGAGACTGCCGTCAGTGAGGGCGTCTGTCCGATGAAGAACAGATGAAGAACTCCCCCCCCAAAAAAAGCCCATCAATTATGCTGTGATCACGGTCGAATAGAGGACGCTGCAGTACTAGTGTGAGTATGATGTGAGTGAGGCAGTTAGTTGCGCCGTGTGGAATACGCCCTTGCCTTGCTGGCAGGGCACCAAAAGCAAACGACGAGAAGAAAAAAAAATATAAACAACAGCACACACATTCCACACATATTGGCCAGATAGATTCCTCAAAGCACTGGTGTGACTTCCACCTCTGCGAGGGCCTTCCCCGACGTTGCTGGATTCGGAGTTCATAGTTTGTTTGTTTGTTTGTTTGTTTGTTTGTTTGTTTGTTTTTGTTTTTTTTTTTCTAACCATGGGCCCATAGGGTCCCAAATTCTCCCGATCTTTTCTTTTTTCTATGTTCTTTCCTGCCGAGCCGCTTCGGGATGTCCAAAAAATGCAGTGTGGCGTATATTCCCGATTTTCCCAACACTGTGAAAGGTAGTGGTGGTTTAAACCAGCAGTTCATCCAGAGTTACTGTTCATCCGTTTTCATATACGAGTACCATCCCTGGGCAGAGTACCGCCCCTGGGCACTGATAGGCGCTGCCTCTCACTGTGAGCTGTTGGGGTTGGATATCTGCCATCGAAGCACAGCTCTTTCATCATTTCTTCTTCGAACGACATATTCTCCATCTCCATTGAAGGGGCAACTTCATGTTCATCCTTCGATTGGTCACAAATGGTCACACAGGGAAGTCTCGATTGGTCACAAATGGTCACACAGCCGAGCTGTTGGCGCTCGATTGGTCACAAATGGCCACACAGCCGAGCTGTTGGCGCTTGATTGGTCACAAATGGTCACACAGCGATGTCTCGAACCCGGTAGTACTCAATTGGCGGGGCCGGCGGCAACAAACAGTCGGCCTGCCTGCGTTCGAATCCTTCCTGGTATCTACTGCCATTGAAGGTACCCATGGCAATGTGTCGACATCTCAAGGTTAGGGGTGCAAGGCCCTGCCGTGCCTGCTCGCCGATGTATGGCCCAATGGAACCATACCTGTAGTCTGAGCCAAATTACTTAGATCAAGACATTCGGATAGCATGTCTCCCATTTCGGAAGATAGCATGTCTACCCTGTCTGCCAACAATCCACAAACTAAGTTAAAACATGAACTGAAAACACAAACCCTATCTGCCGTGCTGCCCCCCCCCCCCCCCCCCCCCCCCCCCCCCCCCCCTAAACCACCAGTACTTCCTAAAGTCGCGCTGGTTAACAAGCCACAATTTGAGGAAATGTACGGGCCACCACAGGAGCGCCCAAATTCATCCGATTAGAAACATTTCTAGTACTTTCTACTATAATTTTTTTCCCACAGCTTACAGCTAGGCCAAGTACTGGTGCTTTAAAAGATAATAAAGAAAGAAGAATAGATTAACGATGTTCTGAATGAACAACTTGGTCTTGATGTTCTTGTTCTCTTGTGCCGCCTTGTGGCAGTCAGTGGTTGCAATTGATGGCTGTGCTCGGGTCAAGCTGGTGGAAGGAGAAGCTTCGATCCATGGTTTCCAATTAAGGAAAGGCAAGGATGTCACCGTCACGTCGAATGCCAAGATCGCCAGTGCTGTGGTGATCAATAATGGAATTTCTTTCGCCAACCCAAACATTTTGCACGAGTGCGATGTCACAGCGACTCCTAGTTCCACTGCCTGCGATTGCTACAACTTCAAGAAAACTGTTCTGGAAGTGCGCTCATTGCACGACCGTGAAGAGGAGGACCAGGAATGCGCTGCCGGAGACCGCAGCTGTCAACTTGGTTTTCAATTGGTGAGTTGAGTTATTAACTTATTATTATTATTATTATTATTTTTAAGGGTTTGATTCTCTAGTCTGTTGGTTAGTAGGGTGTTCAGTCCAGACCGCAACGACGTGGATTATTGCGGGCTCTCTGATCTTTGCAGACTGTTTGATCATTTCAGGGAAATTTAATTAGTTAATCCACTAATGTCAAGGGTAACGGACTTGGAAAGTCGCATCGTGGTAGCGCCATGTGTGTGGAAAAGCAACACGACGAAACCCTCCTGAAGCGACCGACCTCGCTGAGTCATTTTGGCGATGGTCTCACACTAGAGTCAATAATCTGGGCATGGGATTTTGTGAGTGATCGTATTGTAAAGAAGAATCGGATTTAAAAAAAAAAAAGAAAAAAAAAAAGTAGTGACTTACCGACATGTGCTTTCTGGGTTTTGCGAGCGATCGCTAGATTTTCTATTTTAAAAATTCATGCTGCGACCTGAGTTTTTGTCTATCATAGTCAGTCAGCCTTGGTGGCCTCAAAGCATTTTGTTACGATCCTGGTCATTCCCAAAGTGCAAATTCACAATGAAAGACAATGCCACCCAATTGCGACAAAAATGAAAGCACTTGCAAAGAGATAGACACCAAAGAAGAGAGAAAGAAGAAGAAGAAGAAGAAGAAGAAGAAGAAGAAGAAGAAGAAGAAGAAAAAGAAGAAGATGTACACCAGCAAGACCAATGACAAATCCCCCTTCTCTCTCCACCTTCCTCCTCCTCCTTCACTTCGCCAATCTTATTCTTCTCCCAATAATAATAATAACAATGAGTGGATGAACCAGAATCAATGTCCGAAGCTCCCTCTTACTGCTGACACAACAACAACAACAACAAGTCCACCCTAGCTATGGCTTCCCTCCTTCTTCCTCCTCTCGCATGCCTAGGCTATGGCGGACTACTGAGGGCCCTTCCCTCCTGTCCAAAGGACAACCCAAAGCAGTTATGGCGCTGCACTGCTGTCCAAAGGACAACCCAAAACAGCTATGCCGCTGCTGACTAAGCCGCCATGCTTGACTCTGCCTCGAGCTTCCTTGGTGCGGCACTACCCCAACTGGGGCCTTCCAGATGCAGCACCCAACAAGGTGATGAAGATGGTGTCCACCATAGCCAGGTAGGTGCCTCGCCACTCTCCTCCTTCGCCCCCTTCTTCCTCCTCCTCAAGCTGGGCTGCTCGCCATAGCCAGGCTGAGCGCCCAGCTGCCCTTCACCTCCAGGCAGCGCTGCAAAATCCAGCGCTTGGCTCAGCAGCATGTCGCCAATCCTTGCATACCGCAAACTACTTGCTCCTCCGGAAGATATAGCGGGGCCTACTGGCCTCTTGGGCGGTGACTTCCTAGGCCGAGCGGCCTCCCAGCAACCGGTACCTCCTCCCTTTTGGAGGGAAACATCATTGCAGGCTCTGCTATCGTCCGGACAGGCCCTAGACTCAGGCTACTTGGACTGGTACCGGCCTACCTCTAATCCTACCGCTACTGGGCCTCTAAAAATGCCAACTTTTTGTCTTCTTCTGCTTGGCCTCCAGTACCCGACACTCCTACCCGTACTCGAGTGGTACTGGCCTACCTTCTACTTGAGTGTTTTTCCCCGCTGCTCTTGAGTGTCGTGGGCCTACCCCCGCTACTCGAGTGTTTTCCCCGCTGCAACCCCTCAAAGTCACGGCCACAGGTAAGTACCGGCCCTCCGGGGCCTTTCAACCAACAAGTACCCTTGCGGGTCACACACACACTCAGCCAACAAGCACTCAGACAGGCATGCAAACCAGCAGGCATGCACACACACAGACATCAAAACCACACCAGACTGCGGGAATCTCAGCAAGGCATTCATTCCAGCGGCAAATCCCAGAAATCACCAGTGTTCTCAGTCTGTGTTTTGGTGGGTCATTACAATTTGGTTTCTTTCATGGTCTTGCATCTGTCAGTCTGTCTGCCTGTGGGTTGGTCTATGCTCTGAAGTTGGTGTACACGCTGGTTGCAAAAGCTTTACTAAAAAGATAGTTGGCTAAGAAATAAAAGAAACTGGAATAAAAAAAAATTATTCAGAAAAGGAAAAAATTGTTTAGTTGAGCATACAAGTGGTATTCAGGAAGGTCGTGCGTTCAATCCCCCACGGCCGCTTGCTGCAGGCCCGGTGTTCACAAGCTGAGATAAGTTGGCTTGTCCTCCCCGGCGGGTCTTGGTAGGAGAGCCTATGATTCCCTCCCTTGCCCCTACCTACCATCCCTCGCTGAGGGTTCGTAGCCCAGGTTCTAATCCCTGCATAGAGTCAATTAGATAGCCGGTCCTGCTGCTTAGGATATGGAGCCTGGATAGCGTGAGGTAAAAAAAAAAATTGAGAGAAAAATATAGGTTAGTTGACAAAAAAGAAAAAAAGAAAAAAGAAAAACAAAGCTGGTGGGCTATCTGTCTGTAAGACCATCAGTAGCACTCATAGCTACTGCTCTTACTTTATTTGGCTGCAAACACTGGTCTGAAAAAGACTGAAGATGACAAACTGGGGGGTTGTTCATTCGGGGGAGTTTCTTTCGAATCATCATGCTGAGCGGGTGCTCCAGCAGCAGCGTGCCTCCAAGCTGCACACTTGCAAATGAGGCGGAGCACTTCACCTCCCAGTTTGATGTACTTGGTGAAGTGCCTCCCCGCACGGTTGCTTCAAGGCCGTGCGGCCTCCAAGTCGTGCCTCCCACTTTCGGAGGGAAAGATCATTGGAGTCTGATATCTCCCCTCCTGCACGCTTTAGACTCAAAAGCGACTTGGACCTATACCTTTTTCTCTAAGCCTACCGGGCTCTAAAATTCTACATCGGCCTCCCAAGGTGTTAGCATTTTGTCTTCTTCTGCCTACCTACTCGCCATTTTGTGTTTTTGGCCTTCACGGGCCTTTCGTATGCTACTGCCCCACTGGCCCGCACAACAACACGGTCACAGGTAAGTACCAGATCCGTGGGCCTTCCCAGCACACAAATACCCCAGCGGGTCACACGCACACCGATACAAACACACGGAAACTCAGCAATCATGCACACACACACATGCTTAGAAACCTCAACAGAATACAAAAATCTCAGCACGTCACTCGAACTAGCGGCGAAACTCGGAAAATAGCCGATTGTTTTTTTAGTCTGCAATTTTGCAGGTCGTTACAGGACCCCCCCCCCCCCCCCCCCCCCCCCCCCCCCCCCCCCCCCCCCCCCCCYCCCCCTCCTCTGAAACCACCGCGACCTGGGCCTCGTTTTCACATTGTGGGGTACCCGATGCGAAACGAAACAACAGACGCTAATGAGATTTGTCAATGGCGGACGCCGTTGGGCCCAGCTCGCAAATTTTTAGGAGTACGGTCAGTAGGCTATTTTCCCATTTTCCCAACAGCGGGGAAGGCAACGATGGTTTTTAAGAGCGAGGTCCCTTCAAGCGAGACTAGACTCCACATAGTTGCAGCAAAATGCATCATAGGCAGTAAATGCAAAAAGGGCTGTCAGCCCTTCATGCGGAGTAAGCTGCAAGTGCCGTTCATAGGTAATTGCCACCACCCGGGGTGAAGACTTCAATATAGAATTCGTTTAGAGGATGATGGTATCACGATACAGTCTTTCATGCTTTTACACTCTATCTACATACTGCTGCTACTTCCTTTCCTGATTGTGATCCTATGATCCCTCGTGCCATTAATGAGGGTCACGAAGTTGCCGCCCATGTGAGTTACTATGCCGTCAACTTCGTGAACCTCATTAATGGCACGAGGGATCATAGGATCACAATCAGGAAAGGAAGTAGCAGCAGTATGTGGATAGAGTGTAAAAGCATGAAAGATTGGATATGTGCGCAGATGAGGCAGCACGTCGATTACATACGAAGGACGGAAATCGTCATCTCGCCACAACTTTCAGAGTCTGCCAAGGGCCGTAATAATACAGTGGGCGTAATTTACCGGACACTCCTTCTTCATCGGAAAAATCGGACATTTTCACCCAAACATAATCTCCTTCCTTAAGAGTTGCAGGCCTGCATCACCGATTGGCGAACGATCATGGCATCCTGGTGCTTGTTCATTGCTGCCATTGCAGCTTTTTGAGCAAGCGTTGGTACTTTACCGCCTGACCAGGCATGCCGGGAGTCAGACCGGCAGGTCGGTCAGGGAACAAGAAAGGAGGGTTGCGGATCTGCCAGCCATACTGCAGCCTGTTAGGCGGCATGTGGGTGGCAGATTGAATTGGGTTGTTATACAACCCTTCACGCCCGGTAGCCAGGCATGCCCGGAGTCAGATCAGGAGGTCGATCAGGGAACAAGAAAGAAAGAGGGTTGCGGATCTGCCAGCCATACTGCAGCCTGTTAGGCGGCATGTGGGTGGCATAGTGAATGGAGTTGTTTTACAACCCTTCACTGCATCCAACTCTTTGTCTCGTCTCAAGTGTTCCGATCGGGGATGATTAGAGCATGGAGGAGTTGGGTGACAGTCTGGTTAATCTCTTCAGCCTGTCCATTGGCTTCCGGATAGAAACCAGATTTCATCATACTCAGTTTCATCCCGTAGAGTTGATTAGTGAAATCCGTCCATTGACTCCATTCTGAACTGATCAATAGGGTATTCCAATCACTCGCGACAGTTTTCAGGGGACCAATTTGCAAAGTAAACTTCTGTTCAAATTCACGAATGACCAGATCGGTTGGTGCATGTGGCGGTAAAGGACTCATATTGAGAAATGTTTTGAGACGCGATTGATAAATTAATCACCATAGCTTGAGGATTCCCCTTCCGACCTACCTTTCGCATCTTCCCAGAACTCGATAGATGCCGACTCCCTGGGACAGGAAGGGATGGGTAGTGGTTTCAGCAAACCAAGGGGCCGTTTGTTTGTCTATTGATTTGTTTTGTCGTTTGACAAGCCTCAAATTCTGCCACAAATTTCTGCGCAGATACTACCGTGGGCCCCTAACATTTGTTGCGTCAGAGGGGGTGTAGGCCCCTACCGTCTTCACCCGAATAGAATGCCCGCCGCCCGGTCATTATAGCCGTATCTGGTGCAATTTCTAGTCCAGTTACAGCTATAATGACCGGGCGTTCTATTCGGGCGAAGACGGTAGCATTGTTGGGTCCATCCGATTCCATCGAGTCTGGAACTCATGATCTGTTTGTTGACAGCAGCATGAGTGGAGCATTTTACATTTAGCCACGAAGGCTGCGATAGCGATTCTGAGGGACTTTCCTTGATGCATCTGGCCGAAATTTGTGGTCATATACAGTCACTGTAATCCAGCTGTTGAATATGTGCGTATGGACCACAGTTTCTTTTCTGCGTTTCTTGTGAGTGACTGTTGTTGGCTGTCCAACCTTTTTTTTTTTTTTTTTAATAGAAATTTGTCGCTTGCAGATAAGACTGCGAAGGCCGGTGATGAGCAACCGGACTGACCCCCCCAGAATAGAAGGGGCATTTTGTTTAAACAAAAGAAAAGAAAAGAAAAAAAAGACTGCAAAGGCCAGATAGGAGAAGTCGGTAGATTTGATCAAACAGTGCATTGCTGTTCTGTCTCATATACAGACCTCTGCACCCTTCATACACGTGTGTGTGCCCCCCCTCCCCCATGCGATGCTTCGAGTGGAGCCCACATGCAAGGCACTTTGCAGATGCATTAGACCATATTTATGGGCAAATTCACTCCAAAAGGTCTCACAGCGATGGTGATTGTGGATGGACTGCGAAGCATGAAACTGAGCAGTGGAAGGGAGAAGAAGGAATCTTCTGCGGTGCTGCTGCTATCTTCCTTAACTCACCAAGTATTTTCTGCTCATCTTCTCTCTCTCTCTCTCTCTCTCTCTCTCTCTCTCTCTCTCTCTCTCTCTCTCTCTCTCTCTCTCTCTCTCTCTCTCTCTCT
>BFEA01000145.1:2159489-2176480 GCA_003427395.1 Chara braunii | reverse complement strand
TCTCACACACACACACACACACACACACACACACACACACACACACACACACACACACACACACACATACATTCATTTCCATGGTGGCGTTTTCTCCAGTGCTGACCCTGTGGGCCAGTCATGAGTTGGCCCATCAGCGCCAGAACGATCTTTTTTTTGTGTGTGTAAGGTTTTTATTTTTACCGTTGGAATGACCCTTCTACGTTCTATTGTAGGTGTCAGGATAGAAGATGGAGACTGTGCATTTAAAAAGGAAAGAAAAAAAGGAAATGGAGACAGACGGGAACAATGCATTTCGTCCATGCTCGTCTCTTGGCTTATCTGTCTGCTGCCTGTCCCCACAGCTGTCTGCCTGTGGCACTTTTTGTTGCGTTTTGCAAAATGTGTGGTGTCCTTTCTGTTTACTGTAGCAGGAAGTGAGAGAGAAAGCAACCTGACATCCGCCTCTGTGTTATTTAACTGATTCAACAAAGCATTTTATTACTGAACACGTGACGGTTTCCCATCATACAGCAGCTCTCCATCCTGCCTGTCTGATGGTTGATTTTTGGAGAAGGCCGTAGACAGCATGAAGTGCTCGGCCTAGACAAGACACAGCCACCAATGGCGAGCCTTTTTATTCCACGCAGATATCCGCGATTGTATTGCTTGACGGTAGATTAGACGTGAAGCGTCTGTTCTGGCGAGGCACCATATCATACCCCATACATCGCGAAGAAGGCTGTAGACGGCACAGTCTAGACAAGACACAGCCACCTGTGTCCAGCCTTTTTCCATGCAGATATCTGCGATTGTGTTGCCCTAGCGGTAGATCGGATGTGAAGCGTCTGTTCTGGCGAGGCACCGTAGTACACCCCATACATACATCACGAAGAAGGCAATAGACAGGATGAAGTGCTCAGCCTAAACAAGACGCAGCCACCTCTTGCGAGCCTTTTCCCACACAGATATTGACAATTGTATTGCCTAGCGATGGACCAGACATCAAGCGTCTGTTCTGGCGAGGCACCAAGCCGGGAATGATACAGCTGTGGACTCCGCTCGGGATATTTGGAAGTTTTTTTTTCTTCTGGTTGGATTATTGGGTTGGCCTGTTTTTTCCCCCCTTTTTAGGAGTCTCCCTTTTGTTGTTTTTTGTTTTTTTTGTTTTGCCTTTTGTCCTTTCTGCACCAGGTTTATTAATTCTCTGCTTGACCTCTCTCAACCACTCAGGGTGCGTTCACACTAGGACTTTTTCTATGCGTCTGTGAATGTAATCATGGTTGGGTACATCCAGCACTGTTTATAATTGCAGCTGGATACGTTCGCATTTTGCCCTCAGTCGCTCCGTGAACCTAGTTCCACCACTCGGCTTTTGTGAATTTACTGAGGAGTGGAACGAGCGCCCATATGGTTTGCTTTTTTTTTTTCTTTCTTTCTAATTTTAGACCATCATTGCAACTGAACACGAACACGATGCTACGCAGGAGTGAGCCAACTTTGACAAATTTTCAAGCTTCTATTGTTCGGCAAAAAATCCAGAAAAAAAAAAAAATCACATGTAGGTCTGATGCTCATTTTCCCGAGAAACATAATTTAAAAATCAAAAGGAGATTCAACAGGACCCATGCAATGAGAACATGAATCCAGTGAAAAAAAAAAAAAAGGAACACCTATCCACATAGTATCCAGATTGCAAAATCTCACACAAGGCGGAACATGATTGACCCAAGTTGAAAGCAGAAAAGCAAAGCGAAGTGCGCACCAATTAGGAACAAACAATGCTGTCCTTTGGGACATCCGTTGAAATTGGAACGATGCAGAGAAGATTAGCATGGTCCCTGGGCAAAGGATGACACACATAAATCAAGAAATGGTCCAAAAAAAAAGGAGCAAACAATACACTGAGGTCTCGCGATGAAGACAGCCCGTCATCCGCTTCCAATCATCGAAACAAGAACAACGTAGAAAGCTCTACTTGCAGTGTGACCACCGTATCTGCTTCCTACTACCTCTACCCATGCTAGCCTCTACCAGTCTTCTATCTGTCCACATGTCACTGACCGAATGCTGATTGATGACTCTTCTCATAGAGGCTTACCTCGCCAACACCAGGTAAGAGCCGCCAGTCCCCACTGCTTTCCTTGTTCCCCAATCTCCACACTCCGGCACTCCGACTTCCTGAGCCCAGCTATGGCTTGCGTCCACTAGAGCCACTGCAGTTGCTCCTTCCTTCTCGGCCGCTGCCTTCCCCCGCTAGCGCAGCAGCGCTCACGCTTGCAGCTTCCTCCTGAATGTCCAATGCTAGGCGGCTTTCGGACTTTCCTGTTGGAGAGGAGGCTGCGCCCAGGCTTTGCCTTGTCCCAGTAGGTAGTGCGTTAGGTCTACTTGGGCAGTGTCCACGTCCCAGCCTATGCAGCTACCTCGACAGATGGACTACTGGCTAGTTGCAGAGACTGGGTCCTGTTAACCATTTGGCGTCTCGGTGGCCTTCCCTTAGGGCGGGCATGAGAAATCCAGGGCCACCTTCACTCTGGCCGGCCTTGCCACATTACCCAGTGGCTGGAGCAGCCCACCAAGGCCAGCAGCCTCACAGATTCTAAGTAGGCCAAAACAAATCATCGCAGCAACTTGTGCATTGTTCCCCTTTTTTTTTCACATCTCTTATCCCTCTCACTACCAGTACTCCTAAATGTTTTCAACTTCCTGGACATAACAGTCAAACAATTTTCAAAGCACCGAACGCGAACGAGCGCCAAAACCCTCCGAACACGAACATCAAAATACATATAAGAAAAGGAGTTCTCAGAAAAATATGGAAAAAATATATATGTTTATATAAAATAATAATATAAACAACTTTTGCCTGGGAGGCATGTTCAAATTCTTAGCCAAACTCGAGTTAAAAACTTTTTTAAGGTTTTTTTTTTTTTTTTTTTTTTTTTTTTTTTGACAGGTCGTTATGGTTCTGGCTCCATATCCATTCTGGGGAGCATCAGTCCGGTTACTATTCCCCTGGCAAGTCAAAAATGAATACATCATCAACCCACTCACGCTTCCTCCCGTTTGGCCGAAGGAACCCTGACCAGCATTGATTGCTCCCATTAGGAGGATTGACTGTCAGCTTGCCTTCCACTGCAATCCCTCTCAGATCCCTCTGTGGGAATCTGTTAAATAATCTTAAAACAACAAGGAAAGTGGAGAGCGGCCCGAACGTTGCTATTTCGACCACCATTAGTGTCTTGTGACTCATGTATATGTCCTTATGTCGCCTGTGGGTCCTGCTGGCAGCCCGCAGCTTGTTACAGTGGGCTTCTCCGGCTAATTTCCGAGTTGTGCCAGTCTTTCCAGCTCACTCTTCCTTCTCTTAGCTCGGCCACTTTTCCTCCCACCAGCCACACTTTGGTAAACTTGGAGAGGATAGTATTCTGTCTCTCATCGTCCTCGGGGAGTGAATGTTTCGTTTTGTGCCATCTGCATAGGATCTCCGCCTGAATCAGTGTCCTGGTTTCTGTCCAAACCTTTTCTCTTGGTGTTGATAACCCCTCAATCGTTCTGCTGCACCTCTCCTTCCATATAGCCCATAGCGTGACTTTCCTGATCATACGGTACCATATCTTCTCTGAGCTGTTGAGGTCAGTCGGGATATTAGTCCATAGTAGAAGTTGGATGGGGTGTTCAGGGAATGACTTAGTAAACAGAGACTCCCAGAGATCCGACGCCCTTGCCCAGTATTCTGTTGCTTCTTTGCATCGGATTAGGCAGTGAAGTAGGTCTTCCGGTTCATTTTCTGAGCATATTGTGCATCGGTCGGAGCTGTTGGGATCGTTCTTCCTTCTGCAAATGTGGAGCCACTGGTTGACCGGGAGTGCTACATAAGCTATCAGCCATTGGAGACTCCTGATTTTGACCGGCTTGATTGATTTATATTTCTTCCAAGGAATCTCTGTGATTTGGTCTGCCTCTTGACCGATTACTTTTGCCCATCTGCTTTTGATTATTGGTTCCGGATCTTTGGTTTTGATAAATAGTCTGTATCCCATCTTCACCGAGTAGTCTTGGATTTCTGTTTTCGTGTATTTGTTCACTCCTGATGTCCATGCCCATTCTGCTGGGTCGAATTCTAACTCTTGGATCGCTGTGTCCATCCTAAAGATTGATTTGGGCCAGGAGCCCATAACTCTTACCTTCCTGAGCAGAAAGACGTCTAGATTTGTTCTCACTACATCCTTATCTACGATGGAGGCCGAACCCTGCACCGACAGCGATATTGGATAGGAGTTGAAAATTGCAACAGTGTTTGAACCCTGTTGTTTGTGTGAGAATTGATAGGCCCTTGAGGGGGGCATTTCTGTAGCCGAACCCCCCATTCACCCGTTTTCCATGTTGGTGGGCTCTTTAAGAGATCTTTCCATCCTTCCGGAATGTTGCTGATGATGGCCTGTAGATTCCTCTCCCGTTGGTGACAGCCCTTGAGGAGGGCGGCAAGGTCAATGTCCGTCACCGAATCCCTTTTTTCTTCATTCCATAAATGTTCGATTTTCCAGACTCCGTGCTTTATCCAGGATAGCCAACGTGTGCCTCTGGGCTTGAGAGAGAAGGGGTGATCACTTTCATCTCTCAACCAGGGGTTGCCAAAGAGGGGTTGCCTCAGTACCTCTTCTCTCGTCTTGGGCCTGCCGACTTTTTTCGGCATAATTTCTCTCCAGATCCTTAGCAGGGACGTCCAGTAGGGTGTGGGGGGTCTGTTCTCCGGGTGATTGTTACCTTGTTCATTCCGGGGGGTCTGCGTCCTGTGCTGGGTGTCCATTCCTTGTTCATAACCCAGAAAAGACCTGACATGTTTGTTGGTGTAGGTACCGGAGCTAGTTCTCTGATGCTATCYAGGGCTAGTTTATTCCAAGCTGTGCCTGGTTTTGYAAGCAGTTTAATGATCCATTTGACCTGAAGGGCTTTGGTTTCTTGTTTGGGGTCGATGATCCCYAATCCTCCTTTACTTGGTTTCCTCGTGATGTAATGCCATGCTATCTTAGGKATGCAGTTAACTCTGTTGGGGTCACCAGACCATAGGTAGGCCCTTRMTACCCGATTGAGTTCCTTGATTGACTTGTCTGGTACAGTCCAGATTGAGGCTATATACCACATCATAGAAAAKATAGAGGTGTTGAGGGTTAAGGCGCGTCCAAGYAGAGATGTGAAGGTGTTGCCCCACCTGCCCATTTTATTGATTTGTTTAGTCAGCATATTCTGGGCCATTTGGGGAGCAAAGCCTTCTTTTGTCATCAGGATCCCTAGGTACCGTGTAGGTGTCTCCGGTGTCTCCCAGGTCAACGTTGCCTCTGGGCCTTGGAGCTGTGGGGGTTCTTCCTCTGACAACCACCACCCAATCGTTTTTTTCCAGTTAATCTTCATTTCCGAGGCAAGTCTGAAGGCTTCCATAGCTCTTACTAGAGCACTGAAGGACGAGTCTGAGGCTCGTATGAGAACCGTGAGGTCGTCTGCGAACATTATAACTGTTAAGAACTTTAGATGGTGGGCTGATCCTGCGTTGATTTCTGGCAGTCTGTGAATGGAAGGGTCTTTCCGTAGGAAGGAGGCTATCGCTTCCATAATGAAGAGGAAGATAGGGGGGGCTAAGGGATCGCCCTGATGGACTGATCGTGAGATTGGGTAGCATTCTGATAGCATGCCGTTGACTTGTACACAGCCAATTGCATCATTGTACAGGATATGTACCCATTTTCTGAAGATCGGACGTACTCCCATCTTTTCCATACTCGAGTTTAGGAAGGCCCAGTTGACCTGGTCATAAGCCTTTAATTCTTTTTTCTCTCACTTTGTTGGCTGCTTCGTTTAGAGTGAGTACATTGTCAAGAATGTATCTTCCCGGTATGAAATCGTGTTAAAAACTTATAAAAATAAAAAACCTAAAAAAAAATGAAATTTTCTTTTAAAAAAAGATCATTAAAAAAAAAAATTCAACCGAACACATTCGGGAGGCGTTCGGCTGGACGCCCGAACGTGTTCGGGCCCCCTCCCCCCCCCCGCCCTGCATCACGTCGCACTGACAGGAGTGCCATTTTTGGACCGCCGGGGGGACCGCTGGTTTGAAATACATGAAATTCACACACTCTTTCTATTTTCAGAGTTGCAGGGGCCGCGTTGAGCTGATGAATGCCTTGGTTGTTGTGGTATTGACTGGGCCTGCTACTCTAGAAATAGAAAGAGTGTGTGCATTTCATCATTTTCATGCATTTCAAACCAGCGGTCCCCCCGACCGTCCAAAAAATGGCACTCCTGTGAGTGCGACGTGATGCGAGGGGGGGGGGGCGGGGGGGTCTTCCTTCCTGGTTGTGGTGGTGTTAACTGGGCCTGATAAATGCTCGTTTACTGGTGGATGTCTATGAAATTATCGCCCCCCTTTTCTTTTTCCAATTCTTTCTCTCTTGTTTTCTTTTCTTTCTCTTTTCTTTTTCTTCTGTTTTTTTTTCCCTTGTTTTTTTTTAATTTTTTTATTGTCTTCCTTGTTTTCCCCCTTTCACTTTTTGGTTTCCACATTCCGCCATGGCCACACTAGGTCGAAAACCATGGTTGCCCCGGACCCGGAGAACCGGATAACCAGACACAGACACCGGACGCGTGTCTGGATCAAACCGGACGTTCGGTTAACCGGACATGAAACCGGACATCCAGACATCCGGAACCGGACAGTCCGGTTCGCTGTGTCGGTGTCCGGTTGTCGGGATTAAAACAACAACAACAACAACAACAACAACAACAACAAACAAACAAACAAAAACAAGCACAGAGCTCAAATGCACCAAGATTCCAGCCAAATAAGAGGAAAGCAGTGAACTGGTGTGCCAATGTCATCGTCCTCAGGCCCCACCAACACAGTATCCAATGTCGCTTATCTCTGTCTGGTGTCATAGCCCTCCCATCCCTGCTCCCCCCTCCCATCCTTCATCACCCTCCCATTCTTCAGCGCCCTCCCATTCGTTATCGCCCTCCCATCCCTGCTCGCCCCTCCCATCCTTCATCGCCCTCCCATCCTTCATTGCCCTCCAATCCCTGGTCGCCCCTCCCATTGGCCAGACCCTCCTCCCACGTCACAAAAATGCAAGGAATATGAGCGAGAGCGATAGACAGAAAATCAAGTTGCAAAATTATGCAGAAGTCCAGATAGTCATTTACCAAGAAGAGAGCTCAAATGCACTAAGATTCCATCCAACTAAGAGCAAAGCAGTGAACTCGTGTGCCAATGTTATCACGCAGAGGTCCCTTTCAGGGCCTGTTCGGTTGGGGTATCGGTTCTCAAACATCGCCATTATTTTTCCGGGGTACCCCAGGCCCAGGTAAACGGCCTGGGAACCCCAAAAAGCAATTTCAAAATTTTCGAAATCGGGGTCCAACCGGACCCTCCAAACCGGACACCGGACAGCGGACACCGGACTGTCCGGATCGGGATCCGGACGTCCGGTTGGTAACCATGTCGATAACTCAAACTGAATAGTGGCGCTAAGGGTTTCAAACATTTCTCTTTTCCACTTTCCATTACCTGTGGGACTCGACCCTATCAAAGGATCGAAGAGAGGGCGCTAACGGGAATTTCTCTTGTCCACTTTCCATTATCTGTGGGACTCGACCCTATCAAAGGATCGAAGAGAGGGTGCTAATGCGAATTTCTGAGTCTTAATTGTGTGGGGAATACAAAATGGGATTAGATTAATACGATTGCAAGCTGTTTGAAGCTGCTCAACATTCCTTTTTTTTTTTTTCTTTTTTTTAAATTTGGACCATTTCTCGATTTATGCGTGTCATCCTTGCGCAGGGGCCATGCTAATCTTCTCTGTATCGTTCCAATTTTAACGGATGTCCCGAAGGACGCTGCTCAACATTCCTAATTCGTCCTTGAAACGAAAAAAAAGCAGAGTAACATGATTGCATAACGATGAGTGGAAGCACACGAACGTGTTGTCCTTGGCTGAGTGCCCAGCCAGGCGATCTAGCCCAAAAAACTACGTAGTGCGATCTAGTTCAAAACTAGTCGAAAAATACTCAAAGCACGCGTAGACAGAATGTCGTTTTCTACTCTCTTTTTTTGCTATGCTTTCTCTTTGATAGCTATCGACACTTTTCCATTTTGGTGGTGGGGGCAGGGACTGCACTGAAATCATGCCTTCTACTTCAGCACACGCTTACTCTGCCAGCACAACCAACAAAGGCATGGTGGTAGTGGTTATGGAAGTGGTGTACGGTTGTCTCGCATCGAAGCAAAAGCGGTTACAGATGATAGCATTCAAAACCATATCTGCATCTCGGATCACAGGCAGGCAATTGGTGGTGGTGGTGGTGGTACAGAGGACAGGTGTGCCCTCATTGGACTAGGAAAAAGGGGTGACCATAGCGTTTTTAGAGCTTGCAATTGAAGGCTGCCGGAATTGCTCAGAGTGGTCACCATTTATGAGGCTGCTGCTGTGTGTGGTTTTCATCCCTGAATGATTTACTGTGATGGCGAGGATTGCGAGGAATCCCGAGGATGTTGCGAAAAGTGCCCAAGTTTGGAATGCTTTTGGGTCTTGAATTGCACCGCGACTAAAATATATTGGGTGTGTCAGGCCATTATTTTAAGACACTAGTGTGTTGAGCCGCAGCAGCGGAAGCACGAGGAGGAGGAAGAGGGGGAGGAGGAGGGAGGGAGAGGAGGAGGAGGAGGAGGAGGAGGAGGAGGAGGAGAAGAAGAAGAAGAAGAAGAAGAAGAAGAACAAGAAGAAGAAGAAGAAGAAGAAAAGGAGGAGAAAGACGAGGAGAGGGACGAGGAGAGGAGGAGGGGGAGGGGGAGGAGGAGGAGGAGGAGGAGGAGAAAGAAGAAAAAGGAGCATAAGGAGGTGGAAGACAAGGAGGGGGAGGAGGAGAGGAGGAGGAGGGGGAGGGTGAAGAAGAAGAAGAAGAAGAAGAAGAAGAAGAAGAAGAAGAAGAAGAAGAAGAAGAAAGAGGAGCACACAGAGGGAGAAGACAGTAAAGAAGGGGAGGAGGAGAAGGATGAGGAGGAAGACGAAGGAGAAGAAGAAGAAGACGAAGACGACGAAGAAGAAGAAGACCTGTGAGGTCAGCGTAAGGTGATGGATAGGAAGTCAGAAATGTTTCCCCCTCTGTTGCATAACCAGTTTGGTTTTGTAACCAGGTGCGTATCCTGACGTGAAGATGTTTCTCGCGTGGTGCAGGTATCAGGAAGAGGGTGCGGTGAACTCTTAGGAGAAACAGT
This sequence comes from Chara braunii, assembly GCA_003427395.1. Taxonomy (NCBI): domain Eukaryota; kingdom Viridiplantae; phylum Streptophyta; class Charophyceae; order Charales; family Characeae; genus Chara; species Chara braunii. The sequence continues at coordinate 2,167,236 of BFEA01000145.1, read as the reverse complement.
GCCTAGTGATGAGAGAATGCCTAATCGTAGTTGGCCTACAACCATCATTCCCAGGAGCTGGTGTGAAGCTGCACAAGAGGTCTGCTCCTACAACACAAGGGGAAAAGACAATATGAGTGGATGTCAGCAATTTCCAGCACCAATTGTTACAGTTTGTGGACCGAACGGTTCAGGAAAGTCAACGATTGGAAGGCTGTTAGTCAACAGTCTGCTCAATGTGTAAGGAAAATCAGGTCATTTCGATGATGATACCTAAAGGCCATTGCCCTTTCTTATCCTCTTTTTTTTTGTTTTATTTGTTTGTTTGTTTGTTTGTTTGTGGTTTTTTTTTTTTTTTTTTTTTTTTTTTAAACATAAACACACACAGCCTTTCTTATTCTGCGAGCCTCCGGTCCTGTTGCTTATCACCGCCAAGAAAAACCTGTTTTTTTTTACTGAAACCCAGCACGTGGGGGGCCTGTGGGATGTCGGATGTGAACAATGGGGAAAAACGCCCATATTGGTACCCAGACATTGCNAAAAAAAAAAAAAAAACATCGCTTGATTTACTTCCCCTTTTCTTTTCTTTTTTCTTTTTTCATTTTTCCCCATTTGATTCAGTGGGGTGCCTTTGTTTGTTTGGCATGGTAATGTAACCATTTTGCTTTGTTTATTTTTGTTCATTTCTTGGTTTGATTTTCTCAAACTCTTGAGACCATTGGTTTCGTGAGATGACCCCTAAGAAATGAGGGCTGGCTTGGCCTGCCCATCTGAAAGCTTTTTATGCAGTTTGCGAATTACTATGACTTGAAAAAAAAATAGAACACATTCACCATTTTCACTTGTGGCAGCAGCTTCCGCCTTGTGAAGATGAGCTTGACCCTTGCATGCCTGTTTGGTTGTGCATCTGCAGGGCCTCCATACATGCATCTTCGCAAACCAGAGAGGTATATGCCTGTCACTGCACCTGAATGCCTCACACAGCAGATTCCTGCACTGTGCTTATTGACCCTCTCTCTCTCTCTGAGACTCTCTCTCTCTCTCTCTCTCTCTCTCTCTCTCTCTCTCTCTCTCTCTCTCTCTCTCTCTCTCTCATTCAATTTGCGAATGGGCTGAAGGTTCTATTTTGCTGTTAACTTGTTGTACCTTCTATCAATTTTCATTGTCGCTGTGCATTGTCTGCATTGGTCCATGTTCTTTGCTAGTGTTCTTCCTTGTAGTGTCAATAAGCATCTGCGTTGTGCTCTTTCTTGTTGTGTTCTCTCTCTCTCTCTCTCTGTGCCCACTTCCCCCCCCTTCTCTCTCTCTCTCTCTCTCTCTCTCCTGTCTCTTATACACATCTAGATGTGTATAAGAGACAGGTTCTACGTGGGGGGCCTGTGGGATGTCGGATGTGAACAATGGGGAAAAACGCCCATATTGGTACCCAGACATTGCCCACCAGCCCGACAGCTCACCTGCCCCCCCGTCACCACTGCTAACCTCACTTCCTCCTTCCCACTTCGTAAACCCCCACCCTGCGTACATACACCTCACACTACCCTTCTTCTTATAACTTTTGATTCCCCACCTTTGATCCCTATTTGTCATTTAGTACATTTACCAAATTCTTCTTTGAAAATCAATTCGCCATTTGACTTCGTCGAGGCACACATGGGAGCGATGAGAGCTCTATCCCCCTGTTCCTTTTTTTAATTTTTTAATTTTTAATTTTTCTTTAATATCCCCTCAGTGCCTCATTCAATTGGATATGCCATTGTGAAACGGTTTTCACCTGTTAGCAGTAGCGGATGCAGATCCCAGGGCTCGATCCCTAGTTCTCACCTTACCTGTGTACAGTATCTGTGTCGACCCCGAGAGTTGAACCCGTGACCTGTGTATTTGTAACAGTTGGTAGACTGTCGTAGGGTTCGTAGGTAGCAGGGGTTCGATCTGTAGACCTGTCGAGTAGAAGTCTTAGGGAGTTCTGGAAGTCGTAGCTGTAGAACTTCTGAAAGGTCAAGGTCGTAGCTGCTACAGTCCTGAATGGTCAAGGTCGTAGCTGCTACAGTCTTCGAAAGGCCAGGACCCAGACTTCCGGAAGGTCCTAGTAGTGGCCTTTCGAAGTTGCTCACATTTAGGCTGAGGCAAGTGGGCAAGTGGGCAAGTGGTGAGCCCCACTGCAGTACGCCGGCGGTGCGACTGCGTCAAGTTGGCAGTGCACACCCATGCAGTCAGCGGTACCGGTCCCAGTCAGTCCTAGTCCAGTCAAGCAAGTACCATATGGGACTGTGTGCACCACGGGCATGGGAAAGGGCCAGACCAACTGAAACGGTTTTCACCTGTCAGCAGTAGCGAGTGCAGATCCCAGGGCTTGATCCCTAGTTCTCACCTTACCTGTGTACAGTATCTGTGTCGGCCCCAAGTGTTTGAACCCGTGACCTGTGTTTTGACAGTTGTTGTTGTATGTAGTAGGTCGGTATAGTGGTAGGGGTTCGATCTGTAGACCTGTCGGATAGGAGTCTTAGCGAGTTCTAGAAGTCGTAGCTGTAGCCTGTCCGAAGGGTCAAGGTCGTAGCTGCTACGGTACCGAAAGGCCAAGTCTACAGACTTCCGGAAGCGGCCTTTCGGGGTAGGCTCACGTTAGACAGAGGCAAGTGGGCAAGTGGTGGAGCCAACCTCAGTGCGTTGGCAGTGCAACTGCAGTGAGGTTGCGGTCCAACCCCATGCAGTCAGCAGTACGGTCCAGTCAGTCCCAGTCCAGTCCAGCAAGTACCATACGGAACTGTGTACACAATGGGCCGATGGAAAAGGGCCAGACCAGCGAGCTACAGAAGTATAAATCAAAGGGCAGCGCCCAGCCATTCATTCATTCCTGCGTAAGCCATGCGGAAGCGCTGCCATAGCGACTTGTGCGAGGTGGTCTGCAGTGAGCCCGAGGACAAAGTGGGCGAGAAGGAAGTTAGCCATAGCGATAGAGTAGAAGCGGCCATAGCCGCCATAGCCGTGGATGTGTGCGGGTGTGTGAGTGTACAGAGTGTGTTGTGTGTGGGGTATCCAGGGTGATCCTGTGTGCGAACAGCAGTGTCGAGTGAGTGACGAACAGAGAGTTGTGGAGGCGATGTGCCGCTATAGCCAGTGGAAGTGAACTTGTGTCTGAACGGAGTTCTTGGTACTATATCTCTGAGTTCTGAGTGGGCGCTTGACGCCAGTTTGCTGCGCAACTTGTTTGCATACATGTGAGGTGTGAATGAATGCGAGTCTGATTGCACCAACGAGCTACAGAAGTATAAATCAAAGGGCAGCGTTCAGCCATTCATTCATTCCTGCGTAAGCCACGCGGAAGCACTGCCATAGCGACTTGTGCGAGGTGGTCTGCAGTGAGCCCGAGGACGAAGTGGGCGAGAAGGAAGTTTGCCATAGCGATAGGGTAGCAGCGGCCATAGCCGCCATAGCTGTAGATGTGTGCAGGTGTGTGTGAGTGTACAGTGTGTTGCGTGTGGGATATCCAGGGTGATCCTGTGTTTGAACAGCAGTGTCGAGTAAGTGGCGAACAGAGAGGGGTACAGGCGATGTGCCGTCATAGCCGTTTGAAGTGAACTTGTATCTGAGCTGTGTTCTTGGTACGATATCTCTGAGTTCTGAGTGGGCGCTTGGCGCCAGTTTGCTGTGCAACCTGTTTGCCCGCATGTGAAGTGTGAATGAAAGCGAGTCTGATTGCATTTGAATTCCTTCGGATCCAATGTTAGTGTCTTCATGGTTCCTTGACCTTCTTTCCCTTTCTTCTCTTTCTTCTTTTTTTAACACCAAACACACTTGCCCCGTCTATTCTCGGGGGCGCCAGTCCGGTCACTTTTCACCGGCAAGCAAAAACAATTTCACAGCCAGGCACGGAAAGTCGAACATACAGAAAAATGCCGTCCTCGGCCGGCACTAGAAGCCTGAGAATGGGGGGACGGCAAACCGGGGCCAGTTTTCTCAACAGCCAAGGTTCTTTCTCTTTCAAGTGTTTGGACTTTGAAGTTTGAACCTCTTTTTTGTTGAATTTTCTGCCCTGCTGTTTTGTTGGTTTTGTTTTGTTTTGTTTTGTTTTGTTTTGTTTTGTTTTGTTTTGTTTGTTTTCTTCTTTGACTTGTCTGCTTAGGGCTTCAACATATGTATGTTTGACTCTTTTTGCAGGTACCCCAAGGTGGCATACCTGGACACAGACTTGGGACAACCTGAGTTCACAGTACCTGGTTGCTTGTCTCTGCATGTTCTTCATGAACCTTTCTATGGTAAGAATAAATTATTAAAATTTAGATGTTGCACCCCGCCGGTCAGCACGTGTGTACGGAGGAGAGGCTGGTGCACGAGAAGCTTGCCGAGCTGATCAAATGATAAGTCTTGGTCTGGTTCTGGTGGAGTATCATTTAGCATGCCAAGCCTATCGTGTAGCATTTCATCAAGGCTATCACATGGTATTTCAAGGCTATCCGTCACTTGGCATTTGAAGGCCATCACGGGGCATTTCAATTCTATCGCTTAGTATTTCAAGGCCATCACCGGGCACTCCAAGGCTCTATCACCTAGAATTGTGAAGTATACTTATTTAGCACGGAAGAACGGTATTACGCCGGAAGGGTCTCTCTGTGCTATATACGCTTAGCAGGCGTATGAACGACAGCTGACGAGCTTACTCATGCCAGCCTTGAAATGCTGAGTATTGCTCTGGCGCTGACTGGCGGAGCTATCGCTTAGCATGGCTGACATGTTGCCACTTAAAAGAGCATACCCTTAGCACGGTTTAATTGAAACTCCAAATTGTACCCAGTCCCTCGGCGACACCCCCCCCTCACCCTCCCCAACTGTGTATGTTGTAAGCACAGCCAGCAGTATACCGATAGCCTTCTTGGAATGCTAAGTGTTGTCTTGGAGTGCTATTGCTTAGCATTTAAAGGCCATACCCCTGCCCTGATTACTTGCGGTAAACAAATGGGGGTACAATGGGGGTACGCCTGGGCCTGGCGGGGTTGTTCTGAAAGCCAAGCTTTGCCGAAGCCCCAGTGGCTTTTTTTTTTTTTTTTTTTTTCCTTCGTCTTTTTTGGCTGGCACCGCGAGCCATTGTGGTCTGCTAGTCCTGAGGCTTCAAAGTTTTAGGGGCTGTGTATGGCGGCTTAAGCATGCAAGGATGGGCGGAGTTTGTGTCCAACTACTCCTCAACTCCTGTGTTTCACTTGTGTATTTTTTCTTGGAGAGGGCAATCTGCCTCTTTCCATTCTTCTCTCCTTGTCATGCCCTTTGTTCTTTCTTTCACCTGTGTATTTTCAAAGTTTTTTCTCTTTTTCCAAGGTATTTTTTTCAATTGTTCTCTTTTTTCTCCAGAAGAATTTCTCCCCTCCTCTTTCTTTTCTGTTCCAGTTTTGACTGATGCTGCTCATTTATATTTTATTCTTGAAGAAGTCGGTAGAACCTCAAAAATATTCTTCCCGTTCGGATGCTTTGTTAATGCTTGTGCAGATGGCATTCCCATCGTCTCCCCGTTAGATTCATCGATGTTATGTTACCAAATTTTGAGTCTTCTATCATTTCATACATAGGACTGCTTCAAAATGGCATTGCTTAGCCCGGTTGGTTGGGCGCCTGTGTTCTACCGGTTCCTGTGTTGCAAGAAACATGCTGCGGGTTCAAGTCCTGGCTGGCTGGAATGAGTGCCCGTGATCGGGATCCGCCATATTGGACTCCGACGCATTTGCATCCCCGATTGGGTACCCCACGAGGTGACGGTCGCAAGGCTGTGTAGATGTTGTATGTGGGTTGTCTTGCCCGTTGAGCGTCCTGCTGGCTGTGCTTACAACATACACAGTTGGGGGGGGTGGGGGGGGGGGGGCTGCTGTCGCTGATGGACTGGGTACCATTGGGAGTTTCACGGCTTGGAATGCCCCGCTCTGCCTTGGGTGTGTCGTGGGAGTGTGATTATGGCACTGGCTGTCAGGGTAGGGCCTGCCTATACCTCAGCCTCCACAACCTTTTATAAAAAGGGGGAAAAATGGCATCACTTTGATGACATCAACATGAAAAAAAATATTCTTCTCGGTTGGATGCGTTGTTAATCTTTATGTGGATGGCATTCCATCATTTGGCCAACTGGGTGTAGCTCCGTTGCTGCAGCTGAGATGGTAAGGCACTTAAGTGGCACCCAGGAGGTCGCGGGTTCAATTCCCATTCTCCGCAGGTCGGTGCCTGTGGCATACTTGGTGTCTTACCCTCGAGGTACCTAGTTGATACGTGGTGGGACAAGAACGTGGCAGCTCAGTTGGTAGAGCTCTGGCGTTGCATCGAGGAGGTTGCAGGTTCGATTCTTTTGGCCCTCAACCTCCCTAGCACACGATTAGTTGGTGCTAGATTGGCACTCCATGTACTTGCCCCCCAGCCTAGCGCAGTACAGATGAGCTGATGTACACACACGGGATATCCATATATGGGATCATCAGGGTAGAGGAGCGCCGTCTCATGGGGTACCTGTAGGGGGGACAGGATGTCCCAGTGGGGTGGGTGTGAGAGTGCCATTCCGCAGAGGCATCATCGTGGAGGGCGGCGACATGCTTGGAGGGAGCAAGCACAGAGTAGGGGAGTTGTCCGCGGTGAATCATGAGGAGGCGGGTGGGGTTGCAGGGTCCACATCCAATCCGCCATGGTGTGGGCCCCTGTGGCACGGGTGGCAAGTTAGTTATACTGGATTAGGCACTACCGTCTTCACCCGAATAGAACGCCCCTTCATTATAGCCGTATTTGGTTCAACTTTCGGTCCGGATGCGGCAATAATTACCGGGCGTTCTATTCGGGTGAAGACGGTAGTAGGGGCTAGAGGGAGCACCTCTCTACCTGGGACATCATCATGGAGGGCGGCGATGCCTTCAGCAGGGAGTACGTGCAGAATAGAGGGGGGGGGTCTACCTTGAATTGTGAGGAGGTGGGTGGGGTTTGCGCGGTCTGCGCCCGTTTGAGCCTTGTGGGTGTAGGCCCCTGCTGCGCCGGTGGCAGGGTAGCACTACCAGGTTTAGGACCCAGATTAGTCAACCTAATCCTGTGGTACAGAACATATGGTACAACCGATTGACATAGACTCACAAGCGATACACAGACTCACACCACAAAGGCTAGGACTTCCGGGAAAGTAATCCCGGGTGCAGAATACAGACTGATGTGCAGACTTGTGAGGCATGGATTGCACAGCTGAAAAAATACATAAGCATACAGGATGGCTGACATAGACTTTTTTACAACCGACATGCAGACTATGCTGGAACAAATACATAAGCGTACAGGACATAACTGTGTTAGGTAGGGGAAGGTGGTTAGAGGTCGGGTGCTCATAGGTTAAGGGCTTGGTCAGATGGCCAATAGACACTGCGGGGGGTAGCTTGAAGCTGGGAACTCTAGGCATCGGACCCTGTCAAGATGGACACTCTAGGGGTCTGTTCACGTGGCTGGTAGAAACAGATTCACGTCTAGCTCCCGAGGTACCCATACAACGAGGCTCGTGCGAAACAGTGCGTCAACCAGGATAGAGGGACTGTTTCGCACCAGTGCTGGAAGGGGTTTGCGTTCAGCGATGGTGCCCACGTCCGCTGTCCGGTCAGGTTGCTCTGGTAGAGAGTGATAGTCCTTGAGTGAGGTAGGATAGAGGGAGGTGTGGTAGGGAATATGGAGTTGTGGAAGGAAGGGTTTCCATGAGAGCGTCAGCACGAGAGTCAAAAAAAAGAAAAAAAGAACAGGAGTTTAATAGAAGAATGAAAAGAGAAAAAAA
>BFEA01000145.1:2103112-2114282 GCA_003427395.1 Chara braunii | reverse complement strand
GGGGGGGGGGGGGGGGGGGGGGGGGGGGGGGGGGGGGGGGGGGGAGGTAAAGGGGCAGTATGCAGTCAAGAAGTTAAAGTTGAAATGTGGTTTGCTAGTTGTGGAAATATGAGAAATTCAGGGCGGGGAAAAAAAGGAAAAAAGGGGACAGCGAAGACTGCCAAAGAGGTCAAATTATACAAAAATGGGCAATATACTAATATGACAACAAGATGAGACTGCAATGCAGGTCTGCAACAAAGTGTGTTACTGCAGAATATAAGCGATTTATAGATCTCTTAATCTTGTGATGTATGTCATTAGATCCTCTGTCAGTCTATCTCACGGCCTCAGTTTTGTACTCTGGGTCACATTTGCAGTGGTAAGGCATATCCGGCGGCTGTTATGGCCGAGGTCACCGGTTCGATTCTCTCTGGCTGCGGATCGATCCTGGCTACTGACTCAAACTGGACATATCTCATATCAGGGCGGTGTTACTACTTACAGGCAATTTTTCTCATTTTATATAAACGCGCAGATTTGGACTGCTAAGCGATGATGGGATGCTTTCTCCCTTACATGTTTACTTATTGATGTCAACGGCAATCACTTCATTTTTTTAATGTTTTTTATTTTTTTCTAAATATGTGGGGATAATGTTCCTTTTACAAACCACTTGTCTCTTCAGATTCCGGAAAAAGACATTCTTTATGCAGCGAATGGAAGATTGATCGGGTTGGTGTACGATGGGGCTGATGTGCATGCACATGCACAGGTGAGGAGGCTGATGTATTTTGCTACATATTTTCTGTGTCGTGTATTCATAATTGCAGATTTGAAAAGGCATGGGCCTCACACAGCTGTTAATTGAAGTACCTGATCTCCACCAGCAGTGTCTAGATGAAATGCTGTAATTCTTGAAAAGGCGAAACTGGATTTAGATTCTTAGATAGACAAACAACTCGAGAGAGTCGTTAGACTCGTAACCTAGACTACCAGAGTGGTTGGGGCCCACTTGCGTGGCCGGGTCAAAAGAAAATTGAAAGAAATAAAGTTTAATAAACACAAAAATAATATTTTAAATTTTAAATTTCAATTTCATTTTTTGAAAATTTTCGTATGTTCTTCTCTCAAATCTTTCATCATCTTTCAAATTCTTCAATTCACCTTCTCTACCTACCTACCACTACTCCTAAGTCTTATACAGGGAACCCCTGCGAACATAGCTTTGTTGTCTCCCTCCAGCCATCACAGGGGATGCATGTGCCCCCTGCCCCAACCGTGGTGGTCAAGGATGGGGTGGGGCCGGCGGTGGGGGTCGGGCTAATGCAAAGACCTAGCATTTTGCCAGTAGCTGTGCTTCCCTTTTCATCATCCCCCACCCCCAACCGAATAACAGCAGTGTCTAAGGCCTACACTCTCCCACACACCGCACGCCACCCACTCACACCCGTGTTGACCAAGGACCCTAAGGAGGTTCGATTTGACCCTGAGGCGAATTTGAATCAGTTTATTTTTCTGCATACGTTTTAAGTTTTAACTTTTAAGATTTAAGTCTTAACATAGGATTTTTATTTTTTTATTTTTTTAGGCACCTTCCCTGGCCGGTGCCTGACCGCACCGGCAGGCAACCAAGAGACCCGCGTGATGCGGTTCGTAGCCCAGCTCGTGACTGAATTCACCAAATTTGAAATTTATCAAACCACTGTTGTCAAGCGTGAATGTGTGGCGATGGATGCTTTCCTTCGAATTGTTCTTTATTCGAGCATTCGAATGGCATTCGACTTGTTCGACTCTATTTTTGGGTTCTTTCCGACTGCTCAGATTCTTTCCTGAGCATTGTTCAATGCTACCCTCTGTCTGCCAGCTACGATGCTCAGCACTTGTTCTAATTCCTTGCCATTGCTTCTGAGCTTCGCTTCAACCACTCATGATGAGACTGGATTGTTAGTCAAATATGCATTCTGATATGATGTACAGTAATGTGTATGCATGCCCTTTTGATTTTTTTTGTGCGCGTGTAAGCGTGAGTGTGTGCATGTGTTTGCTGTCATGTTGCTATACGGAAGTCCAGAGGAAGGCATGATTGTGCCCGACTGTTTCACTGGACTCTCACGGGCTCATCAGGAGGTTGAACCCTGACAGTCTGCCAAGAATGCATTTGACTGATGGATACAGACTCGCCACTTCGCCTAGAGTTAACGATACCCTGGAGAGAGAGAGAGAGAGAGAGAGAGAGAGAGAGAGAGAGAGNGAGAGAGAGAGAGAGAGAGAGAGAGAGAGAGAGAGAGAGAGAGAGAGAGAGAGAGAGAGTTGGTCGACTTCTCTGACACCAACCGACCCTGCGAGTGTAGCAGCAGACTTCTTAGTCCAAACCCCTGACAAGAACAGCAGTATGTCTGAGGAACTAGTCCGTCTCATCCATAAAATCCACTCTCTGCACTGTTTACGTAGTGTGTCTGCTATGATAGACTGGAGCACTTGTAGTGCAGCGTGGTGCATGAAGTTGAGAGCTGTCATGCTGCACTACCAGTGCTGCAGTCGATCATACCAGACACCAAATAAGCACACATCCTTTGCTCAGTGGGTGTGTAGAGTGGGTTTTGTGGGAGAAGTCTTGGGCATACCATTAATGCGCCAGTTGCACATATGTGTTTTCCACAAGTGAATGTGTTAGAGTGGGTCCTTAAGTTGATTGGTGTCAGATTGCCATGAAGCACATACTTGCAATCGGTGCATTAGCAATAGGCCCAAGACCACCTAGTCTGAGACAGCCGATCACAAGTATGTGTTTCATGCCAATCTGACAGCAATCAACTTAAGGACCCACTCTACACATTCACTGGTGGAAAACACATATGTCCAATTGGCGCATTAATCGTACGCCCAAGACACCACCTAGCCTGAGACAACATCATAAACAGACCTCCTGAAGACAGGAAAAAAGAATATACTAATATAGCCTATTATATAGGAGAAAAAAACAAAAACGAAAATCCAAAAAAAAAAGACAAGGACCACCACAGAGTCACAGACTGTTTTGTCGAACTTGCACCGACTCATCAGCAGGATGAAGCCTTGACAGGCTGCTGGATCACCTCACTGAGGTTTGAGTCATGATCTCATTTAACACCGGTTGTAAGTGGATGGCCAACAGGTGTCGCAACATCCGTTGAAATTGGAACGATACAGAGATGATTAGCATCGCCCCTGCGCAAGGATGACACACATAAATCGAGAAATGGTCCAAATTTTTAAAAAAGAAAAAAAGGGGACGGCCAACAGGTGACATCACAAGTGGCAATGCCAGTGCACGGCAATGCCAGTGCAAGGAAACAAGGTACCAGTTGGCGAGCAACAGCAAGCATGGTTCGAATTATTTAAAGAAAACAAAAAAAAAGGGGCGGCCAACAGGTGACATCACAAGCGGCAATGCCAGTGCAAGGCAACAAGGTACCGGATGGCGAGCAACAGCAAGCATATAGGCCAGAAAGCTTGGGGCAGGGGAGGGGCTAGGCACAACAAGGCAAGCAACAGGGCTGAACAAACGAAAAGCGTCCACTGGGAGTATCATGCTTCCAGGACAGGATCGTACAAGAAGTTCTTAGAATGATCTTAGAACCTATTTATGAACCCCACTTTTCCACTTATTCACATGGCTTCAGACCGGGACGTAGTGCTCACACGGCCCTTAATGTTATAATGGGTACCTTTCATGGTGCGCAATGGTATATTGAAGGATCCCTGGAGGCCGAAGGCCCTGGAGCCGTAAATCATGGAACTCTGTATAAGATCTTTGAGTATAACATAAAATAAGAAGGTCGTAGTAATTCAAGATAAATGTTGATATGTGTTATCATATTATTGACTTATTAAGTTATTAGGTTTCGTAAAGTAATTGATACAAGAATAGGATAGCAAAAAAAAAACAAGAGTAGATATCCCATGAACAAAGTCATAGCTTCGTCCTCAGTTTGATATGAAGTACAAAAAAGAATGGCAGATATCTGGAAAAAGGCTAGAGGTGTGTCTTGTCTAGGCTGAGCACTTCGTGCCTTCTACGGCCTTAGTGAGCAATAGAACAAAATCATCTGCTGACGTAAAATTTATGTTCTGCCGAACAAAGGCCTTGCTTTCGCATTTGTTTATTTCGTGGAGATCCGTCAGCTCTGCGCCTCTCTCTTATTTACAAAGGGCCCAGTCAGTCTCGTATCCGATCTTGGATTCATCTAGACAATCAGTGGAGAGTGATGTTGCAGGCTTTCACGTGTTCCTTGACTGAGATACGAACACGGTCCGGTCCGACCAATCGAGTATTAGATTGGAATCTAGATCGTGTTGATTGTTCGAGACCTCACTCAGTGTCGGAACAGAACGGTTTTAGGCTGATCCCCTTAAGGGTCCGCACAGGACAATTCTTACTCCGGGATCTCTGAATTCTCCTTGGTATGGTACCACCGTGGAGTTATTTCCCCAGTTCCCACGATCTCGAATTTGATTGAATTGTCTCCTGAAGGTTTAGCAGGCAACAAGGCAGCAAGGCAATGGAACAGCAATGCAACAGGGCAGCGAGGCAATGAAGCAGCGAGGCAACAAGGCAGTGAGGCAGCAAACAGGAGGGAGAGAGGCAGCGAGGTAGTAAGACACGGAGGCACAAGGGGGGTGGTGTGCGGGGTTAAGGAGATGGGCAGCAGATTGGACGGACAGCCAGGCAGCGAAGCAGCACGCAGGGAAAGTGAGAAGGTCAACATAGCAATGGGGCAGCACCAACATAGCTGAGCCATTATACAGCACGGCCCGCAGCAGATCATCACCTACTCACACCACAAGTAGAACTCTACAGACTGTAGGTTCACAGCACCATTGGAGCAAGGGTGTCACCTCGGCAAATATCTGTCATCATCCAGTGAATGCACAGACACACAGGCATACCCGACACAGCAGGACCCCCGATAGTGTTCCGGGCAACCCAAACAAAAAGACACTGACTATTTGGCACATCTTGGGGGTGCTCACGCAGACATATGAGAATAACAGAGAACACACAAACTGGACAACAGAAAGAAAATGCTTGGAATGAGAAGAGGAAAAGGAAAGAGAAGTTACCGATAAATGTGTGTGTGTGTGTGTGTGTGTGTGTGTGTGCGTGTGTGTGTGCTTGTGCTTGTGCGTGTGTGTGGGCGGCTGTGCATGTGTGTGGGTGGCTGTGTGTGCGTGCGGGCGGGTGGGTGTTCAAGCATGCATGCGTATATGCAGTGTGCTGTGGCCAAATAAGGCATGTGTGCTGCAACCAGTTGAGCAGTGTTGCACAGGAGCATGAGATTCATATCTGCAATTGGTGTATTAAACCCCAGTACCGTTGAGCGCTGGCCGCCGAACCTGTCCATGGCCTACGCCCGCCGCCCAACCTTAAACAGGTATTTTCCTCAATGCGCACTACGGTCGTTTGGGAGAACCATAACAGTGGAGTGACAAATGTATACAAGCTATCTTTTTCCAGTCCAATGCAGTCAAAACAAAGTGCGCAATGTTGGAGGGAGAAGTTTCAGTACAGCCTCTAGCTACCTGATAAACGTGGTGGTGTAATGAACCCAGTCTGGCAGATACTCATCAATCGTCATGCATCATTAGTCTTTTGACATCTGCAACAAGTCTTCAATTATCGAGAAGTGATATCTGAAACAGTATCTCATTACCATTAGACGAAGAGAGTGGAGGGGGATTAGACAGAGGAGAAGGTGGAAGAGGCGATCAAAGATCACACAAGAGTAATCCCATCAAACCCCACTTCTTCTCCGGGCTGCTTCCCTCTCCACGTCATCAACCAGTATATGATAACAAGTATAATAATCCTGATCACACAGTAGTGCCACGTCGCACTGTTATCTCGTGAAGACCATGAAGACACTGCAGAATACCGTGACGAGTCAACCTCAGGTGAGTACCCGAACCAAGTCATCCACAGATCACGATCTCCCTCCTCCTCGCAACCAGTCACCTCATGTAGACAGCATGGACAATGCCACGTCAGCAGTCGAAACAGGTGGCATGCGCCACATCATCAATGAAGACCAGTGGCATGCGCCACATTAGCATGCAATGTAGACCATAGGCAGCGCCACATCAGCATGCAATGTAGACCATAGGCAGCGCCACATCAGCATGCCTGGCGCATCATGCAGAACGCGCCAGCATGATGCCGCAGTCCGCGTCGTTGTCCACAGTGCCTGCGCACAGCCAGCGTATATGCAGCGTCTCACCAGCATCATGCCAGCGTCAATGCCAGCGTCTGGTCGAAGTCAAGCCAGCGTCCAAGCAGCATAGCAAGACTGAATGTTGACCACCTCGAAGCCAGCCTTATAGTAGCATTTGACGATGCTTTCTGGCCTCGGTTCCCTTCCCCACAGTCGTCCAGATTGACTCCCAGCCGAGGGCCTGGATTGTGTACAGTTGCAGACTCCCCTCTGGACCTGATGCTGTCTGGGTACCTGCATACAAACGAATGTGTGTGCCTGACCGGCGGCCTGGACTGGGTACCTTTGACTGTTGGTATTTCGACAGTTGACTAAAGTCAACTGTCTCACGTCCAGGCCCGGAATCCTCGTTTTGGCCTGGGCTGAGGGTGGCCTAGTAAACCCTCAGATATTCCACGAGACATATGCATGGGTTATTGCAGTGGTGGGGAACCCCCCCCCCAAAAAAAAGTGATGGTGTGCAACTGTTGGGCCTCACTTCTCCTGTCAGTGCTTCTCGCTTTGAATGTATACAAGCTATCTTTCCGGTCTAATACAGTCAAGTGACTCAAGTCCTTGATGCGTGGTGTTCGAGGGAAGAACGGCGTTCTTTGCTCTAGCCTCTCTTTGCTGTAGCCTGTAGTGGGATAGAATGAAAACAAAAAAAAAGAAGGAAAACCATGGTCATAACTGTCAGGCCTCCCTTCTCCTCACAGTACTCATTTTGAATGTATACGAGCTATGTTTGGGTCCCATGCAGTCAAAGCCATAAATGCCTGGTGTTAGTGGGAAGCACAGCGTTCGTTTTCAGAGCTCGAGTTTCCGACAGAATGCACTGGTGGTACCAAATAAAATGCAATATTTTTTTTTTTTAAATCGCTGGTTGTACAGTGGACTAAACTGCTCCTATCCTCTATTTCGAAATTGAGCGTAGCTAACACCGCCCCCCCCCCCCCCCCAAAAAAAAAAAAAAAAAAGAATTAAAAAAATGAGATTTAGCATAGCCCGAGGCTGGGATCGGGGGTTGCCGCGAGAAGGGTTGGCGGAACAAAAGAAGAAGAAGAAGAAGAAGTTGATGGGGGGAGAAAGTAGTGACTCAACGAGCCCGACCACTGGGTCTCTTGGTCATTTACTACTGTTCTCATAATAAAGTTATGTTGTCTTTCTTTTGGATAACGGTCTTGGATCACGTGTGTTTCACATCTGCATGCCAAGTGTGTCGCACATTTGCCTGATCTTCAATCACATATGTGTTATTCCATCTCTGGGCCAACCCTGCCCATTGACCTTTGAGCATGCCAGAGGGAAAAAATAATAGCTGGGCGGGGTGCTGACATTTTAAATCAAGGTCCAAAATAGCATTATGACAAAAGCACATGTCAAACAGAAGGTCGGTAGGAAGATGATGACGAGGATCGTGAGAGACAGTTTCGGCAGACCTTCGTCGAACTCATCAGGAGCTGACCCCTAGACGGTCTGCTGAATCCCCTCATGATGTGTCGAGGCATAATCTCCGTCAACCCGTGACGCGAGAAAACACAGAAGCAGCGGCAAGGAAAGCAGTAACAAGATCTCCACGGCAGGAATGCACACGGGCGTTTGGGAAGACGAATGGTTGTGTGAGGAAGGGAAATAAGGCAAAGGGATGGGCAAGTGGGTGAGGTAGCAAAGCAACGGGAGCGCCAAAGCTGCACAGCAATCTACAGCAAGGCACGGTGCAGGAACGCAGCGCTATACTGCGCGAGCGTGAGCAGTGTGCACCTGGGCGGGAGTCGCGTCCTTCAGCCTACATACAGGCTGAGCAACCAAAGGACAAGTCAAGCAGTAGGGCCATATGATAAGCATAACAGCGAGCTTAGCTCAGTTGGTACACTCATAAACTGTTGAAATGCAGACGTGAGTTCGAATCCAGATGGAACCAGATGAACTTAGAATTCCTGAATTACCTAGGGCCAGTCAGTTTCACGATGATATTTCAAGGCTTTCGCCCTTTTAGAAAAGAAGAGGGCGGCAAGCATTAATAAGGTAGGCAGGTGGGAGCGCTGTTAGCACGATGCGCAGCAGGGCACAAGGCAAGCAGCAAGCCGCAGGGGCGGCCAAGCAGGCAAAGCGGCAAAGGATGGCGAGCAGCTAAACCGCCCGGTAAGCAGCAGCAAGGCAGGCAACAAGGCACAGCTGGGGTTGGGTGGGCTGTTGAACGGTATGGCAAACATCAAGACTAGCAGCATCAAGGTGACAGACATGAGGGCAGGCATGTGTTGCAATTTGAGTCATGGATTGTTCGAGGGGTCAGCCTCCTGCCGAGCTGGTGCAAGTCCTCCATGACCCAAACAAACACAGTCTGTTTTGTCGGACTTATACCAAATCATCAGGAGACTGAACCCTCGACAATCTGCGGAGTTCCTATATTGATGCTTTGAGTCATGGACTCTTTTGACCGCTGTTGGAAGTGGACGGCCTGCAGGCAACACCGGAAGTGGAACATGGCAGCAAGGCAACGGCTCAGCAAAGCACCAGGAAACGCTAACGGGTGGGGCAGCCCAACTACACAGCACAAAAGCTAGCTGCATGGAAAGACAGGGCAAGCGGCCAGGCAGCGAGGCATCAACGCAGCAAAGCACTAGGCAGCACAGACAAGCAGCCAAGCCACACGGGAAACCAGCAAAGTGCACAGCAAGACAAGACACGGAGATTGGCAGCAAGGCAACACTGACAAGGCTACTAGGCAAAAAACAACACAGCAACCCTTTCAACACACAGTATGCACTAGGCAGCACACAGCGAAGCAAAAAAGCGGGAAGGCAAGCTGCAAATCAGCATGATGCAGCAAACTGCCAAGGGAGGAGGGCAACAAAGCAGCGAGGTAACAATGTCGCAAGGCAGCAGGCCGATAAGGTGAGCCACAGAGCGGCAGAATCCTCCAAAGCACCAAGGCAGGAGGGGAGCAAGGTGGTGAGCCAAGCAACCAGGGTAGCACAATGTGCAGCAAGGCAGCAAGGGAAGGCAAGCCGTAAGGTAGCATGGTGAGCAGGAAGGTAATGAGGCAGCAACGTAAGGCAAGCAGCAGGTAGCACGATGCAGAAAAGTGCCAAGGGAGGAGGGCAACAAAGCAGTGAGGTAACAAGGCCGCAAGGCAGCAGGCCAGTAAGGCGAGCCACAGACTGGCAGAATCCGGCAAAGCACCAAGGCAGGAGGGCAACAAGGCAGTGAGACAAGCAACCAGGTAGCACAATGTGCAGCAAGGCAGCAAGGCAGCTAGGTGACAAGGCAAGGCAAGCCGTAGGGTAGCATGGCAAGCAGCAAGGTAACGAGGCCACAAGGTATTAAGGCAGCAAGGTAACGAAGCAGCAATGTAAGGCAAACAGCAGGGTAGCACATTGAGAATTGAGGGAACAAGGCACTGAATGGGAAGGCGAGTGGGTGGGCAGGACAGCAGCAAAGCAAACAGCAACACACAAACCCATGGACACATCCAGGACCAATGTGGACTTGTCACCTACTCACATCATATGGAAAACCCTGGAGACGCAAGGCAGAAGCGTCGAGTGGGTGACTTTCTGTGTCAAGGGTTCACGGGGCCATCAAGCGCCAGGAGGTCACAAGACGAATGTCTGTCATCACCCAGGAAACACCGGGTCACCGGCATCCAAAACTCACCAGCTCCCTGATAGTGTTACAGACTCTATACAGCAAGCACCAACTATTTGGCACAACACAGCTCCTCAGAAGCAAATCTGCGAAAAGGCCAAGTGATGGGACAAGAACTCGGAAGAAGAGAGAGCAAAATAATGATAAATAATATGATTGTGTGCGTGCGTGGTTTGGGTGTGCATGTGTGTGCGTGTGTGTGTGCATGTGCGTGCGTGCGCATGTGGGTGTGTATGCCTGTGTGCGCGCGTGCACGCACATGCGTGGTGCATGCTGGTGCGTGCGTGCGTGCTCACAGACTTTTACCAAGGAACTCAAGCTTTCTGAGCTGCAAAAAAGACTCGAAGAGTTGAAGCAGGAACAGTCAAAGCGGGAACAGTCGAAGCAGGACAAGTGTATGTGAGCAATAGTTACAAAGTGGAGAGCACACCGAATGAGAATGCACTGAACAGTGAAGTATCTTGACAAAGAAAGCTCCACTTACTGCCTCCAATAATCAATAGTAGCTCTACCATGATGTGTTTGCCTATACTATTTCTCCTCTCTCTCTGTACACCTCTCACTTCTGTCCGTCACACTCTGTGTACACTACCCTCTTGTCAGGTAAGTACTCCTCGTGCGCTCCTTGTTATGATGATGCTAAAGAGTTTGACCCACTCGAGTGCTCCTCGACGACCACCAGGTAAGTACCACCAGTTCCCACTGCGGTCCCTTTCCCTGATCACCCAGACAAGGCACCATGCTTCTTCCTCCTCTCCCGGCCCAGCTATGGCTCGCGCTAGGCGGAGTGACTGGCCGTGGATGCTCCTTGCCTCCTTCCTCCATGACTGCTAGCCTGGCTGCCGTGCACTGTTGCAATGACTTGCTAGTTCCAGTGGCCTATAGCCTCTCTTGTCGAGGCTGTACTATAGGTAGGATAGTTTCGTGATTTTGTTTGGCTGAGGGCTAACTGAGAGACCTGCCTGTAGGGAAATTCTTGAGGGACATATCTGTAAATTCGGGAAAAACACAGGCCCGTACTAACTGAAATTACCTACAGCTACTGTGGCATACTGCGTAGCCACACGGGCCCTGCAGGGCCCGTCCCGGACATTCAGCCTAAAAGCCTAAAACTTAGGGCTTACAGGCCCCGGTCGTTTCAGCCTGAAAGCTGAAAAACGAGGGCCTGCAGGCCCTACCCCATTTCAGCCTATTTCTGGGTCTTTTCAGACCCAGAGTTTTCAGCCTGAAACGGAGGGCCATTTTCAGGCCCTCATTGCTTCGACCTGCCCCTAAGACTCAGGCACGTAAACAGGGATGCGGAACAGGCC
>BFEA01000145.1:2081753-2094211 GCA_003427395.1 Chara braunii | reverse complement strand
GCTGCATTGCAATATTGATTGTTCGGATCATTCGTATCTAAGTCTTCCGCTGTGTTACCTTGTACTTTGTATTGAGAGGTCGGTTCTTGTTCTGGTCTGCACTTTACAGTATGCAACAGCTACCCTAACTGCGGATAGCAGGCCCGGGCTACCCCTGGGACAGACAGGCCCTAAAGGCCTATGCTGATAGATGGTCCGATAGCCTATAGCCGGGTACGTAGAGGTCGGGAGCCCGAAAACTGAAACGGTACCGGTCGGTCCAGTCAGTCCGGTCTAGGTCTTGTCTAGGCTAGGGTAGGTTATAGATAGGATGAGGACATCGGTTCAGGGCTTTTGGCGGTTGGTACTATGTACGTCGCCGCTGTGCAACGCGTGAACTGGGAGTGGTAACAGCTTCAGCGTCGAGGAGGACAGACATAGCCAGACCTGCGGAGTGTCGGCCATAGCTGGGACTGGCACTGTACTCTGATAGCACGTGGGGCTGTCCAGAGGTCTGGGCTACTCGAAGTCTGCTGGAGGCGAGAGAAGTTGGTGCCCTGCTGAACCCTCCTCAGGAGTAGGGTGTCCGGGTTTGTGGCACTGCAGCTGTGCAGCTTGTCTTCCTCAGAGATCATCTTTGTCGGGAGTGGTGGCGCTGCTGCAGACTTCCACCCGGGAAGTCATCTGGCACTTCATCATCATCAGACTCTGTGGCGTTGGTCTTCTTCTTCATCCTTTGAGTGGCGCTTGGCCTCAGAGGCCTGTTTTAGGGTGGCGCTTGATGTTTCAGGGACTCAGGGGTGGTTTTAGCGGTTATTCAGGGTTGGGGAGTGAAGCGCTGCTCAGGAATGAGCAGCACACCATGGTTTTGGGGTTATTCTGACATTTCAAGACTTCGAGTTTGAGAAACAGTGTTGACACTGTGTTGGGACTATCGTTGCTTCATTGTTTCTTGGATGTGATCTACTCGGCTTTCCTTTGTGACTGGTTGTGAGGATTCTGTGGAGCGAATTGCATTGTCAGTGCTTTCTGTCATATCGCATGGTCAAGTCTTCCACTGTGTCTCTCTCTCCCTGTGCGGTATGATTCTCCCATCCTCTCCCCTACCTTCTATGTATGTATGGGCATACCTGGAAGTTTATGTGAGCGAGTGTTGGTCATTTGACAACAAGCAACCAGGATCATAACAGTGTAGCAGAGTTGGCGCTAGCACCCAGTGCCTCCGAATGTGTGGAATGGTACAGTCTCCTCCCTTTTGTCACTTCCTGGAGGCTGCATCTGGGTCTCAGTTTGCGGTCCCTGCTGCCTCTGGGTCCCAGTTTGAGGTCCCTGCTGCCTCTGGGTCCCAGTTTGCGGTCCCAGGAGAGGCCTAATGTTTCGTTGCCGAAGCCAGAGAGTGTCCGACCTCTCCTAACTGTCTGGCGCAGGCCTTCATGTAGGGCAAGCGATTTTCCATAGCCACGGCCTTCACTTAGGGCGGGGCTCATTGTTCATAGACTGCCCCTTTTCGGTCTCGCCTGGGCCGGAAGCCTCACATTTTTTTGTGTGATATTTGCTCAACAGTGATTAGTGCGAGCCTGCGAGGCATAAGGCCCCGAGGAGCCCCTTTTTGGCCCTGTAAGCAGCACTGTCGGCCGCCCTAAGTGAAGGTGGGCCCAACCAAGGCCAAGAGGCCTATTTTTTTTGGCCACCATGCAACTGGGGAGATTCAGGCAGTTGTGCAGCGCCAGTTGGTTGAGAGCGCCCAGGCCCTGGCTGCCTTTTTCGTTTGGACCGGGGCTCAACCTCTCGGGGCCTACCGGAAGCTTTTGGGCAGGGGCCCAGTGCAGCCAGGCCACACGCGGCAGGCAGGCCACTTCCATTTAGGAAAGTGCCTGCCCTCGCGTTGGGCATTCGGGTACTGGGTGCATGTTGTGCAAAACGCTGGCTAGCGCCCACGCGCTCACAGGCAAGCAAGAAGAGTAGGAAGAGTAGGCAGCCATAGCCGAGCTGCGCTGCGCTATGCTGGATGGGGCGCATGGTGGTCCTTGGGTGCATGTGGCATCTGTGAGTGGGGGATCGAGGTTGTGAGTGATGCGAGAGACATACCTGGTGCTCGAGGCGAACGACATTGACCGAGATCTGCTCGTACTTCGGGGAGCTGTTGACGTCACCAGCGACATTGTAGATAGGGTAGATAGGATCTGCCATTTGTAGTTTGGGCGCAGAGCGCCATATAGGATGTCGACATTGGTTCATTGTTGAGGATGATGAGACTATTCCAACATTTTCACTTGTGAGCTTTTTCTATGCTCTTATTTGGTGAAACTCGTGTTGCAATACTGCTTATGGTCCGAGGTCACGACTATCAGGTTTCATGTGTATGATGCTGCTTGGTTTCTGGAGTCGCTATCACTCATTTTCCTTGCAATTTGGTATCGTAGTTGTGGCACAGTGCGCTAATCTGGCACTTGTCTTCTGCCTATACGGTACATGCACGTGGTCTGCTGGGTGAGCGGCCGTGGGACGTGTGTAGTGAGGAGGGGGAAGGCAAGCAGGCGACCCAGGTGGAGAGGGGTATCACCAGGAAGGCTACAAAGTGATTATTGGGTGTTCGCAGTGTGATGAGAACTATCTGATGTGCGATTGATGCTGAGGTGGAACGGCGGTGAAATGCTGGTTGTGTCGAAGCAGCGATTGGTCATCACAGTCGACGTCAGGTCATCTGGTGAGAATATCTGTGGTTGGGGGCAGCTATTTTGAGGTACGTTGCTCAGACCCTGAGTCAGTCTGCTGGTGTCATGGCAAGTCAGCAGATAGTGTTGAACCCCTAGGAGGTTGCCATACAACGAGCAGCTGCTCGCGAGGCACAACTACAGCAGGCTTTAGGGTAGATAGAAAGAATGATTAGAAGAAGATCAAGGATGCAGCGGAGACAAGTGGACGTTAGTGAGTTAGAGGGGATGGACCTGACGAATATGGATGATGATGTGAGGACCCTGCGGATAGTCCTGCTAGATGTAGTGGAAATGCAGGAGCACCAAACGGCTCTCTTACAGGACATTCAGCGGAGCCTGGTTGGGCGAGTTCAAGCAGCACCATCACCATCAGGGCCCGGTGCCTGGCCCGTGGTACAGCCTCCTCCTTTTGTCCCACCGGTGATTGGAGTATCCCCGCTTGTAGTCCCTCCAGCATCGGTACCAGCCGTTTCCCTAGGAATGCCTTTCACAAGCGGGTTTCAAGAAGGTACTACTGTACAGATTCCTGTACAGACAGTGTATTCCCAACCTCAGCTGTAGACTGCCGTAATTGGGCAACCTACTGTCTCGCAGCCAACACAGCTGCAGGGCACACAGGCCCAACAGCAGCTAGTGCAGCAGACTGCACCCCAGGGTCCACAGCCTGGAGTGGTGCAGGTACCGGGACAAGGCCAGTGGGTTTCAAAGACTGCCATCGCCTCACCTAAACCCTTCTCAGGGGATAAGAGGGGCGAAGACCTTGACACATGGTTGAGGTCAGTACCAGTCTACGTAAAGTGCAAGTTGACCTTGCCGCACGAGGAAGTGCTTGTGGCTGCCTCCTACTTAGAGGGGAGTGCAGCAAGATGGCTGAACGGGTAAGTACAGCTACAGGGATACGGACATGACTTCCGCGCTTGGGCAGTCAACCAGAGATTGGATGACTTCCTCAAGCTGGTGGAAGAAAGATGGCATGATCCGCAGGAGGCTCAAAAGGCCACTGACGCGATCCTGACTTTGAGCTCTAGATCGTTGAAATCTGTAAGGGATGCCACAGACGCAGTGGAGCGTATGATCTTTGTACCTGGAGTCTATGAATCCCCTCCGGAGGCGGCCATGCGTGACCTAGGTTGCGACCCCGCGGCCATGAGAAAAAAAAATAATAATAAAAAAATTCAAAAGTTTCTGGAAAAACAATATGCAGAAAAGTATATTGAACAACTTTTGCGTTGTGGTCATATCCAAAAACTTTACTGAATTTAAAATAAAAAAACATGTAAGTTTCACAGTTTTTCTTAAAAAAAAAAAAAAAAACAGCTTTTGCCTCAGGAAAATTAGTTTTTCAATTTTTAAAATTCGAAAACGAAGTCAAAAAATAAAATAAAAATTGCGCAATTTAGATCTCGAAAAGATCTATAACAACATTTTTTTAAAAAAAAATTTGAGAATTTTTTGAAGTCTAAAAAAATTCATGAAAATCGCGGCCGCACTCAACCGAGGTCGGAGCCGCGGTGGCCGTGATCACGGCCGGCCTTCGAGTTTGAGTCCGCGGCCGCGGCCGCGGGTGATACATAGCCTGGAGTACGTTACGATCCCCAGGGTTTACTCACCACTTACCTGAGGTGTCTTCCAATGCCACTCAGGAATCAGTTGGCAGGTGAGGCAAACATCAATGTACACAACTTCACCTCGTTCAGCAAGAAGGCCCTAGACCTAGAGGCAAAGATAGAGCATGGGCACCAACCCACAGCGGATGGTAGGAAGAAGTCACTGCCTCCCAAAGGGAAGGCGAAGGGCCGCATTATGTTCGTCGATTTCGATGGATCTACCATCGAATTAGATAATGACTTCCATGAGGGAGTAGGTTCAGAGGCGGGTAGTGCAGAGGCTTCAAGGGGTGGAGCAATCACTGCCTCAGTCCGGAAAGGTAAGGCGACCGGTAGACGCCGCGGAGGCTACCGGTCTAGGAGTCAAGTAGACCCCAATGCTCCTCCATGGGAGAAAGCAGGTCTTACAGAGGACGTGTGGAGAGACCGGTACACCTTGTAGGCTTGTATCCGTTGTGGCCAATATGGCCATAACCAGTTCAAGTGTCGTATCAATGGGCAGGCGATGGTATCCTCCGCTTCCCAAGGCAGCAACGTTGCCAGCAGTTCTGGCACTGCTTCGGGAAACACGTCGGGCGAGTAGGAATGGTAGTTGTTCCTGCTAGGGTCGAGGTGGTGAACACACCCTCACCATCTCGAGAGATAGCCCAAGCTACTGACTCTGTAGTCGTCCCGCAAACACATTTAGACCCAACGACCCTCTGTTCGATGAATGTGTTTGAATCCTTTGAGGAGCTAGAGGAGGAGTGGTCTAGATCGGACCCGCTAGCTTCTTGGACCGCAATGGCCAAAGCCCCTAAGGGTGAGTTGTTCGTCGCCGAGGTAATCATCGGCGGCCGCAAGGTCGGGGCTTATTATGACACTTGCTCGACTCAAAACTTTATTAGTCGCGCGTGCGTTGAGAGGCTGCGCTTACAGGGGCAAGTGCAACGCCTGAGTCGACCTGTGGAGTCGACCTGTGCCAACAAACAGCGCATGGTAGTCACTGACTACCTTAAAGACATTGAGTGTCCATTCCCGTACGAGGGAGGGGAACTGAGGCATCGAGTCTCATTCCTAGTCAACGATGATCTCCCAATGGGATATTTTGTTGAATATGTACTATCTTTCGGTTGCACAGCCCCAATTTGAGTGGGACCGAAAAGTGGTCAAACACACTTTGCTCGGAGGGGGGACCGCCAGATTACGTAAGTTTAAGGCTAGTAGTCTGATCGAGTCCTACGGATGCATGTGTGCGGGCGTGTTCTATGATTATTATAAGCAAAATCCGAAGGAGGGTATGTACTTAGTTTGTCTCTATAGAGGGTGAGCCGGTGAAAATGCCTCGAGAGATGGAGGGAGTAGTCGCCAAGTACCCTGATCTATTCGAAGAGCCAAAAGGGGTTGTTGAGAGGGAGGTCGTCCATGTGATAGAGATTATCCCAGGGTCTAGCATTTTGAAGGGTAGGATCTGTAGGATGTCTCCAGCAAAGCTTGATGAGCTTCGCCGACAGCTCAAGGATCTCATAGAGAAGGGTTGGATCTGGCCTAGTGTCTCCCCTTACGGGTCTCCAGTCTTATCCGTACCAAAGAAGGGGGGGACCTTGAGGATGTGCATTGACTATAGGGGCCTCAATGCCATCACTGTGAAGAACGCAAAGCCCCTACCACGCATCGATGACTTGTTGGACCGAGTGCAAGGGTGCTGGCACTTCAGAAAGATAGATCTGAAATCCGGGTACCATCAGATTGCAATACGGTCCGAGGATCAACACAAAACCGCTTTTCAGACCGGGTACGGTCTGTACGAGTTTGTGGTGATGCCTTTTGACCTTTGGAATGCTCCTGGCACCTTTCAGCACGCCATGAACCGGATCTTTCATGACTGGGACAAGTTTGTCTTAATGTACCTCGATGACATACTTATCTTCAGTAGGACCGTCGAGGAGCATGTCGGCCATTTAGATAAAGTCCTTAGCCTTCTTCGACAGCACCAGTTCAAGATCAACTGGGAGAAATGTGAATTTGGTCGCACCCGGATCTTGTACTTGGGTCATGAGATTTCCGCGGAGGGACTGAAACCTGATGACGCGAAGGTGGCCAGCATTCGTGACTGGCCGCGTCCTCAGTCTGTGACTGAGATGAGGTCCTTCTTAGGGATGACCGTCTACTATTGCAATTTTGTTAAAAACTATAGCATAATGGCCGCCCCTTTAACGGACCTAACACACCTTGACACCTTGTGGGAGTGGACAGACAGGTGTGAGGCTGCTTTTAGACATCTGAAGCATGCCCTCACTCACCATGAGGTCTTCAAGCTGCCCGATCCTGACAAACCTTTCGTTGTGACCACGAATGCCAGCCAGTATGGCATTGGTGCCGTACTTGCGCAGCAGGAGGGGAAAAAGTTGAGGCTGGTAGAGTACATGTCCAAAAAAATGCCCTCTCAGAAGCTGGCTAAGTCCACCTATGAGAAGGAACTCTACGCGATCTACAAACCGTTGACTCACTGGAGGCATTACCTCCTTGGTCACTTCTTCTACGTCAGGACTGATCATCAGACCCTGAGGTGGATGAAGACTCAACCGGTACTCTCCGATGCTCTAAAGCGTTGGATTGAAGTCATAGAGCAATATGACTTCGAGCCCCAGTACATCAAGGGGAGTACAACAAGGTTGCTGATGCGCTGTTGCGTAGGCCAGACTTTCTCGGTGCGTTGATCACTGAGTTTGGGCTTGCGGACGATGTTACTCTGTCTTTGGTGGAAGCCTATCTCGAGGACCTGTTTATGGTCGAAATCATACGCAGACTCGAGGCAAAGGACAAAGTAACTGCTGACGAGTTTGTGTTGGTCAACGACCTGCTGTTCCTTGAGAAGGCCGGGAATAAACGATTGTCTGTTCCAAATCGGGAGTCTTTGCGTAGTTTATTTTTAGGCAAGTGTCATGACGCCAGCGGACATTTTGGGTATAGGAAGACTGCAGCAAACTTGTTGCAGCAGTTCTGGTGGCCCACAATGATGAAAGATGCGAAGCTGTACGTGGAGACTTGTCAAGTGAGTGAGAGAGACAAGCCACGAACACAGGCCCCTCTTGGGCTTCTTAAGCCCCTTCCGATTCCGGAAAGGCCCAGTGAGAGCCTGTCTATGGATTTCATGGACACGCTGTTCACCAGCAAGAGCGGAATGCGATATGTCTATGTCATTGTGGATAGGTTTAGTAAGTATGCTAGGTTAGTCTCAATGCCTGCTACAGCTAAGACCGAGTATGTGATCGAGCTGTTCAAAGAGAACTGGGTCAGAGACTTTGGGCTTCCAAAGGCTATTGTGAGTGACCGGGATGTCCGATTCACCAGCGAGTTGTGGAAGGCTGCAGCTGCAGAACAGGCAACACAGCTGCAGATGACTTCTGGGAACCACCCAGAGGCAAACGGGCAAGCAGAGCAGCTGAACCGCGCTGTACACCTGTTGAGGCATTATGTCAAGCCTAACCAGGTGGACTGGGATGAGAAATTTGCTCTCATCGCCAGTCTGTATAACAACGTTGTGCACAGCGCAACAGGGGTGAGTCCTAACAGCCTGCTATTGACTTCCAAGTTTCAAGCCTAGACTGCCTCTCGACTTCCTACTACCGGAAAACCAGCCGACTGCCGCACCAGTCACTTTATAATTCGCTTATCGACATGAGCGCCTGATGCAGCAAGCTGTAGAACAAATGCACAAGGCACAGGCAGCGATGATAGAGTCTAAGAACAAACACCGCCGCCCATCTACATTTCAGATAGGGGTCAGAGTCTGGGTCAAGTCCTCAGAACCGGGACAGGAGCACGGGATCTCCCGCAAGCTCATGCCACAGTACTTTGGACCATGGGAGGTTCTTGATGTTGTCGGGGGTGATCCGGATGGGCCGTCATATGTAATCCGGATCCCTGGTCACCTTCGTACGTGCCCTGTCTTTCACGCCTCCAAACTTGCACCTTTCGGAGAAACTGATCAGTTCCCCTCTCGTTGCTCAATGCTGCCCCCAACCATGGATGGAGAGTTCGAAATCGACGACATCATGGACCACAGGGAAATGCCAGTTCCAAGACCAACAGGCAGGGGACGTCCTCCTAAGCCGAAGCTGCAATATCGCGTTCGGTTCAGACATCACACTGATCCTAAGGAGGACAGATGGTTCACCCGGGAGGAACTAATGCAGACCGCTCCACGGGCTATCGCTCACTACGAGAAGTTACTGCAGAAGGGAAAGCTCCAGATTGAGTTATGAAACTTCTCAGAGGACTGTCGAAGTATGGAGGAGGGAATGCAAGGCATAAGGCCCTGACAAGCCCCTTTTTGGCCCTGTAAGCAGCACTGTCGTCCGCCCTAAGTGAAGGTGGGTACGACCAAGGCCAAGAGGCCTATTTTTTTTGGCCACCACGCAACTGGGGAAATTCAGGCAATTGCGCAGCGCCAGTTGGTTGAGAGCACCCAGGCCCTGGCTGCCTTTTCGTTTGGACCGGGGCTCAGCCTCTCGGGGCCTACCAGAAGCTTCTGGGCAGGGCCCCAGTGCAGGCAGGCCACACGCAGCAGGCAGGCCACTTCCATTTAGGAAAGTGCCCGCCCTCGCATTGGGCATTTGGATACTGGCTGCACGCTGCGCAAAACGCCGGCCAGCGCCCACGTGCTCATGGGCGAGCAGGAAGAGCAGGAAGAGCAGGCAGCCATAGCCGAGCTGCGCTGCGCTATGCTGGATGGGGCGCATAGTGGTCCTTGGGTGCATGTGGCATCTGTGAGTGGGGGATCGAGGTTGTGAGTGATGCGAGAGACATACCTGGTGCTTGAGGCGAACGACATTGACCAAGATCTGCTCGCACTTCGGGGAGCTGTCGATGTCACCACGGGCATTGTAGATAGGGTAGATAGGATCTGCCATTTGTAGTCTGGGCGCAGAGCGCCAGATAGGATGTCGACATTGGTTCATTGTTGATGATGATGAGACTATTCCAACATTGTCACTTGTGAGCTTTTGCTGTGCTCTTATTTGGTGAAACTCGTGTTGCAATTCTGCTTTTGCTCCGAGGTCACGACTATCTGGTTTCATGTGTATGATGCTGCTTGGTTTCTGGAGTTCGCTATCGCTCATTTTCCTTGCAGTAGTGCGGAGTACTATCGCGCCAAGCTGTACGGTTAGTTCTTTTTTTCCCTCTCTTCTTGTGCAGGGGCCATGCTAATCTTCTCTGTATCGTTCCACTTTTAACGGATCTCCCAAAGGAATCGGAAGGACTGTAAGCCTGTGTAAGCCTGTGTAAGGTCAACTGACTCAATTCTTGTTTGTCTGAGGCGAAAGTCGGACGAAACAGATTGGCACCGCTGCCGAATGGTACAGACATGCAACTCTTAACAAACACGTCATGAGTTTAAATCTGGCTGGCACAAGAATGTTAGGGGCCATCTCCCTCTACGGAGGACTCTGCTTGCATGAACTGCTTGTTTTCTGCTCCCTTGTGGTTAGAGAAGTGTATTTTACTATTTTGGCTGTATTTAACTGTAAATATAGCGTATTATTATACTATTATGCGTGTATACATTCATTACCAGTAACAGCCGGATTTGGGCATGTGGAAATTCTCAAAATCTTATGGCATAGTAGACTTCAGAATTCAATTTGCCGTTCAGTAACTGCTTCTTTAAACTTTTTTTTGCCTTTTTTGGAAAGGAGTTCAGCTCCTAGCCTGATTGAAGTGTGGTTTGAACTTTGGATCTGTGTTTCAACAGTTATATATTGGCGTGAGAATTTTCAGGGTCCATCCAGCGCCCTAGCTTCTCTAATCCCCCAACACTCCCGCCAACCCAGCAACAAGCTCTGGCGAGGCGCTGCCTTGGTTTGTGACAGCACCAATGCGGTCTCCCGTTGCCCGGACGCTGCTCCCCCGGCAGCACTAAGGTAGCGCTGTGTTAGCACTAGCCGCGCCAGTAGCTTCTACTGCTTGAATGAAAACTTGCCTCCACCACTACCTTTAGGACGGTGTCCCATTGGGAAAAAGACCTCATCCTCAAATTCCGAAGGCCGGGTCCAACGCGCGGCCGCCGTTGATAAATTTGGTCAGCGGCCGTTTTCCCGTTACCGACCTCCGAAAATTGTGGGGCCTCGTGGGGCCTCGCCCACGGCCGACATATGTGAAAGGTAGTGGTGGTTTAACTGCTTTTTTTTTATAATTATATATTTTTTTTAATTTGGACCATTTCTCGATTTTTGCGTGTCATCCTTGTGCAGGGGCCATGCTAATCTTCTCTGTATCGTTCCAATTGTAACGGATGTCCCGAAGGACTAACTGCTCTCTCTTTTTTTTTTTTTTTTTTTTTTTTTTTTTTTTTTTTTTTTTTTTGTTTTTCTGTTGTTTTTTTTTTTTTTTTTTTTTTTTTTTTTTTTTTTTTTTTTTTGTGGTGGTGGTTTAACTGCTCTGCCTTCCAGTAACAGTGTGTTCTAATTGCCCTGCCTTCCGACCGCCTTCACCGAAATAGAACGCCCGGTCATTATAGCTGTATTTGGTCGATGTTCAGGCTTTATACGGCGACAATGTCCGGGCGTTCTGCCGGGGTGAAGACGGTAGTAAGTGGAACAGTGTTTCAACTGTTCTGCCTTCAGTAATCACCATCTCAAGGCCGTCACCCTTTTTTTTTTCTTTTTTTTTTTTTCTAAACCGCCAAAGGGCAGGCGGTTCCTATGAAGAAGCTTCGAGAAAAGAACAAACCTGCAGTGAAAGGGGCTGTAGCAGGATGTGGGGCAGGATCCAGGCTACTGTTTGTCAAAGATACTGCGGAACACTTGGACGGTCTAGATTGCCGGCGTGATTCAGAGAATGTGGAAGAGACGAGTGTTTGCCATACGTCCGCAAAGGGCAGGCGCTACTGGCGCTGGCAGACAAGAGAGCTCAAGTTGGCTAGGAAGGCACGAAGGGAGGTCATACCGGAATATGCTAAAGGAAATGACGAATCAGCACTTACAAGCGACGACGCCTCCGAAAGTGACAACGCAGGGGCAACCGATGACTCGCCATGCAACGAGAAGAAAACTGAGCTTTGGGAATGTTGTCGTGCCCTGTCGTATAGACGTAGATCTCACTTACCTGTCGATAGAGATGTGGAAAGCTTATTTCCCTGGACTATCGTCGCGCTCACCTTACGAGGATGTATTCCGTGGTTAAGTTTATTTTGGCTGTATTTGACTGGAAATACAGCGTATATACATTCATTACCAGGGTGCGTTATGTTCGCGGGATGACAGTAGTCGTCTTCCAGTAGTCTATACTGTGAGATCTTGTGACGGCCGACTGAGAGCGAATGTTGAGGACTCGGCTCGCGTAGGGACTCACCACACAAACTCATGAGAGATGTAAATTGGGGAGGGCATCTTCACAAAGAAGGTGGCGAGATACATTCACCGCTGTCATTCGTAGTAGCTCATGTATCTTGCCACCTTCTTTGTGAAGGTGCGTTCGTCATTTTCACGTCTTGTGAGTAGTGTGGCGAGGCGCAGAATCTGCCTACATCGCTTGTGTGCAGAGAAATGACATGCTCCACAAAAAAAAAAAGAAAAAAAAGAAAAGAAAAAAAAAAAAAAAGAAAAATCCGGAGTTCGGTTTTTCAACCGTTTTGTAGTTTGCTCTTTTTTTTTTTTTTTTTTTTTTTTTTTTTTTTTTTTTTTAAAAGAAAAATGGGGGGTTGCTCCTAATCTCCTAAAACATGGTTGCATACAGTGGCCTTTGAACCTTAAATCTGTTGATTGACAGTGTCCTGTTTTTTTTTTGTTTTTTTTTTTTTGTGTGTGTGTGTGTTGTACCACTCGGGTACCAGAAAAAGAAAAATGGAAAACAAGGAAGGAAAGTGGGGAAAAAAAACAAAAAAAAGGACGGAAAGAGTACAAGAATAATCTGAACAAGTAAAAAAAATTTAAAATTTGAACAGAGTTTTTTTTTTCGGTGTTCTTTTACTGCTTGTGAACACTCATCTTACATTCTCTCTTGTTTGTGTGTGAAATGACATGCTGCAGAATGAATCTGCTGATGTTGCTGAGAAAGATCCATATCCACCTTGTATTGAGATAGGTGAGTGGCGGTTTCTTGGTTCTCAACCTCATTCATTGTATCTGGCAGGACTTGTGACATGGGACAGTCTGCATGCTATCTCCAGTAC
>BFEA01000145.1:2056031-2073190 GCA_003427395.1 Chara braunii | reverse complement strand
TGGCACATGCCAAGTCTCTCTCTCTCTCTCTCTCTCTCTCTCTCTCTCTCTCTCTCTCTCTCTGTGTGTGTGTGTGTGTGTGTGTGTGTGTGTGACTAGAGAAGAAGAAGAAGAAGAAGGAAGAAAAAGAAGACCCTTAACTCTGTGGGGGGCGATGGTGCACAGCGTGCGCAGAGGAGTCGGTGGGAGATGGTAATGAGGTCATGCAGCTCGGGCGATGGAGGGCACACACTGCGAAGCGGGGGCACTGAGGTCATACAGCTCGTCGATGATGGCGACTCCAAAGCAGGGATGTGGTGGCGGAGCGGCCGAGTGGGATGCCAGGGCGTCAATTCCAAGTGGGGGCGCAGTGGAATCGAAGCACCAGCGGCTCAGATTGGGCCGCCAAAAAAATTGTTTGGGTGGCCCGGTACCAGGCTCCAGGGTTCAAATGTTTTTTCGGGCCTCCCTTCGCACGTGGGAGGCCAGGTAGCAGCCTCCCTGAGGGGAAACTGGCGAAGCACAAAAATGCGCTGGGCTTGCCCGTGGCCCGCCTGGGGGAGCCGCCTGGACAGGCCGCCCGGGAGGCCACTGAGACCTTGGGACCCAGGCTGCCCGGAAAATAGCCGAGTTTCTATTTTAATTATTTTTTTTGGCCCGGATGGGCAGATTGCCCCGGGCCACTCTGGTAGCCTAGCAAGTGGTGTCTTTTTCAGTGCTCAAAGAGGTTGGCGTTTTTTTGTTTTTTTGTCGCTGGATCCGTTTGAACCCTTTCACGATTTGTGCGTGTCATCCTTGCGCGGGGGGCCACTGCCCCTGAAGCTATTTTGATGACACGTAGGTTTTAGCAACCCTGGGACCTGCCCCTGACTGCCATCCTTTCCAGTTACGCATTTCGCAGCAGGCATTTCGCACCGTCGCTGCCTAGACCCCTGCTGAGGGTCTGGGACTGGGGCTCAACAATGCTTTATCATTTGACTTTTGGTCTTTTTGTTATCTGTTTTCGCCTTTATGCTCTGTCTTCAATGTCTTGGATTATGCCTTCACATGTGCAATGGAACCTTCGTCCCATCAAGGATTGTCGCTTATCATCCAAGATTGGTTGTGTCTGGATGTGTCTGGGTCTGCTGGCTGCCTGGCCCATTACCTGTACTGGGAAGTGGAGATGGCCAAGTGCATTCTCAGCACTTGGATGTGAAGACAGCCAGGTGCATTGTGGCAGGAGTAATGTTGCCAGTGAGATCGAACCATGTTTATGCTGCACCTGAACCTGGACACCATTAGGTCCTGGTTCAGACCTGGGTCTCCCTATCAGTAGGTATGACCACCTACTATAACATGTACCCTAGCGTAACATACACCATACTGCAATGTTGCCGAGTTCTATGCTGCTCCCATTGATGCCGCCT
Organism: Chara braunii; assembly: GCA_003427395.1. NCBI lineage: Eukaryota > Viridiplantae > Streptophyta > Charophyceae > Charales > Characeae > Chara > Chara braunii. Next base: position 2,071,802 of record BFEA01000145.1, on the reverse strand, counting down.
CAGAGAACATGCCATGGCGGAGCTCTTCTTGACGTCCGCCAGGTAACCCCCCCTTGGACAACTCCTCATCCATGGACACCCCCTTCCTCCTAGGAGTCCCTTTTTAGCGCCATCACTCGTTCTACACCTAAGCACCCTACAGTTATGGCGCTGCTCTTCCTCCTCAACCCAGCTATGGCTCGCGCTGACTGGATGCAAGGTGCTGCCCTCTCCTGCACGCACCGCATCCACCTACCGTCTTCACCCGAGTAGAACGCCCGGTAATTATGGCCGTATCTGGACTGAAAGCTGCGTCAAATACATCTATAATGACCGGGTGTTCTATTCGGGTGAAGACGTTAGTGCTCCCACAGACTGGCAGCCTCCTGCAACCGAAGGCGTTTGACCTGCCTGGCCTTTCCCTATACACCAGAGCCCAATTCGCTTTTGCCGGTGGGCACTGTGTTCTGGAGTCTCCCGGTTTTGGCCGTGCCCTACTAGGTCTCAGGCAGCCTGATCGGTTAGGTCTGTGCCAGAACTGCGCTCCTTCTGGTCCAGACAGAGGGTGTACCGGTCCTCTGCTGTGCATTGAAGAAGTGCAATAAAGTCTTCAAAACATTGTCCAATGCTTGAATCAAATGCCTAGTGGCATGATCAAAGCGGATGATCATAAACTTTGTCCTCCTTCACGCTTTCAAATGAAACAATCCATGGAATCCTTAATTCATCACGTTAGATGGACGTAGATGATACCATTCAGGACCGCCCTCTTTCCATGTCACTTGGGATGGCCCAGACTGAGGGTCTACTGGTCCTCTGTTGCGCATTGAAGAAATGTGACGAAGTCTTCAAAACATTGTCCGATGCTTGAATCAAATGCCTAGTGGCATGATCAAAGCAGATGATCGTAAACTTTGTCCTCCTTCACGCTCTCAAATGAAACAATCCATGGAATCCTTAATGCATCACGTTACATGGACGTAGATGATACGTTCAGGACCACTCTCCATGTCCCTTGGGATGCTAACCGCCAAACCTAAAATTGATGGGGCCCAGCGGACTCTCCATCAGTCCCTAAGTGTGGTCAGTAGTCATAACGTTCGGGTAGGGAAGCTTAAAGCACCAGTACACCACACATCGGCCTGCTGGTGTCAACACGAAACCCGCACCGCTTAGGAGGCCGCGGATTTTTTTTTCAACGGCGCCCTACGCCGCGAATGTCCAGAGTGCATAATTGATTGCGCAGGCTCTTTCTTCTTGTTAGAGCCTCTCGTAATTAACTTCAGGTAACCTAACGGTCGCCCACGTACTTGCTCCATTGCTGTGCATATGTCAAAGTAGCCAGCCTCCTTGAACATCTGTCATACTATATAAGTTCTACATTGTAGAAAGCTAAATCTACATGAGGCGTATAATGCATTGCTAAAAAAATGCCTGTAATTATTTGGATTACCAAACAAACACCAGCAAGAGATCCAAAACCCACCAATAGCAGGGATTGCTAGGACTTGGATAATCTACCAAACGATTGTTGAATGTAGAAAATATAGGTTGTTTAAACCGCCAGTACCTACCGCATTTTTCGTAACCCCCCAGGTCGAATGAATATGGACCTAACGGGCAGACCGATTCGGGTACCGCATTAACGGCGGCACCAACCGGTAGGTACTGGTGGTTTAAGAATCGGTAGTTGTCTTGCCATAAATATTCAATTATTGTTTGTATGGTGTAGTCAAATCGTTGAAAAACAAAAGCACAATTCTAAATATTCAATTGTCTGTGACGCCCAACCTCACGCCCAACGCAACTTCCTGTTTTCGGAGTGGTAGTGGGCCTGGAAGTGCGAAAAGGGGTGTGGCAAGGATTTTAGGAAAGTGGGGGTGGAGTTCCAGGTCGGAACTGGAATTTCCTGTGTCAAGCTCCGGGGGTAGAAGGGCAAGTGTCTCTTTCGGCTCAGAGTTGGGGTGATTGCCGACCTCGCGGCCTGGGCCGTGTGTGGTGCTCGAGTGGGGCGCTACGGGTGTCCCGGTGGGAATGCTCATACCACTGTCGGTCGACGCAAGCCTCCGAGGCTGATGAGGACGAACTGCGCTCTCGTTGTTCGGTTTCGGAACGGGTTCGTCGAGTGATCCCCGTCGGACGGTACTCGCCGTGCTGCTGACACTCTGAGCACGGCGGTCGGGGCCATAATCGGGCTATGGACTCCCAGGGGACGACGAGTAGTTGGTGGTACGGGAGGACGATGTAATAGGGAGGGAAGTTAGTGGTGATGGCCACGAAGCCCGGGGTTAGAAGGTAATGCTGGGTTCGACTGTCGGGATAATCCCGGATCCGTGAGTCTCGGTTTATTGCCAGCTGGAAATCGCCCCTGCATAGTTGCTCGTTTCCAGTTCGGCAGGGCTACTCAGGATTCCGCAAGTTCCGTTGCCGTCTGGTCTGTTGTCGTCTGACTTGTTCCCTTTCCCAATACGCTCGGTATTCCGGATCTCTCAGGCTCTCGTGATCGGTGATCCAGAAAGGAGTTTCGATCGCCATATCCTACTTAGCGGAATTTTGTGCAGGCATCTTTGTCGAGCGGGGTCGGGTTGGCTCTTGCACGCGAGCGCGTAGGCTGCAGGTCACCTCTGCAGGCGGCCACCTTACGCATGCGTGCGCGTGAGCCGACCGCTCAAATCAAAGACTGCGTGCGGGTACGTTGCCAATGAGCGAGTTACCTACGTGTCGGTTTATCCTATATGCCTCCAGTTAGTCTTTCCGTGCAACTGTTATCCAAATCTCAGGCAGAACTAATCATTGCATACATGCTCACACCATCATATACATAAGAGGGCAGAGTTAGTGTAGCATCCAAAACCAACGCACCCTGTGATCTTCGCAATCATGCGCGACTCAACAGGTGATCAGACGCGCGCGCGAGGGACGTAGCTGGCCCAACCTGCGGGAACCAAATTTTTTGCAGGTCGTTATGCGCGCAACGCATACTCGAAAGTGACAAAATTGGAATTGAGCAAAAAAAAGTTGGAGATTAAGGACAACTCAAAGGAGGGGATGTGAGTTCATTCACCCTCATGCATCCATACACACAAAGCAGATAGTCGGAGATGACTCACACAAGAAATCCGAAGGCGCCGCAACAAAATCGACCAACGTTGGAATCAAAAATTTACATAGAAGGTAGGGAGAAGAAGACACTGGTCCACCATATCCCCGTCTCTCTCTCTCTCTCTCTCCCTTTCTCGATGCGGGCAGTCCGTCGCCCCGCATCTCCAAAGCCACACAGAGTCGTCACCCCGATTGGCCTGAGTGTGCAAGCCAGGTTCGCCCACGTGCCACAGTCCTTCGCGGCCACGCATCAACCCCGCGCACTCAGCACCAGCTCGTCGGATCGCCCAACTCTCATACTCACTCACCTTCCAAACTTGCTCGTTAGCCGACCCTCACTGATCGCGCTAACCTCGAGATTCTTAGAGAGACAACTAATCGCGCTTGCGAAATTTATAGCATGCATGCTTGCGCGAAGGATACGGGATTAGCCCAAGTGATGAGAAAGAGAAGAGAGGAAGTGCCTAAGTCTGCACGTCCTGGCCGCGGCGCGGGGGACGGAGCTACTCTCCGCGCATTGATCCGGGCATGCAACGTGGGAACCACTTAGAACAAAGGAGGAGAGTGTGCATACGAAGACGAGGCGGGAAAGAGAGAAACACAAGGGCCATCAAGAACAAGAAGATTACAGTTGCGATTGCGCCCTCCAAAAGCTACAGTTACACATAGGATTAAGGCGCGGATGGAAATCATAGCCCAGACCCTGTCGAGGCACGGCGCGTGCGAGCAAGAAGCGTTGTGCAACCAAATTGCAAGGTGCCTAAATTCCTAGTCTAAATCCCTATTGCAAAAGAAAATTCCGAAAGAAAAACAATTTCGAGAGCCTGCAGGGGCTCGACATTAGTTCAAATTTTAAAAACGAAAATTCCCGCACGCTAATCGCGCCAAAATTCCTAGTGCTCTCAGCAGAACAAGAAAGAAGCTATGGCAACCATTATTTCTCGCGCTCGCTAGGGCGCGGTCACGCAATCGTCGGCGCGGGACTTTCCCGGCACTGGCCCAAAAAACTCCAATAAAAACGAAAAAGAAGGGAGGGCATCCATGCAACTTGCCCAATCGATCCCCGCTTATGCCCGTCACCCATCAAAGCCCTCTTGTTTCCCCACAGCAGCCCCGCGTAGGAAGTCGCGCGATTACAAAAGATAGTTCGTCACAGGTCGGTCGCGTTAGACTACAAGCTTTTTTCATATGCCACATGGAGAGATTAACTACCACATTTTTCGTAACCCCCCGGGTCGAATGAATATGGACCTAACGGGCAGACCGATCGGGTACTGCGTTAATGACGACACCAACCGGTAGGTACTGGTGGTATAAGAATCGGTAGTCGTCTTGCCATAAATAGTCAATTGTTGTTTGTATGGTGTAGTCAAATAGTTGAAAAACAAAAGCACAATTCTAAGCAAAGACATTGAGGTCGTTGGTCGGTCGCGTTAGACTACGAGTTTTTTTTCATATGCTACATGAAGAGATTACCTACCACATTTTTCGTAACCCCCCAGGTCGAATGAATATGGACCTGACGGGCAGACCGATTCGGGTACCACGTTAACGACGGCACCAACCGGTAGGTACTGGTGGTTTAAGAAACGGTAGTCGTCTTGCCATAAATATTCAATTGTTGTTTGTATGGTGTAGTCAAATCGTTGAAAAACAGAAGCACAATTCTAAGCAAAGACATTGAGGTCGTTGGTCGGTCGCCTTAGACTACAAGCTTTTTTTCATATGCCACACAGGAGAGATTGACGAGGCGACCACAGGCGCCCCAAGGCGACGGCCCTTCGGTCTTAGTCTCCTATTATCAAATATATACCTTAATGAACTCGACCACTTCATAGAAACAACTATCCGTGAACGTAACAAGAATCGAAGAGCAGACGCCTCGCATCTGAATCCCACACATTGGAACCGAAGGGCATTACATCCGCTTCGCAGATGATTTTCTAGCAGCAATCGCTGGTCCACTCATACTCTCTCTCTCTCTCTCTCTCTCTCTCTCTCTCTCTCTCTCTCTCTCTCTCCTGTCTCTTATACACATCTAGATGTGTATAAGAGACAGGTGTATCTTATCCCCTCTCTCTCTCTCTCTCTCTCTCTCTCTCTCTCTCTCTCTCTCTCTCTCTCTCTCTCTCTCTCTCTCTCTCTCTCTCTCTCTCTCTCTCTCTCTCTCTCTCTCTCTTCCCGCCCGCAGGATATGATCTCTACCACAAACCTCAGTCTTGTGCTTAGCTATGGTCTAGGCGCAGCTTCTACTCTAGTTATGGCTCCTCTCGCTCTCACTTGTAGTACGCGGGGAGGGTAACCAACCCAGCCAGAAACTGAAGGGCGACAGTCACAAATTGTGATCCCTGGAAGCTTCGGGAAACTTTTTCTGAGCGTTTGGATTATGTGATTGGTGGCTGACTACTGATTGGTCTTTGACTTTTGACTTCCCCAGTCGGGTCTGACAGTTAATTTTCCTAGGGCCTTGTTTGACTTGTAGAGGCCTCGATTTGACCGTTGACGCCAAGCCTACCAACCTTGAGAACTTTCTGAAGCACCTCCCCCTTCCCCCCCCCCGCCCCCCAAGAGAGGCTCAAGGACTGACTTTTGACGCCATAGAACTCTCGCTTTTGCTAAAAAGCGTTGAACCTGCAACTTATTCTGTGCTGATTTTGGCCTCATTTCCTTGCATTTGGTCCACTTTATGAGTCGATGTCGTTCATTATTGATTCATTTGATGAATCGAAATGTGAACCTGCTGAAGGAAGCGGTCATTGATGGACAACGGTGACGTTATAGAGTGATTAAGAGGGTGAAAAGCAAAAAAAAAAAGAAAAACAAGGTGAAAAGTGAGCCATGAAGTGATGAAGGATGTGACGTTTTGCAACTTGCGATTGATAAGTCATTCACCGCGACTGATTAGGTTCTTGGCTATTCGTCGTGCGCAGGTCTAGTTAGATCCATTGATGTGGAGAATGGGGTGTTGTATCTGCTTTCGCCATCGGGTTTACGAGATCTGCGACATGCGAACGTCATTCTGCTGGGACTTGTAGAGATGCCAGTTTCTCTGCTAAATGTAAAGTGCTCACGTCCTTTCCCCTTCGGACCCTTCCTTTTTGTTTTTTGTTTTTTGTTTTTTGTTTTTTGTTTTTTGTTTTTTGTTTGCTCGTTATAATTAAATCTCCAACTCAGAACTGGTGCGGACAAGGGTATCCGACTGTTTAATTTAAACAGAGCATTGCGATGGTTCCAAGAAAAAAAAAGAAAATTCATGTATCATATTTGTTCTCCTTCCTCCTCCTCCTCCTACTCCCTTTCTCCTCCTCCTCCTCCTCCCTTTCTCCTCCTCCTCCTGCCTTTCTCCTCCTCCTCGTACTCACTTTCTCCTCCTCCTCCTCTTCCTCGATTTCTCCTCATCATCGCTCTCCTTCCATCTCGTCCTCCCGCCTCCTCCTCTTCCTCTCCATAACCTGTATTTCCCTCCATCTCCTCCTCCTCATGCTGCTGCTGTTCGGCCCCATGGCCATCGTCCTCTTCCTCCTCCATGCCTGCTTCTCTCTCCTTTTGGCCCTCCTCGCCTCTGTCATTGTCCTTGTCGTGCACTTATGGCCCCCCATCCTCCTCCTCGACGAGTCCTCGTCCTCCACCTCCTCCTCTTCCTCCGTCCTACTCCTCGCTGTCAATGTCGTTGCCGTCCTCCTCCTTGCTGTCATTGCAGTTGCCGTCTTCGTCCTCCTCCTCGTCCTTATCATCCTCCCTGGTGTCATCGTCACTGCTTCCCTCCTCCCAGCTCCTTCTCTTCCTCTCCATCATTGTCGTTGACGTCCTCCTCCTCCTCCTCAGTGTCATTGTCATTCCCCATCCTCCTCCTCCTCCTCCTCCTTCCTGTCATCGCCTTTGACATGCTCTTCTTCCACCTCTGCTTCTTCTCCTTCGTTGTCCTCCTCTTCCTCCTCCTCCTCCTCCTCCTCCTCGTCCTCTCCGTCACTGTCGTCTCCCCCCTCCTCCACTTCCTGCCCCTCATCGTCGTAGTCGTCCTCCCCCTCCTCCCCTCCTCCTCTCACCTCCTCGTCCTCGTCATCGTCCTCCTCCTTCCTGTTGTTGCCTTTGCCATCCTCCTCTTCCACCTCCGCCCCTTCCCCTTCATCGTTGTCCTCCTCCTCTCCGTCACTGTCGTCTCCCTCCTGCCACCCTCTTCCTCACCCTCCTCCTCCTCCTCCTCCTCCTCCACCTCCCCCACCTCCCCCACCTCCTCTACCTCCTCCTCCTCCTCCTCTAGCTTCTACGACTTCGCCCTCTTCTACCCCACCCAAAGCGTACCATTTTTGGGAAAATGGGATAACAAAGAATGGTGTGAATTCCGATTGATCGACTTTTGGGTAACCATGACCCTAGTCAGTGGGCGGGCATCCATCAATTTGGGAGTTTTCATTTTTTGTTTAATTTTTAATTTGAATTTTCTGAACCTGCCATGCCATGCTTGAGCAGAACATGCATGTCATGTTTTTTTTTTAAATCTTGAATTTTCAGTTTTTGAAATTTTGAACCTGCCATGCCATGAGGAGAAAGCATCTTATGAGAGAAAGGACAGTCATGACAGGTGAACCTTTTTTTTATTTGGTCACGTGTAAGAAATTCTCAAAATATTAAAATAACGACAAAAAGTTGAACAAAGGGGTGGACCCCACAGGAAAAGGATGGAAAAACCGGCCGGCTGAAAAAATCGGGCAAAGAATTTTGGAAAGCTGGAAGCAGTTTTGCGGGGATCCCACCGCGGAGGACCAAATGCGCATTTTGGAAAACCCTTTGGGAACCAGTTCAGCCAATTTTTGCCCGTCTCCGTCGGCACTCATTTGTTTTGTTCTTTTTTCCTTTGTTTTTCCTTTTTTTGTCCTTTTTTTTTTCCTTCTGTGGCACTCTTGGTCGCTATTGGCTACTGCGTCCCGTATGACTTTTCCATCCAGGAACGACACGCCCTCCCCCCTAGTACCCTCTACAGTTGACACAAAATTGCGGCGAGGAATCGTCCAATGAGACTTTTTCAGCTGTGGACTAATAATATGTGAAAACACAAAACTAAGTGTTTTTCCAAGCCGCAATCTTCGGTCTGTGGGGTCCCGGAAAATGGTTTGCGGGAGAAATTTCACCTTTCCGCGGTCCCTGGAGGACATCTGCTGCAGGCTGTGGGGTCCTCCTGGAAACAGTTTTGCGGCAAAATTTTTCCTTTCCGCGGTCCTGTGGGGTCCAAAGCCGAAGTTGTGGCCTTGTCTACTCTCCCCCTTTCCTCTCTTAACACCCGTACCACCGCAAATCCACCAGGCTTTTGGTCGGGGGGGGGGAAGGGGTCAGGGAAGTCATCTGCTGTTCTCATTGGAATTGAGGGGTCCACCTTGGTCCACTCGTGAAAGCTCAGTCGATAATCCTTGCTCAACCTTTCTTCCTCTTGGTTACGTCCTGAGTTTCTTTCCACCCTCCCTAACCTTCCCCCTTCTTTCCCCCCGAGCCATTTTGCGCAGAAGTCCTGTACTTTTTGATCTGATTCCTGTTGTGTGTGTGTGTGTGTGTGTGTCGGATCTGGGCTTTGACTTCTTCCCAGCGGGTTGTTACCTCTGTCTCTGTTTGGATTGTTGCTGTATGCTTTCAGTGAATTCGGGTCCTTCCAGCCTCACCCCTTCCCTCTCGTATGTACAGCGACGTTTCCAAAGCGCCCATAGCACCGCCCTACGTCCCAGTTGAAACATGTTTTGGGTGAAGTCATCCACCTGTTCCGCATTCCAAGTTTCTAATAGTAATGCTTGCCAATTCCATGGCCAGGGCGTCGTTACTTCTAGCGGATCCCAAATCCTGTCCCACCAGCGCCAGAGTTGGACCGTTCCTGGACATTGCAGGAAGATATGTTCTAAGGTTTCTGGCCTTTTCCTGGATGGGAAAGAATCTAAACAGAATTTACACCGTCCTTCGGGACATCCGTTAAAATTGGAACGATACAGAGAAGATTAGCATGGCCCCTGCGCAAAAAAAAAAAAAAAAACAAAAAAACAAAACAAAACAAAACAAAACAAAACAAAACAAAAAAACAAAAAAAAAAACAGAATTTACACCAGGGCAGGGCCCGCCCACTTTGTTCCAAGGATGTCCTGTCTATGAGCCAGTCGTTTGTTGGTAGGCAACGGTGTTCTATCTGCCATTGGAGGGAGGCCAGTTTTGCTGGTTTCGTCTTTTAATTAAAAAAGTATCGTCTCCCAAACGCGACTTGCTGATGAAAAAGATGCACGTGAAAAATGATCAGCAAAAGAACCGAAGCTCTTGCGGCGTACTGACCCGACCGGTTTCGGCTGGCCGCCCACCAGCACTCATCAAGGGTCTATGTCGCTTAGTTGACAGGACAGTCCTGTACTATTTATCTTGTGCGAACAAAGAGTGCTTTGTCAAGCCATAGAAAACGTCTGTCAAAAGCTAAAAACAGTTGATGAATCAACCAGAAGCCGCATCTCTATTCACGCGAAGGAATTCGTCCTCAATCTTAAATGATCCTACGACAACCTCCCCAAATCCCAAGCCATCGGTAGTTCGTGCGACAGACCAAGAGATCGAATCTCCATGGATGCCAACTGCAATTCTCAACAGCGACAATGTCTGGCAATTGCCATGGTCTAAGAATTGCACCGACACCCCGTAGAAAATAAAAATAGTACCAGCTTAATACCAGAACAAATAGGTACCGCGAAAAAAAAAAAAAAAAAAAAAAAAAAAAAAAAAAAAAAAAAAAAAAAAAAAANAAAAAGAATAGAAAGCTATACCGATGTCCCTCGGGACATCCGTTGAAATTGGAACGGCAGAGAGAAGATAGATTCCACATTACAGAGTCCACAACCTGTCTCTTATACACATCTAGATGTGTATAAGAGACAGGAATAGCCCTTGCGATATCCCTCTATCCTGGCAGTGTGGTAAGAGAACCGTCAGAATTGGGTAACCATAAGTGAACCAGGGTCCTATCGTCGGACCCCATTGTTAAAAAAAAAGAAATGGCACCCTCCTTTTTTTTTATCCAAACCAGCGCCCCCATTCAGTCAACACCGGGATCCAATGGTCCCAATACCCAGCCATTTTTCGCAAAAAATTAATCAACGCCGAGTCAAAAAAAAACATCGGGGTAACCACGCACCCGAAGTTCAACTTTAAGAGTGAATTAAAAAGGCAGTTCAGCGCCTTCAACAGTAGTAAAGAGGTCTTAGCGTGATGCAAGAAGGAAACGATAACAGCTAGTTTTTGACATTTGCTAGAATAAGAAGAGAAATCTTGTAGATTCTGAAAGGCTGGTTTTCCATTGATAACCAGATGGATGCAGTATTGCTAGGCGTTACAGTGGCCCTGTTTTTTTTTTTTTTTTTTTTTTTTTTTTTTTTTTTTTTTTTACAGCATTTTGTCCTTGGTTCCAACGAACCACGGTCATCCATCAGTATGGCGAACAGCTTCCAGATCGGTTTTCTCCCCCTGCTGAAGCTCCGCAGTATCGCCCTGATTCACTGACTGGGGTAGTTGCGCCTTCTTAGCTCAGCTCTCAGCAAGACAAGAGTGTCTAGAAGTTCAATCCCCATGTGCGAGTTCTGGTCAATAAGATGCAGTGCACTGACAATGGCCGCCATCTTCCCTTGCTTACAATTCCATGATTCGAAATCTTGAAACGTCCGAAAAGGTAGAGACTCCCCCCTTCTTAGTTGCTGGTCGTTTTTCATCGTCTGCAAAACTCCGACGAACGGAAAACTCTGACTAATCGAAAGTCGACAGCCCAGAAAATTCCAGTCCTCCTCTCCCTCATTTGTTCGTTTCAGCGTGAGTGCCTTATCGTAACAATTCTCAAAATGTTTCAACACCTCGATTGCTTTTTCCTTATCCCCTCTCCTCTTCCGATTGTACGCGGCGAACACTGACACGTCATCGACAAAGCGCAAACCTGCAAATGCTCTCTTCTGACTACCTAGTGTAACAATAAAGTCCCATTCGTGCTTTTGCACACATGAGGCATGCTAATGGGGGACTCGAGCTCTTCCCCATTGGTATGCCAATCACTTGTTGAATCAAAATTCCACATGCTTTGGTGAAACAAAATCCAAGCTCAAAGGCAACAAACTCAATCAATATTTTGAAGGAAACAAAAACGAAACCATCCAACCGTGGACTCTTACTCAGACGTGCAACTTTCCCTCTCCTTTGAACATACACGCCTTCATAGCCTTTCTCCAAAAACCACCAGACTACCCATTCGATCGCGGACATGATCGTCGTATGAGGGAGACGACTAAACATATCTTTGATGTCGAAGGAGGCGCCTACGGCGCCTACATTGTCCTTACTTTTTCCCAGGCGATTGTTGATAGCCGTCAATTTGCTCTTCATTGCCGAAACTGCTCTCAGATTCAGGTGTCCGGACTCCGACAATGAATACAAGAGACAGTTAATCCCTTTAGCAACCAATTTACAAGTTTTTACGGATGGTTCGCAAAAGGTGGGGCAGATTGGTCAGTACTTCCTGGTATCTTTCTGTTTCGGAATCGCGTAGGCTCTCCCAAATTCTCCCTTTGGATCCCACCTCCCGTTTGTCGTGAAACCTCGTGATATGAACTCCTGCTTAGCACTCGCCAGAACCTCCTGTTCTCTTTCCTCACAAACGTTGTAACCATCGCTAGTCAGAAAGGTTTCTTCCATCCCGATATCATACAACCGTGGACACAAAATCAGAGTGTCACCTGGGTTCCGGTCCAGCGGAGCAAGTACCAGTCCTTTCAAACGGTCTTTCAGGGTCAAAACTTCCTTCAGACCATTCTCCTGACACTGTCCGTCTCCGATGGTGATACTGTACATTCTTCAACAGTTAATCTCGAAGTGCATCTCCAAGCTTCAAAGGCGTCAGTTAACTCCCTACTCAACAAACAATCCCTCTGATCGTGAACCATAGCGTGGTACATTCTTCGCATTACACGCGATCCTCGGTACGTCATCAAGATCACCTATTCAGAGATGAACGTGCCCGTTCCTTTTGGAAAGGGACAATCCAGCACAGGGACAGCTGGACGCACGCACCGACGCAAACTGCCGGTGGTTGTGAAGAATCTCGCCCACGTTTGGGCATCTCTTCCATACAACACGTGCACGACGCTTTACCATCTCTTTTATAGGTGCCTCCATCTGCATACCTCCCACTTTCCTCCTCACAACCCTCATAACCTCACTCTTCTTAATCCTATCGTCATACTGTACTTTTGCTATAACCCGGCCTCGGATATTCACGTGGAATCTATCTCGTATGGCCCTAGAGATCATCGACCTTGCTTTAGTCCTGCTCGTTTTGGTCGTAAATGCCTTCATTGCGCAGTAATACCTGGCTAATTCGACAAGGTTCTTCTTCCTTAGGCCTAGACCGTTTCCTTGGGTTTTTGAACATCCCGATCATCTCATCGCGAAGAGCTAGGACAGCTGGTGAAGCCTCCGTAACTCTGAGCAGAGTGAACATCCCGACCATCTCATCGCGAAGAGCTAGGACAGCTAGTGAAGCCTCCGTAACTCTGAGCAGAGTGACCCTCCCTTCATTTTCGAAACATTTTTTACAGTTACGTAGTGGTCTGGTCCTATTCCCGTATTTAACTCTGCTCTCGCCGAACAGCCTTCGCACGACCCGCCATCCATCAGCCCAAGTATTACCCCCATTACAAAAGAGAACCGCTCCCCCTTTCCGCCTCGACAACTGCCGCAGTGTCTCCAAAACTCTAACCGTTCCTACTTTATTTCCTTCCTGTCGAACTTCCAAGATCTTCGCGCTCTGCTTCTGATAAGCTACTATTCTTGTGCCATCATCTTTCCGCCACTTCCTCCTTTCCTTCTTTCCCGATCTGCGCTTACTTTTCTTCGGCGCTTTTCTTACCTTAATTGATCTAATGTTTAACGCTGGTGACCAGTGTCTAATCAAGGTATCCTCCACCGCTTCCAATTCCGAACGATCCTCGCTAGTAAAAAGAGGTAGAGCAACGTAACGATGAGCACCCACCTTCCCCAACCAGTTGTACAGCTTCCTCCTCCGCTTGCTACCCCTCTGACTGTGACTAAAGTGCTCACGCTGTCTAGCCCATAACCTTCTCTCGGTAAGCCCGATGTACGTCTGCTTATACCAAGGCGATATTAGCAGATATACACAGCTACGTGGTTTCGTTAGTTCGAAATTGCCTTTCTTCTCTTCGTCTCCCCAATACTCTACAAATTTCTCGCCCCATTTTAGTCGTCCTTCTAGGATCAGTCCAATAGTAGCAGCACACAAAATCCTTTCATCATCTCTTACTTCGTCCGTGGTTCTGCTACGTTCACATACTCGTTCAACAATTTCAAGATAGTCGTCGCGACGACAAGGTTCTCATTCCGATCCCTCCTCGGAATAGGACTCACCGGAGTCGGAGAAATCAGCGGCCCCTTCGTCCTTGACCTCCTTGATAACTACTCCCTTGGTGCTTCTGGTCCCGGTGCATGGAGTAGATGGTAGTGGAATAATAGCTGGATCGTAGGCTACTGCCGCTCTTCGAATAACTAGCCTCCTGATTGCCAATTCTCGTTTGCCGTATGTCACCTTCTCGTGTCGACAAGCTTCCTTCAGCTCCTCAATCGACAGGGAGTCGTAGAAGTCATGACATTCTTGTTCAAATTTCTCTTTACCCCCAACGCCACAGGATGCTGATATATGTTTGAGCGACAAGTCGATCTTCGATGGGGTGCTTGCCGACCCATGATCTGTACCTTGCTCACTCTTCAAAAGCTCTATTCTCGCTTTGGTCTCTTCGGTCAATTTTGTGTTCAATTTCTTCTTCGGTGTTACCATCAGCGGATTGTTCCCAATAGGAATATCTGGTCCTCGTTTCTGTTTCTCAACCAAGTTGAGCTTCGCCGCCATTCTCCTTAAAGAAAGGAGTTCTTCGTCTTCAACTTCGTCGGCAGGATCGAGGATCTTCGGAGCGATCAGGCGACGTAGCCTCTCCTTTTCAGCCTCAATCGCCTCGTTGCGCGCGCTCATCCTAGCTGCTCCTTTTCCTTTTCTTTCATACCTCTCCCTTTCTTCCTCCCTGTCCTTTCTCATTTCGCTCCGTACTATGCATAGCAACCGCGTATCTCGTTCCTCTTCTAGACGTAGTCTCTCTTCCTGCCTTAATAGTCTCCTATTCTCCTTGATCCGTCTCTCTCCTGCCTTGCCTCCTCAGCTTCCCGCTCGACGCGAAGTCTCCGTTCTTCTGCCATTTGTGCGAATTATTCCCGCATGAGTGCGTTCGTATCCTCACCCGCCGCACTCCTCTCATTACCACCTTCTGTCGATCTGCTCCGCCTTGTCATCGTATTCATGCCGACCGCCGCATGTCTCCCAGACCGTGCTTGAGTGTTCGCATGCGATGATGGTATGAACGCACGCCCCTGTGCCTTCGCTTGCCAAAACTCGGTGCAATCACGTATGAAGTGACCGCTCTCACCACACTTGTAGCACTTACGATTATCCAGTGGCAATCCACCGCCTCCACCCCCTTCCATATTCTCCCTCAATTCTGAACTCTCGCTCATCGACCAGCAAATCGCGAACTCTTCACCGAAACAGCAATTCACGAAATCTTCACCGAAACAGCTTCTATACTCGCCAAACGTAAGCCGCCACCTCCGCTAGGTATAATCGCCTAGATGGTTACGACCTTAACTGATAGGAAATCACAGACTGCAAAAGCGCAACAGCAGTACAGCACACTTGCACACCAAGAACGCTGTGTTGTATCATCAAGCGTCATCATTATTAAGAACAGACTCACGTTAACACGTGGCTGTTAACAGTGGTCAAACTTGAAGCTCAAAGAAGATGAGGGTGATGAATGATGCGATAACCCGTCGTCTTGTCGACGACCAAACCCAATCTTACTCCCCCACGGTCCACCCCCGTCGCATCTTCGCTACTCGGCGAAAGAGGAAACCGTCGGTCTTCGATATCCCTTATATCCTATGTCAACGCGACGTCCTCCTGCCTGAATGCTATTCCGTCAGTACCACACCACACCACACTACAGCCCTCCTGACAGCTCCAGGGTCAGAAAAGGTTCAAGTCCTCCCTGTCGGATCGTCACCCGGAAACCAAAAGGCGAAAAAAATGAAAAATTGAAAACGAAAAAACGAAAAACAGGGCCAACCTCGCTGCAGGTCCGCGGTTCGAGGCTGAAATAGTCCGAAGGTCAGGTCTACTGGTCCGAAGGACAAAACCTGGTCCGAATAGCTCAGCGTTACTCCCGCTCCCCTCGTACATTCTGCTCAGCAACGATCCCTTGTGGGACGGTACGACCCAACGGACAAACACAAACAATCCAATCGAAGTAACACTAACAATCCTACCGTTGGTCCACGAACTATCTACTCCATCAATATGGAAAGCAATTTGTCCTTGGTTCCAACGAACCACGGTCATCCATCAGTATGGCGAACAGCTTCCAGATCGGTTTTCTCCCCTGGAAAAAAGTCGAAAAAAGGACTAGAAAAAAACTAAGTATTTTTGAAGAAATACAAGGATTAAAAAAAGGACCAGAAAAAGTCAAATTAAAAAGTAAAAAAACGACCTAGAAAAAACCTCAAACAAGTCATAAAAAGTAGACGAGAGAAAGAAGGGACTAGACAAAAAAAGTCAAATAGTAGGTAGGCAAC
>BFEA01000145.1:1899340-1923179 GCA_003427395.1 Chara braunii | reverse complement strand
CAACTGCAGTTGAAACTTGGGACGGTACTGGACTCATGGAAAAATTCACATCATAAACGTCTCATCCCTTCACCTCCGCCCTCGGTCAACGGCAAGTTTCAACTGCAGTTGAAACTTGGGACGGTACTGGACTCCAAAGAGGCAGTTCGAAATGCATTTACAAATTTAACTGCTTTCGTGACTGCGCCCTAGTTACCCCTCTTCTTTTTTACTGCAGAATCTGATGTGATCTATATGATCAGATCTAACTGCTGCAGCAGCAGTTTGTCATCATCTTGTCTGGTCAAAAAGGGGGGTAGATTCTAAAGCATGGAATATTATTAGATGTTTAGAGTCTCGTAGAACGCTGGACTCGGTTTGAAATGCCAGCAGGTGCGGCTCCCCACCAATAGATGGAGCAGCCTGACAGGCAAGCCTCAATTCCGGTGGTTCTCTCACCACCACCAGGATCATAGCGGAATTGAAAATTTAAAGGGCATCCACCATTATAAGGCAAAGCATAACGATTCCCCTCGTCAACAACGGGAAACCAATCACCACCAAAGGAGGGTCGCAATTCACCAATCACGAGTCTCGCCAGTCTCATACGAGTCTTCAGCTCCGGTCATAAGATGTCTTCATTCATGACCGTTGGTTCGTCAAGCTTTGAGGAGACGGCCCAGTGCCCAAGGCTGATATTACCAATAAGAAGATTGAGGCCGGGGTCCCCACAGTCTACCCGGAGTGACCTAACCGAACAAGCCGATAACCGGGCTCAGCGTCCTTCATATGATGATGATTATGCTGATGATTATGCTGATGATTATGCTGATGCTGCTGCTGCTGCTGATGATGATTATGCTGATTATGATCATGATGATGATGATGATGGACTTCTAATGATTCTATGACTTTGTAGCGATTTCGTCAAAACGGACATTTTATATTTTTTGCCGGTTTAGGAAAAAAGCAAAATCAGCTAGTCACTGGCTAGTACGTGTAATTTTAGGAATTAGTTGATCAGTGCGGTTTTTTAGGATATATTAGGGTTAGGGTTAGGGTTAGGAATTCCTGCTTTAGACCTGTTACTATTTTCGGGAATTCTTTAGTTTTCTCTTTTTTTCTTTTCTTTTTTGGTTCCTTTTTACAGGGGGGGGGGCGGGCTCGGCTGGCTGAGTGAGGTGGGAGACCTCGTGGCCCCTGAATCTGCAACTCATTGATTGTATTTTCCGGGCCCTTAATTGTGAGAGGTAGCTACCGTCTTCACCCGAATAGAACGGCCGGTCATTATAGCTGCATTTGGCCCAACTTCCGGTCCAGATGCGGCGATAATGACCGGGCGTTCTATTCGCGTGAAGACGGTAGGCGTGCAGGGGTCCCCTGTATAGCCTTAGGAGTAGTGGTAGGTAGATATTGAGCGGTGAAATTGAGAGAAGAATATAGCATAGTTAAAAATAAAAAAAAAAAGGGCTTTTCATTATAAAAAAAAAAAAGGTCCTACGTGAGTATGCCCCTGAGCGTGGAGATTCAGAATAGCCTAGGCTTGGGGGAAGGGTAGGACCCTCCTAATTTCAAATTTCAAATTTCAAATTTCAAATTTGTGAATGCAATTACAACCATAAGTTTTGCAAGGGCTGAAACCGTGAAACGTCATCCCTGCCTAGGAACACACTTGGTACACACAGCAATGACAGGACCTTCCGGCATTTCCTTTCTTTTTTTTTGAATGTTGTCACGTGTTTTTTTTTTTTTCTTTTTTTCTTAATTTTTTTTTTTTGCCCCACTTTGTGTATGATTGCCTTGGGCAGTGGTCCGTAATAAATGGAGAAAGATTTGAAATATACAGTGTTATCAGTTAGGGGATTCTGCAGACTGTTGCGGGTTCAGCCTCCTGATGAGTGGGTGAAACTCCGATGTAACAGTTTGGGCCTCGTTAGACACTCCTTGGGGTGTCCTCGGGGCCGAAGGAAGTTTCCTTGGGGGTTTTGAAGTAAGTTCCCGCCATCGTTCCACCTATCCTTGGGGTGGTCTCCCAAGGATGATTCCTTTCGGCCGCGGGTGGCCATTTTCATAATATTATAAACAGCCGGGGGAGGGGGGCAATGCCTTGGTCCATTGGGTGATGCCAGTCTTGCTACGGTGTGGTCCAGCTGCTGAAGGCGGGAAATTTTGAAGGTGCTGGAGACCGCAAAAAAGAAAAACCTTTAAAAGCAATGGACCTCCCCGTTCGAAAATCAGATTTCAAATTGGGTGCTGGACGTCACGACGGCGATGCGGGGCAGGTGGCGTCCATATCTGCGATGGTGGAAACGGGCATTTGCAGCGGCGCAGTGGAGTCCTCGTAAGTCGTCCCGAATTTGTAAGCGCCACGCGAAGGTCCATCGCCATCGCCTCTGCATGCCGCCTCACTTTTTTTTTTTAACCCCGTATTCACAAGAAGGAGTGATCGTAATAACATACACTCCTTCCTGATTCATGGAGGGCTTCAGTCTATTGGCGGGGAGCAACACCTGCTGGAAAGCGGGTCCAGCGTCCCCTTGAGTACAATAACATAACAGTAGCATTGATCCAAAAAAAACGATCAGTACCCCCTTCCTTCCAGGTCCAAAATAGATGAGTCTAATGCCTCTTCACCCATCCTGGGCGCCAGCAAGGACTTGCAAAACAAGCACCTATCCTCATTCATTTTCAGAATACCCCAAAAGAATAAATCTTTCTCTCAAGGACTACCAAGGGGCTATCCATTCCAAGAAGCAGGGACTAAACAGTTGCTTGGAGGGGGAAAGAAGTCCGGAAACTCAGAGACAGGACTGAGGGGAATAGAAGGGTCTACAGAACTCCAGTCATGAAATATTAGCCGATAATTCCTCTTGATGGGCTCCTGAGAGTTAGTGTGTCCTTCTTCCCAAATTACTTTACCAAGCCTCCCTCCAAGAAGCAGGGACTAAACAGTTGCTTGGAGGGGGAAAGTAGTCCGGAAACTCAGAGACAGGACTGAGGGGAATAGAAGGGTCTACAAAACTCCAGTCATGAAATATCAGCCAATAATTCCTCTTGATGGGCTCCTGAGAGTTAGTGTGTCCTTCTTCCCAAATTACTTTACCAAGCCTCCCTCCCCGGTCTCCGCCCAGCCAGCATTTGTTGAAGAGATTGATTTGATGCCATATATCATTTCGTAAGGAAAAGTGAAGAAGTTTTTCTTTTAATTGTTGCCAACTTGCCAATTGACCGAAATTAATGTTTGAATATGTTGTTTGATAGAATCTGTAAAATCCGGTCCATCCAATCAAGCGCCCTCCATTTCAAAGGTGCATCTTCTTGTCCAATTAGCCCAGATAATGGCTTTTCTACTAATTGAGAATATATTAGTAGTAAATTCATCCTCTTGGTCGGGATGCCAACAATCCAGAAAAAGGGCCTTCCAGTCCCACAGCCACGCCTGGGATGTTCCAGATCCTAAACCACCATGTCCACTGCCAGAGCGACCCTGGACATTGCAGGAAGATATGCTCAATCGTTTCAGGAATGAAGTTAGAAGGAAACGCTGATTTACACCGTTTGCATCATGGAAAGGCTAATCCCTTCTGTTCCAACGATGTCCTATCAATAATCCAATCATTTGTGGGGAGACATCTATGAACAATTTGCCATTGTAGGGAGGCTATACTAGCAGGTTTGGTTCTGGTTGGTTGGAACGACTTAATCCTTCTCAGATTGTCCTTACTCACGTTCAACTTCTTATGCCATCTTTCCTCAATGCGGTTCCTTAGGTTTATCCTAGCTCGAAGCATCCTGTATGTGGCTTTAACTGATAGGTTATGGAGATTCCTTGGGTGGCGGTTTCCATGTTTCCCAGGAGACGACCACGTCAAAAAAAGAGGGTCTAAAGGAAGGTGAGAAATGGGAGTATCTGGCCTAACTGCAATCAATTTTTCCTTGTTCTTCAAGATTCTAATCCGGAAGAGTTGATCAGAAGAAGCCCAAAAGGTATTATCTAGGCTTTTGACTTGAACTTCATCTTCTTGTACAAGGAATAGCGAGAGTATGTGTTGAGTCGAGCACACGAGGGGAACGTCGTCCGGGACTCGGCGCTGAGGTTACCGTGGTCGTGGCGAGTTGGTAGGTTGTTGTATTTTCGTGGTTCATGAGCATTGCAGCACGTGTCGATGGAGGGCGGCAGCGACGACGGACGTGCGAAGTTGACGACGATCGAGAAGACGGTCGTGACAGCCGTGCTCTTTCGTTGTCAACAGGAGAGGGCATTGGGAAGAATGAGAATGCAGATCCGCGCGCAGAGGAGGAAGACACTTCATCAAGTCCTGGTCAAAGGGCTGGATATCGTGGCCATCACCGAGGCTGCAGTTCAGGCTTGCTGCGCCATAGGTTGCAATGTTCTTCCACGAGCGATGTCGAGGTGGTGGGTGAGAAGGAGGACGTGGGGGCCGTGGGAGGATCTTAGGCAATGCGATGATGCGATGGAGGAGTACTTATGGGAGAAGTTGCGTATGTCGCCACGTGTCTTTCGGGCAATGGCGATTCCATCCAGTGTGGACGAATGCCCCCGGGATACACTGCCAATGTCGATGTCGACTGCAGTTGGTGTCGATCCTTCATCTTCTCTATTGGAGGCCTTCGATAGAGGTGGGCCATGAATGATAGAGGAAGCACACGTGGAATAGGATGACCACAACAAGCACAATTGTGCCTAGGAGCAGCAGTGGCAACCTTTTATAGAGGTCGGCCATCAACGACACGTACAACAGGGCCGTAATTCTATGACAACGGTGAAGGTCCACCGAGCAGCCATGATGAAGGGAGCAGACAGTAGAGGACAGCATACGACACACACACTCTATCGCGTCGTACGCCGTTGCATTGCGAGTCGGGCCGTGGCCTGCGCGGTGGCTTCTGGAGTGGTCTACTGAAGACCTGCTCTTCGCCTGCCGCCCATCCATGCCGACGTCGGATGTCCTTCTTCGCAGGCCGCCTCTTACGTGTACGTCCAGGCACCCTGCCAAGGATGCAGATGTCGAAGAAGACGACAGGGACAAGCAAAAGGGTGACTAGGAGCAGTAGTGGCAACCTTCAAAAGACGTCGGCTAGGAAAGGCCAGTGGGAAAGGGCAGTAGCTAGACGACTACGGTACACCTCTGGCAAACAACGACGAAGAGGGCTGCAAACGGCAGACCGCAGCATGGGACAAACACCTTGTAACGTTTTTCGCCGTGGAATACAGTGGGCACTCGTAGCAAGGGGGGTCGGCTGAAGTATTCAAATTTGCCCCCCGTTCGACCCGTTTCCATTTGGCATCACGCACTGCGATGGAGAACATTGGTCGACGATAGCCGCGGGGGCCGGCCGGTCACCAACGGTTACCGTTGGTTGGCGTAAGGTTCCTGGAAGCCGAGCCTTGAAGACCCAAGATGTCCGTGCACTGCCCGGTAGGAACTCCAATGGACCAGCCGACGAAAATTTCTTGCCGACGACGGGTGCCCTCGCTGCTCCGATTATCACGGATCGTTGACCTCCAAGGGACCTCGGGAGGTCCCTTGGGGAATGCCACCAAATGGCTGTAGCCCGAGGACTCCCCGAGGATTCCCCAAGGAAATGTTTTCACTTTCTTTTTTTTGTTTTCATCCCCGAGGATAGGTGGAACAAAATTTTCCTCGGGGGATTTACGCGCCCGAGGAGTGTCTAAAGAGCCCCTTTGTCACAGGCCCTCGTTTGTTGTCCTCTTCTCCATCTCTGCCTGCGGTTTACCGGCCAGCTCTGTTTCACGATATATTTTAAAGAGCCCCTTTGTCACAGGCCCTCGTTTGTTGTCCTCTTCTCCATCTCTGCCTATGGTTGTTTCACGATATATTTTCTGTTTCTTCCCTGCCACACGTCTGCAATGTCGTCTTATCCTTCGGCTGGTGGGACCGTGCCCCAGGTCTGTAATTCAACAGTTCACGGGTGTACCAGCTGAGCTTTTTTTCTTTTTCTTTTTACCAGCTGAGATAATATGCCCTTTTTTGATGGCGACATGAGACAACAGCAGATCCTGGATCATGGTGGATATTTTGTTTTTGTTATTTTTATTTTTCAAAATCTTTGAATAGACTGATTACGCTCCTCCCTTGCTATTGGCGCGTTGGTGCTGCTGGATAAGATGTTTTGGCCTGCGTTTTGGAGTTGAGCAGAATTGCCCCACAGGTCGCCGGTCGGTGACCCTGTTTTAGTCACGTCGCCGGCGTTCTGTTCACCGGTGGAAGGACTTGGATTGCAATAGTCGGCTTCACACGGTTTTGTCGTCGTTTGTTTTTCGAGTTAATTAGGCGGCGCTGTGCCAGAACTTGTTGGTGGGGTGGCGGCGCGTGGGGGAGGAAGGCGCAAGGGCGCTATGGGGTACACGTGCAGAGGGACACTACCATGCTCCTGCCATGGGCCAGTCCCGGCTGACAGGGGTCAGTAATCCTGGTTGACTGTGGAGGGATAGGAGAGTGATGTGGGGACAGTCAGCTGGCGGGATCTGGACGTCGCTGTCATACCAGAATTATCAACCTATCAGGGGTGCAGTCTTCTGGTTTCAGATACGGAACTCAAGAGTTGGGAGAGGATTTTGACCGAGCTTGGTGATGCTGATTGAAGTGCTTGGTGTATGCCCGATCGATGGTGGAATGGAAGGTTGGGGTGTTTAGCATCGACATTTGGGTATAAGGATTGGTAATTAATTAGGGAATCGTAATTACATTTGGTTAATTAGCATATTAGGAGTAGTGAGTAATTAGGAGAGAACTAAGTTTAGTACTGCTAGATGTGAATCTTTTTTGAATTGCATCTGCTTTCAAATGACCAGTTGGTGGCAGCTAGGGTTTGAGCAATGCCGCCTGATTTCTTGGCTGCAGTCGGGGATGGGATTGGTCGGGAGTGCTTTTCCCAGCCCTGTATGGCTGCGGTTTATATGTAAGGGACGCCGGACCCGTTTTCCGGCATATAATGGAATGGTGTCCAAGTTATAATTAAAAAAAAAAAAAAAAAAAAAAGTGACAGTTATGTTCAGGGTCAGGAAATTTCCCCAACTAAGTTGAGCTCCACAGAAACGTATCTACACGTCCGGCTCAAAAGCCGTTTTTCTTTTTTTTTTTAGCGATATCAGGAGGTGTTTCTTTCAACAACAAAAAAAAAGGCCAAAGGAAAAGCCAAAAAAAAGCCATTTTTTCAGTTGCTTCAGTTTCTTGTCAAGGGCTGAAGAATGAGCCTGGGGTCGCTACTTTGAGGAACTTCAAGGCAAAATAAGGAATCAAATTCAATCAATGGAATGCAATAGCAAATTGTTCTACTGTTCTAGTGGACCCACACTACTTACCATAAGTATTTTCTGGCAAAATTTGGGATCCCACCATTTTCCGTAGGGGGCGGCACTGCACTGCCATCCGGTGAAAGTGGAAACGTTTGTAGTTGTGGCGCTTAGTGCACAAATGTCGCCGTGAGAGAAGTAAGGAAATAGAGAGAGAGGCGCACCCCTACCCTGCCACTAAAAAGATGGAAGTTTTTTTTTTTTTTTTTTTTTTTTTTGTGTGTGTGTGTATGTGTGTGTGTGTGTGTGTGTCTGTGTGTATTTTCTCATCGTCCTGGACGGAGATCCCACTAGCCACGTATGTGGATTAGTGTCACGGGTGTGGAACGGGTTTGGGACAGGTGGGTGGCAGCGTGAAATAGGGAAAATAAACAGAAAAAAACATTTCATGACCAAACAAATGAAGAAAAAACTGCAAAAAAGGAAAAGAAAGTGCTCTTCTCACAGATGGTGTGTGCTCCAGGCGGGGTGTCAGATGTCAGGGTATGATTCACTGACCATGGCTGTGGCAGTCAAGACGACTGCATGTGAGTGGGCACACGGAGCATATTCATTGACAATAGTCTGACAATAGTCTGAGGTTTCCTTGAAATAGGCCGCAGTGCGCGCTGTTCAGTTGTTCTGACAGAAATTCTCTTTGGCGAAGGAGGGCAAGAGTTGCTCCATACACCATTTGCTGTAGGTGAGGGGATCGAACCCTCCCAAACACCTCCCAAACCACAATGAATTTCCAGATATGAATCCATTTGTCTTTGCTTTCGCCGTGAGTGAAACGTGTGTGATTTCACGAACCAAAAAAAATGGCTGTGATTTCACGCATGTTTGGGACAGCCACAGGACCCCAACAACAAAAACGAAAGGAAAACCTACCAATGGGAGAGCAAAAGAAAACATCCTTTTCCCAGGCTTAATTCGCAAAAACAGGCTACCGCTGATTTCCTGCCAAATCCACGATGCTAATCCACATACATCGGTAGTGGGATCTCCCTCCTGGAGCAAGATCACACTAGCCATGTATGTGGATTAGTGTGACGGGTGTGGGATGGGTGGGGGACAGGTGGGGGGCAGCGTGAAATAGGGAAAATAAATGCATAAGACCATTTAATGACCAAACAAATTGAAAAAAGAAAGTGCTCTTCTCACAGATGGTGTCTGCTCCAAGCGGGTTGTCAGATGTCCGGGTATGATTCACTGGCCATGGCTGTGGCAGTCGAGACGACTGCATGTGAGTGGCCACACGGACCATGTTCATTGACAATAGTCTGAGGTTTCCTTGAAATAGGCCACCGTGCACCCTGTTCGGTTGTCCTAACAGAAATTCTCTTTGGCAAAGGAGGGCAAGAGTAACTCCATACACCATTTGCTGTAGGTGAGGGGATCGAACCCTCCCAAACACCTCCCAAACCACAATGAATTTCCAGCGATGAAGCCATTCGCCTTTGACTTCGCCGTGAGTGAAACGTGTGTGATTTCATGAACCAAAAAACTTGGTTGTGATTTCACGCACGTGTTCTTTGGGACAGCCACAGGATCCCAACAATGAAAACAAAAGAAAAACCTACCGATGGGAGAGCAAAAGAAAACATCCTTTTTCCCGGGCTTAATTCACAAAAACAGGCTACCGCTGATTTCCTGCCAAATCCACAATGCCTGACAGTCACACACCCTAAACACTAATCCACATGCATCGGAAGTGGGATCTCGCTCCTGGTTGGCTAGCGTGCTCTATTTGCCAGAAAAACAAACGGCTCATTATACCACCAGTACTTGGCCCAGCCTGAGGTATAGATGCAGTGCCTGAATATGCCCTGCGACTCTGCGAGCCGTTTCGGGCCGACCCGCCAGCGAAACAAAAAAAACAAAAAAAACTTGTTTTGGATGGCGGCGTAAGCCTTTCAGGTCCGGTCCGGTAACCCCGGGCCTCCGAAAATTGCCGGGTGTTAACTACAACAACGCGCGGGCCTCCAAAACTTGCAGGGTGTTAACGACAACAATGCCCGGGCCTCTGAAACTTGCGGGAACACCGGTGGGGGTGTTTTTCCAAAAAAAAAAAAAAAAAAAAAAAAAAAAAAACGCCCAGCAGATGGGCCAAGTACTGGTGGTTTCATAGTAAAAGTTCCTAGTTGCACGGGTGTGTGGGATCCAATTTTTATTTCCCGTTCCGCCGGCCCGCCTCCATCAATTTCTTTTCTTTTACTGTTTCACTTACGGTAAGTAGTGTGGGATCCGAGCCTAAAAGCCATTATGAATTCTCCTTTTTTTTAATCATGGTCCAGGAGCTTGTGATGATAGCTCTCTCAAAGCCAAAGCAAGGGGTCTCGAAGCGAAGTATTCGCTACAAGGGGCAGTATTCAACTGCAAAGGTGCTGTGAAAAGAAGACGTCCTAAAAAAAAAAAAAAAAAAAAAAAAAAAGAAGACGTCCACCCTCCTTCCTCTGCTGTGGGATTACCCGGGGCGGGTCACCTGTGGATGCCACCCTTTTGAAAAAAAAGAGGCAGAAAAAAAACAAGAGTTCAATATTTCTGAAATTTTTTTTTTTTCTTGTTTATTTTATTTTTTTTCTTGAATTTTATTTTATTTTTTTTCTTGAATTTTATTTTATTATTTGTTTTTGAAACTTCGAGTACTAGTACATACCACTGAGGGAGGTGGTAAGAGCAGCCTTCCTTCTTCTTCTTCTTTTTTTTTTTTTTTTTTTTTTTCCTTCTTTTTGTTTTTTTTTTTTTTTTTTTTTTTTTTTTTTTTTTTTTTTTTTTTTTTTTTTTTTTTAAATCCCAGGTTGTTGTAGAGGTGGGTTACTAGACGGATGGCAGTCTTACTAATTGGCTCCCCAGTTGAAGGGTCCATCTTTTGGTGGGGAGCTGCACCTGGTCTGGACACCGGACCTGGTCTGGACACCGGGTCAAGCAAGCGTCCCTTTTTTTTTTTTTTTTTTTTTTTTTGGGAACCGGGGGGTGCCAAGCAACCGTCCCTCATATTACACGTCATATCAATGACTGACAAATGTTTGGACAACCGACATATGTTGGCAGAGTTCTCTGTCCTTCCTGTTGCCTGTCCCCTCGAGGCGTGGTGAGGGCAGGTGTGCCCTACTTGAGCTGGCAGGGCTTTTTGGGCCCTTCATGTAGGGAGTAGTGAGGTGGCGCCAGCTGCAACCGTAGGGAGTCTTCGCAGAGTGAAAGGTGAGCTTTTTTCCCCTTTTGGCCGCTTTACCAAGGGGAGTGTGCTCAGTGTGGCCACCATTCCCATCTGCTATCGTTTAGTCGTAGTCTTCCGTCATCGTCTTGCCCGGCGGTTTTCGACCTCCCGCTGTCGTGCTTGTACGCATTCACATTTTTTGTAGTGCTGCTGTTGCTTGTCTGTCCCACTTGGCTTGAAGATTTGAGCTGGAGTCGCCAATGGGAGAGGTAGTGGATAGAGGTGCAGCCTGGAGCCTTCCTGTCTGCTGAGGTTGAGGCCGGACACCGGTGAGGGGAGAAATTAATGCAATAGAATGCAATGGAGCAGCAGGCACACCAAACATGAAGGATCGCACATATTTCTGCTGTTTATGGGTGACCATGGAGCTAGGCTCGTTAATAGGCTTCTTCTTTTTTTGTATAAGAGACAGTAGTTGATCAGTGCGGTTTTTTAGGATATATTAGGGTTAGGGTTAGGGTTAGGAATTCCTGCTTTAGACCTGTTACTATTTTCGGGAATTCTTTAGTTTTCTCTTTTTTTCTTTTCTTTTTTGGTTCCTTTTTACAGGGGGGGGGGCGGGCTCGGCTGGCTGAGTGAGGTGGGAGACCTCGTGGCCCCTGAATCTGCAACTCATTGATTGTATTTTCCGGGCCCTTAATTGTGAGAGGTAGCTACCGTCTTCACCCGAATAGAACGGCCGGTCATTATAGCTGCATTTGGCCCAACTTCCGGTCCAGATGCGGCGATAATGACCGGGCGTTCTATTCGCGTGAAGACGGTAGGCGTGCAGGGGTCCCCTGTATAGCCTTAGGAGTAGTGGTAGGTAGATATTGAGCGGTGAAATTGAGAGAAGAATATAGCATAGTTAAAAATAAAAAAAAAAAGGGCTTTTCATTATAAAAAAAAAAAAGGTCCTACGTGAGTATGCCCCTGAGCGTGGAGATTCAGAATAGCCTAGGCTTGGGGGAAGGGTAGGACCCTCCTAATTTCAAATTTCAAATTTCAAATTTCAAATTTGTGAATGCAATTACAACCATAAGTTTTGCAAGGGCTGAAACCGTGAAACGTCATCCCTGCCTAGGAACACACTTGGTACACACAGCAATGACAGGACCTTCCGGCATTTCCTTTCTTTTTTTTTGAATGTTGTCACGTGTTTTTTTTTTTTTCTTTTTTTCTTAATTTTTTTTTTTTGCCCCACTTTGTGTATGATTGCCTTGGGCAGTGGTCCGTAATAAATGGAGAAAGATTTGAAATATACAGTGTTATCAGTTAGGGGATTCTGCAGACTGTTGCGGGTTCAGCCTCCTGATGAGTGGGTGAAACTCCGATGTAACAGTTTGGGCCTCGTTAGACACTCCTTGGGGTGTCCTCGGGGCCGAAGGAAGTTTCCTTGGGGGTTTTGAAGTAAGTTCCCGCCATCGTTCCACCTATCCTTGGGGTGGTCTCCCAAGGATGATTCCTTTCGGCCGCGGGTGGCCATTTTCATAATATTATAAACAGCCGGGGGAGGGGGGCAATGCCTTGGTCCATTGGGTGATGCCAGTCTTGCTACGGTGTGGTCCAGCTGCTGAAGGCGGGAAATTTTGAAGGTGCTGGAGACCGCAAAAAAGAAAAACCTTTAAAAGCAATGGACCTCCCCGTTCGAAAATCAGATTTCAAATTGGGTGCTGGACGTCACGACGGCGATGCGGGGCAGGTGGCGTCCATATCTGCGATGGTGGAAACGGGCATTTGCAGCGGCGCAGTGGAGTCCTCGTAAGTCGTCCCGAATTTGTAAGCGCCACGCGAAGGTCCATCGCCATCGCCTCTGCATGCCGCCTCACTTTTTTTTTTTAACCCCGTATTCACAAGAAGGAGTGATCGTAATAACATACACTCCTTCCTGATTCATGGAGGGCTTCAGTCTATTGGCGGGGAGCAACACCTGCTGGAAAGCGGGTCCAGCGTCCCCTTGAGTACAATAACATAACAGTAGCATTGATCCAAAAAAAACGATCAGTACCCCCTTCCTTCCAGGTCCAAAATAGATGAGTCTAATGCCTCTTCACCCATCCTGGGCGCCAGCAAGGACTTGCAAAACAAGCACCTATCCTCATTCATTTTCAGAATACCCCAAAAGAATAAATCTTTCTCTCAAGGACTACCAAGGGGCNATATATATATGTATATACTCATAGTATCCACTACTGGGAAAAAAAAATAAAATAAAAAATTGGTAGAAGTATCACCGGAGGAGGAAAACACCTCCAAAAAAAGAAATTAAATTAAATTAAAAGCTGGGAAATGGACCTAGCATCCCTTACATCATACGCCACAGCCCTTTAGGATGGGCTACCGTCTTCATCCGAATAGAACGCCCGGTCATTATCGCTGCATCTGGACTGAAAAATGCCTGAAAAATGCCCCAAATATAGCGATAATGATCGGGCGTTATATTCGGGTTAAGACGGTAGGGCTACAACAGCAAACTTACCCACCGTGTATGAGCGGAGGGCGGCCTCGCAAAAGTCACATCTTTCTATGTTCTAGCGGAAGAGACATAGAGAAGCTCATCAATGCAACATAAAGCAAAGTCAACAGACATGCCGTCTGTATCATGCATAGACTTAGACCGGACGAAAGGTGAGAGACACAGACGAAAAGATAACCCCCGAGCGCAATCCTGGCTCGTATAATATGCAATGAGAATCATATGATCATGAAAGTTGACGCAGAGCGTCGTTAACAGGAAAGCTCAAAATCTAGCGGAAGATTCATGCTGATTTTGCACGTTGTCATTTTGAGAGTAATGGAGCGATGCCGGGTTACTCGGCGATGGTGTCTACGTGGATGCATGCAACCGCGTACTACCTTCTTCCCCCGAATACAATGTACGGTCATTATAGCTGTATCTAGACTGAAAGATGCCTCAAATACAGCTATAATGAAGGTAGGATCTTGGATTCTGCGTGGATGCTGCTGCCTGCATGGATGCTGGCACCTGAGGAGGGTCTTGGATTCTGTGTGGATGCTGCTGCCTGCGGAGGATCTCATGGATGTCCCCTGCATTGAGGAGTAGGTCCTTGTTGCAAGTGTGATGGGGCGCACTGGGCTGAATGTCAAACCCTGTATGGGTTCAGTTTAGAACACCGGGTCACAGTTGCAGTGGTAAAGGCATCCGGCTGTCATAGCTGAGGTCACCTGTTGGAGTCCCTCTCGTTGCGGATATAACAGTGCAACAACGAGGACAAACTTGCCAACTCGGGCCCTGCTTATCCTTGACTGCTGTGCTATCTCAATCAATCAAAATGCCACAGAGCGCACAATCAGTTAGTTGCCTAAAAAGGAAAAACAAACTGACACTAGCTAAGCTCATTTACAGGTAGCATGCCAAAGGAAAAACACACATCTAAAAAAAATAAAATAAAAATAAATAAATAAATAAATAAAAATCAGAGACACAAGGGCTAACAACTTATATGATTATATTAAACCACTAAAAAGGAAAAACAAACTGACAGTATCTAAGGTCATTTACACAATTTTACAGGCAGCATGCCAAATGAAAACGGCCCAGTCACGAAAACAGTTTGTAATTGCACTGCGTTTTAGCAGTTTAGTCAGGCCCCGAGTTTCAATTGCAGTTGAAACTCGGGCTGTAGCAGTTCAATCAGGGCCCTCGTCTATCCACGAACAGCAGATAAAAAAACAAAAAAAAAACAACATCCCTTATGTTGTGATTGCGGTCCGATACAGGATGCTAAATGAAGCGAGGCAGTTAGCTGCCTCGCGTGGAATCCGCCCTGCCTGGCTGGCAGGGCGCCTCAAGGACCTGACAACAACAAACAAAAAAGGAAAACGACCTGTTTCATGTTCCTCACTTCCTGGCCAGATACATTCCTCAAAGCACTGGTGAGGTGAGGGCCTTCCCCACGTAGGTGGATTCGCAGTTCCTCGTTTCTTTACTTTTTTATTTCTTCTTTTTCTTTTTTCTTTTTTTGGCCTCCATCCCTGGCCCGAGCCCCCCACTTTTTCTTGGGGGGCCTGGCCAAGTTGGCCAGGCTAAAGGCCTCGAATGGCCTTCTTGAGGTAGCACGAGTGGCAGCCGCTATGTGGGGAGTTACCCTACGGGACGGTAGCCATAAGCATGGAAGGGGCTGAAGAAAACGACAAATGGAATGGCCATATTCATGCAGATGAGAACAGGATGGATCAGGGATCAGTCAGGCAGTCGGGCAGTCGGCAACAGCACTCAGTGAAGCTGGCACATGACACGCAAGTCTGGAACTGTGAAAACGGGAAAGTGGGATATCTGGCTGATGCCACGCCCCAGTTCAGGACGGGATCAGTCAGGCAAAGTCCAGACAACAACGGTTAGCAACTCAGGGAACAGCGAGAACTTAGCCAGCGGGTGCTGACAACCGGTGGGACGGGACAGAAACAGTAGATAAAAATCTAACTATGGCACTGCACCGGGGATCACGGGCGCGGCTAGCAACAGCGAAGCCGACACACAGCACGCAGAACTGCAGGTGTAAAACAACGGGAAGTAGTGCGGCTTAGTTCAGAAGGGGATCCGTAGAATCAGAAGTTTTGGGAAATTTCTGTAGACAAAAGGTTTTCGGAAAAAATAGACAGGGAAACTTGAGGAATAGTACGAGGGGACAGGAACAAGGGAAATCGGAGAGTGAGTATAAAATGCGGAGCAGGGCATAGGTTCGCAGTAGGAAGTGGATCTTCCAGAACCTCCTGATGAGCGTAGGGAGGGCGGCTCTAGCGAAACCCGTAGAGGTACTCCGCCTAGGAGAGGTTTGCTACAAGTTGTTCTTACGATCCTCTCGCACGAGAGTCGGTGCTTATGTTTTTCCGAGGTACTCTCCGGAATTTTGGAAGGGAAATCTTTCTTTGCAAGTGTGGATGTGTGGGCTCCTTTTTCGGTTACGGCTCTGCATGTGTAGCGCTTTGTCGCATCTGTTGCTTCCAATCCCGCTAACAGTCTGTGTGGCCGCAGCTGTCTCCTCTCTCGAGATACACGGAAACCGGGGCTCTTTGTCCGCCTGTTTGGTGCCCGTGCAGTTAATGCATCGGATCGAGTAGTGGGATAGAGCGCAACTTAGCTGGATAGAGGACGACTCTAACTCGGATAGAAGGAATCAGTAGAATACACAAGGGAAACGTAGGGCGATTGGATCGGTGCAGCTTAGCCGACTAGAGAGGGAGGGAATCTGGTTCGAATCGCGGCGCAAAAACGGAGGCTGACATGGCGAATAATAACTTTGGGAATGGCGGGTTCGGAAATGGTAATAACAACAACAATGGGAACGGAAACGGGTTCGGGAATGGAGGGGGAGGTAATAGCGGAGGAAGCAACAACGAAAGAACGTGCTATAACTGCGGTAAATTTGGACACATCGCCCGGGACTGCTGGGCGAAGAGAGGACGTCCAAACGGCGATTCAGAGCTAGAAGGCATGAAGGATTTTTACCGAGACTTCATGAGACAGAGGGCGGAAGAGGAAGAAAAACGGAAGAAGGAGGAGGAGCGCAAGCGGAGGGAAGAGGAAGACCGACGAAGGATGGAGGAAATCACACGAAGCACCAACGAGATGAGGGCACAAATGGAAGCAGATCTACGACGAAGATGGCAACACCAACAAGAAGACATGCAAAGTGAAGCTGAAGCATTCAGAGCAAAGATGTGCAGCTCCCTCGCGGTAGTGACGACCCCCAGCTCGAAGAAGGAAACAACCGACGACTCCGTCCGAAAGCTGCTGGCAGCCATATTGAGAACCACCGCGGCAAGAACCGAAGTGGACAAAGGGAAAACACCTGCGCTGACGGGAAGCCCTCCAAGGAGGGCTTTCTTCATCGGCGAATCGTCTAGCGCAGCGAATAGACGAAGAAGGGTGTCGCTAGACGAGAGCCACGTTCGAGAGGAGCGCAAGAGGAACCCTACACCAATCCAAGCAGAGACAAGGGAGTGTCAGCAGCCGATACGACAAAGAAGAGGAGATGTGGCAACGGCAAGGAGGAAACCGACACCAGCCCTAGCATCCAGATCGAAGAGAACCACCGAAGGAGGAGACAGGGACACACCGAGGAGAAGTCGTCGTGTCACGGCGAACAGATCCGAATCACCTATCACTCCAGAGAAGAAGATCCCAGCAGGATGCTCGAAGGAGGGAATGGTAGAATACGCTCTATCGGTGCATCGCAGCCTGTCCAACAAGAAGGTCGACGTAATCAAGAAACTATGTAGAAAAAATGGAGTGAGATACACTAAGAAGAACGAGACCGTAGATGAACTCGTGAGAGTACATACGAGACTTGCATACGATGGCTTCGAGGAAGCCAAGTCACCCGACTTTGTACTGGAGACAGATAGGGAAGAGGAGAGCGGAGAAACAGACGACGCAAAAGAAAAGGTAGCATCGACCCCGAGGCGAAGTCCGAGGAATGCGAAGTCGACCATGACGCAATCGGATTCTGACTCCGATTGACTAGGACAAGCCCGAGCCTCTCAGGAACTCGAGGAAACGCTCGATAACCTGGTGTTTCTGAGAGAAGCTCTAGAGGGGCAGAGCGAAGCGAGGAGGCTGTTAAGATGCGTCGAGCAGATGACAACGGATACATTCTTAAGATTATGTATTCGGGGGAGGTATCGCTGGATGAACAAGATCATTGATGTGCTCACGGCAGAGAGCAGCGACGCAAAGCTTGGTGATAGCGGGGTCTACGCACTAGCAAGTCCATGGTGCAAAAAATTCTACATCAGTGCCACATCACGATCTTTCGGGGTTAGATGCAAAGAGCACATGATATGCGAACGCAAGAAGCGGAGGGGGCAAAACCCGAACCTGTACCGCTGGATGCACAGGTTCGGCGCTTTCAAGTACATTTTGCTCCCAGTGGCAAAGTTGTCTTTCAAACACCCAAAAACTTGAAGAACGGAGCGAAGGATAATCAACGCCTTATGCCCGACACTCAATCAAGTGGGAACAAGGAGCGCGAGGGTGGAAAGACGGAGAAGGAAGAGACTCGGAAAGAAGGAGCGAGCAAGGCTGAGAAACAAGGAAAACTACGGCGGGAAAACARCGTCATCATTGATCCTATTCGACATCGATGGTATGGCTCGGTCGTCTCTAGCCCAAGCACTAAGGGAGGGGACGCAAGGGATGCGCATGAAGACCAGAGGAGGCCAGACGTGGACCGGTAAGTGGTCTCGACTCCGTTCAAAGTATGGAAGCACGGTCCTACGCCAAGAAGGGACAGTCTTAAGCTTAGCGAGGCACGCAACAAGATAGAAGCAGGGGGAGAATTCTAGGTGGAGAAGATCATCCAAATATTAATCGGCGTTGAGAAGAAGAGGAAATTTCTGGCACTCATACTGAAGCAACCAAGGCGGGCAGCCAAGCTCGCAGTACAGTCTGTGGACTATCTGGTTGGATTGTTCAGGACAGCAGGAACATTCTCCAAGAAGAAGACAAGGAACGGTCTGTGTATCACGATACACCGTGCGTTTCGAAAGAAGACCGGGACAAGCATCCGTAGTCGTATCACGGTCAAGGTGAAATACGACAGCATCGTCAGTCTGAAGAAAGTCAGGGAAGCACTAGCAACTGTGATTCGGGAGAACAACAATCTGGGGAGGAGTGTGGCAGATATCCTCATAGCTAGATCGAGGGTAATCTGGGAGAAGAATAAGACAGTTGGCCAGCTGATACATAACCAAAGAAGCTGCCTGTTGAGGGGGTACGACCAGGTGTGCCGATGTGAGCTTTTTCCAGACACACCGAAAATCAACGGGCACGTTCTATGCAGAGTCTCGGAGTTGAAGGCAGCTCCGGGGTTTGTCAAGAACTCTAAGAACGTTACTGCACCTCACCAAGACAGCTCGAGACAGGCAGACATTACAAAAGGTATTCAAGGAGCGGTAAACACAAGATGGACGAACTGCAGTATCAACATGGAGAGGTTCAACTACCTGCAGAAAGCGGGAACGAAGTCAGCAGCAATGACAACCACGGAGGTAAGAGCATGGGCGGCGGAGTTCTCACAACTGGTCTTCGTCCCAGTGGATCGGAACAACCGGGAGACTCTGTTGTTATGTCCTACGACATATGTGCACGCGTTCAAAATGACCTTTAACTTGAATCCAAGTCTGGAGACGATTCAGCAGGAGGAAGCAGCTGTAGTGAAGCAACTCAAAGTCGAGTTTCGAGAACAGAAACTCGAAAAGCGTGGTGCACCGGTGGCAGGTTTGGGAGACCGTATGTGACGCCTAAGGACAAAGACTTGTCGAAATGGCGTCCAATATCTCCCGCCTGTACGGAACCAACGAGAGTGATGGACAAGAGGGTGGGGAGAGGACTAAGGTACCTACTACTGTTAACCAGTGCGTCCAAGCACTTCAATCTCAACTCAATGGCACAACTGCCAACCGCCCTTCAGAAGACAGGGCGGCAATTCCGGAAAGCAGCAGCTGCCGAAGTGCATGGCCAGTGCTTCGACGTCAAGGAGATGTTCTCCAGATTGAACCACGGAGCGATTAGAGAAGGGGTGGACTGGCTGATTGGCGAACACGAGGAACGAGGGATCAAGCAGGTGAAGGTGTCGGTTCGGGGAAAAATCTACAAGTTCGGGAGGGATCGTAAGAAGGAGGAAGGTTTCATTTCGATCTCTATGGATGTTATGAGGGAGGCGGTCGTCTTCTTGCTGAAGACATCCTTCAGTGTTTGCATAACAGAGGTCAAATCACAAATCTTTGGTATCCCGATGGGGAAACCCGTGAGTCCGATCCTCGCATGCATCACCTGCGCATACGGTGAATACAAGTTTATGAGATCACTGGAGAAGGACAGATGCTTAGTAGCTGGGATTCGTATGATGGATGACGCCAGCATTTTCGTGGCCGAAGACCCCAAGTCAAGGGACCCAAGGGGCAAAGCAGCAGTCATCCTGGCAAGATTTCAAGACACATACCACGAAGACCTCACTCTGGTCCGAAAGGACGAAGGGCAGAATGCGTGGGATTTCATAGGAGGAACGGTGATGGTATGCACAAACCCAGCTCAAGTGCTGTTCTGGCCGTCCGACCGGAATATGACACTGCTCGCAAAGGAGGGAAACTTGAAGGTGCAAGGCGTACAAGATTTCTCGTCGTATACCCCAAAACAAGTCAAGAAGAACACGGTCTACGGCATGATCAAGAGATGCGTAGACCTTGCCACAATGGAGATACTAGTCATTCTAGCTCTATTTGCCATCTATCATGAGATCCTCCTCCGGGAGTACCCCTCGGAGGTTTTCTTGGGGTGCCTGGCCAAGTTGGCCAGGCTAAAGGCCTCAAATGGCCTTCTTGAGGTAGCACGAGTGGCAGCCGCCACGTGGGGAGTTACCCTACACGACGGTAGCCATAAGCACGGAAGGGGCTGAAGAAAACGACAAATGGAACGACCATATTCATGCAGATGAGAACAGGACAGATCAGGGATCATTCAGGCAGTCGGCAACAACACTCAGTGAAGCTGGCACATGACACGCAAGTCTGGAAGTCTGAAAATGGGAAAGTGGGATATCTGGATGATGCCACGCCCCAGTTCAGGACGGGATCAGTCAGGCAAAGTCCAAACAACAACGGTTAGCAACTCCGGGAACAGCGAGAACTTAGCCAGCGGGTGCTGACAACTAGTGAGACGGGACATTAACAGTAGATAAAAATCTAACTATGGCACTGACGACGCAGATCACGGGGGCGGCTAGCAACAGCGAAGCGACACACAGCACACAAATCTGCGGGTGTAAAACAACGGGAAGTAGCGCGGTTTAGTTCAGAACGAGATCGGTAGAATCAGAAGTTTTGGGAAATTTCTGTAGACAAAAGGTTTTCGGAAAAGATAGACGGGGAAACTTAAGGAATAGTACGAGGGGACAGGAACAAGGGAAATCGGAAAGTGAGTATAAAATGCGGAGCAGGGCATAGGTTCGCAGTAGGAAGTCGATCTTCTGGAACCTGCTGATTAGCG
Organism: Chara braunii; assembly: GCA_003427395.1. Taxonomy (NCBI): domain Eukaryota; kingdom Viridiplantae; phylum Streptophyta; class Charophyceae; order Charales; family Characeae; genus Chara; species Chara braunii. Next base: position 1,902,674 of record BFEA01000145.1, on the reverse strand, counting down.
TAGGGAGGGCGGCTCTAGCGAAGCGCGTAGAGGTACTCCACCTAGGAGAGGTTTGCTACAAGTTGTTCTTACAATCCTCTCGCACGAGAGTCGGTGCTTATGTTTTTCTGAGGTACTCTCCGAAATTTTGGAAGGGAAATCTTTCTTTGCAAGTGTGGATGTGTGGGCTCCTTTTTCGGCTATGGCTCTACATGTGTAGCGCTTTGCCGCATCTGTTGTTTCCAATCCCGCTAACAGTCTGTGTGACAGCAGCTGTCTCCTCTCTGTCTCTCTTCGGGTTTGCCTGTGAAGGGTAGTGCCTGCGAATCTCGGTTGTGGCCGAGACATCTCGGCCCTGCCCAATCTGGGGTGTGGCCGAGACATCTCGGCCGTGGCCTGTCTGGGTTGTGGCCGAGACATCTCGGTCGTGGGCAGTCTGGGGTGTGGCCGAGACATCTCGGTCGTGGCCCAACCATGGGGCTGTGTTTTTTTTTGTTTTTTTTTTCCTCCAGTCGCGGAGCGGCGTGGTGCGTTGCGGCACGCGACCGAAAAAAAATAAAAATTAAAAAAAAGTTGAAGAACGAAAGAAACGGCCATGTGTCTGACTGAACTGCTAGAAAAAAACAACCCGAGTTTCAAATTGCTAAAACGCAGTTTCAAATGCAATTGCAACTCGGGGCCTGACTAAACTGCTAAAACGCAGTTTCAAATGCAATTACAAATTGTAACCCTGACTGCGCCGTAGTTTTCTCAAACAAAAAATAAATATCAGAGACACAAGGGCTAACAACTTATATGATTATAATATTAAACCACTAAAAAGAAAAAATAAACTGACACTAGCTAAGGTCATTAACAGGTAGAATGCCAAAGGAAAAACACACTTCTAAAAAAAGAAAGAAAAAAGAAATCAGAGACACAAGGGCTAACAACTTATATGATTAAGGTGACCGGGGCTAACGGTCGGCCTTTGTGAGGGAGACCGGGCCCGGTTCCCGGTTGGATGTTTACGTAGGATTGAATACTGATAGAGTAGGGTTAACTTGCACATTAAATTATGGTTAATGGAACAGGATATGTGCCTGCGTGTGTTGAACCTTTTCTATGATGTGAGGGATGCCGGACCTGTTTTTCAGCTTTTATAATTCTAAAGCTGTCGTCGTATGAATCAGGCCGGACTGCCAGGATCATACGACATTTGGTTGCGACTGTTCCGGTAACAAAAAAAAAAAAAAAAAAAAAAAAAAACTTATATGATTATATAATTTTATATTAAACCACTAGTGCCTGCCACATTTTTCATACCCCCTGCAATGGAGGAACTCTGACAGTTGTGTTTGGCTCTTTGGCATCAAACTCGTTTCCTTCTTTGGGCAATGAATGCATTTGGTCATCCATGTTGTCCCTGGCCATTTTACAAATGGTGACCTTTTGTCCGCTCATCACGGGGAGTATCCCTTTTCCACGGAGACATTCACTCCGACTGTGGCAGACGTGTTTCATTTCTCCGAGTTATGTTATGACGTCGTTATAAAAAATAAGGAGAAAAGTTGTTTCTTGCTTTTTTTTTCCAGTTTTTTAATTTCTTGTTTTGGATTTATTAATGTCGAAATGGTGTCACACCGTTGCATTTTCTAAACTTAACTTGGGCGGTGGGACTTCACCCCTGGGGCCTGGACCCACTAGTGAAGTATTTTACAATGTGTGATGCAATTTTATGGCTTTTTGGAAAAGAGAAAGTGATTTTTTATTTTCATGAATGGATCGTTTTCTAATTTAAAATGAATTGAAATGGAACATAAAACAAAGAAGAACAGCTGACAGTGTGCACCCGAATTCATGGGTTGGTATGATCTCCTTCACGTAAGTCTTCCTAGTGATGTACCGTGGCAATAAAATGTGTCCGCGAAAACAGCCACGAGGATGAACAAGGAACGGGTACGGGGATACATTCATCACCATGTATCTCATGAGGCCTCTAACAGGCCAACCGACAGACGCAGAGGCGTTCCTGTCAGATCCACCACAATATTTGAATTTCACATTTCAGGTTTGATTTTTCAGAGCCAAAAGAAAAAGAAACGAAGGGTCTCGTTAGGCACTCCTAAAAAAATCCTAAAATTTTTAGGACAAGTCCTAAAGGATTTTTAGGACTTCGTGCGGCGTCGTTACACGCAATCCTAAAAATCATCTTTTAGGATTCGTCCTAAAAGGTCTCCCGCGACCGGTTTTCGTATGCGTATACGCAGCTGCGTCGCCAATGTCCGTCCATTCCTGCCAATGCCCGTCCAATCCCTGCCAATGGCTACCGTTCGTGGCTGTTGCCCGCGTTGACCCACAAAAAACCTCTGATGTCCGACCACTGACCTGAAAGACCGCTTCTGCACCAGCAACTCCGTGTCGACGGTGCTATGCCGCATGCAAGCGACGCAACAAGTCCGTGAAACGCGGGAATTCTAAATTTTTCAGTAGGTCGGGGGCTACCGGAAAATTTAGGACGATTTGCCTGGGGAGTCCTAAATCCCTTAGGACTCGTCCTAACGCCGTTTCCACATTTTCGATATCAAAATTGGATTTAGGATTGCGTGCAACCAAGACGCAATCCTAAAAACAGGCACTTTTAGGAGTGTCTAAAGAGACCCGAAGTCCGGAAATCAACCCCCCCCCCCCTTTCGAGTCCATACAATCCAGACTTCCCGCCCACAAAAAGCCACGGGTTATCATGTCCAAGTTTGTTTTTCTTTTTTTTTTCGGCGCATCTCATTGGACAGAGGTAGGCAGTTTTACAGCCCCCGCTCAGAAACTAACAGGCCATCGAGATCCAATGCATTCAATGGCCGTACTGCGTCACTTGAGGCCACACATGATCAAATCCTGAACGGAGTGGTAGAATACTTTGCTAGTGGGTCAGGCCCCTGACTTTGCATAAATTTGGACAGGAGGGGCATGCGGATTCGGCTACGGATACCGCGTTAACAGTCCCCCCTACCGGTAGTAGGTGCTGGTGGTTTAAACCACCAGTACCACGCCCAGCTATCAAGTCCGAGGCTTGGACTACCGGTAGCCCGAACATTCCTAAGCCTCGGACTTTATTGTCGAGCCTCGGACAACCAGTAGTACACCACGGGAAAAAAAAAAGGCAAAAACAACATACAACATTCTGCAAAAAAAAACAGTCGAAATCATACATCCCCAACGAGAATGAATCTTCCTCGATAAAGAGGAAGATTCATGAGTGAGAGAGAGAGAGAAAGAGAAAGAGAGAGAGAGGGCATCAGCCAGCGTTTGGAAGATGCCCTCTCTCTCTCTCTCTCTCTCTCTCTCTCTCTCTCTCTCTCTCTCTCTCTCTCTCTCT
>BFEA01000145.1:1877455-1895536 GCA_003427395.1 Chara braunii | reverse complement strand
CGTTCGGGTGTTCGGGGTCCCGTTCGAGGGCCGAACACCTCCAGGTTTGGCCCCTGCCAAAACATTTCTCGGGGCCTAAAAATAAGTTGTTTTTTCTGAATTGTTTTTTGTGAGTTCTCTATGATGTAACCTACACGTCTATAAATTTTGAAGCCATTCTGCTAAGTCAAAAAAATATTAAAAATCGTCAAAGATGAGGGTGTCAAAACGTGCTCGCCCGCTCACTATTTTGTTTTTTTTCACTTTTAAGTTTTTGTTTTCACTTTATTTCGGGGCCTAAAAAAAATTATTATTTTTTGAAAAATTTTCATCTGCAGTGTAATCAGTGAGGGGATTCTGCAGACTGTTGAGGGTTCAGCCTCCTAATGAGTCGGTGAAACTCCGACGAAAGAGTTTGTCACAGCCCCTCGTTTGTTGTCCTCTTCTCTCTCTCTGCCTACGATTTACCGGGCAGTTCTGTTTGTGACGATATATATATATATATATATATATATATATATATATATATATATATACGCCCGAACCCGAATGCGGACCAATCCACACAGGTTGGGCCCCCCCCAATTGGAAGGACCAGAAGGACCTTATCTAGAAGGACCCCTCCGTCCTTGCTGATGTGTCGGGTTCGGATGATGAAGATGGTATTGACCCTAAGTCCCTTACTGAGGCCGAGAGGGAATTCCATGCTAAGCTTCTAGCGGGTAGTAGGAAGGAGAGAGCTAGGATCATAGCGAGCAATCACAAGGCGCAGGTGAACAAGTTCACCTGGAATGTGTTCCTCCCTATTGCACCCAGTAGGTGGATTGAGGCACAATCAAGGGAGTTAAATGACAAGTTGTGGGACCTCCTCACCTTCAATTACATTGCAACGATTAGTGCAGACTCGTACCGCTTCCTTGCCTCCCTCTCTGAGGATGAGATGAAGAAATGTAATGAGAAGGCTCTCACGGAGAACACTGAGCTCGTTAGGGGTGACCATCCGTTGACTATGGATAACATGAAGTTGCCTGTTGTGCGGGACTTTGATCCCACCAAGTGCGTAGCCTCCCCCTGCATGCTGGCAGTCAGAGGTTTTATGGGCCCTAGGATCCGGACTGCGATGGTCGAGCTCAAACGTATTTGGAATGTTGGACGGCCCTTCGTCAAGTGTCAGTGTATTCCTCTGGGGAAAAGTGATTGCAGGAAGAACATCACATGGTTTGACCATGTGTTTTGGTACCTCCTCTCGGACCTTCATTACCTCTTCCCAAATGCCCCCACCCTCAGGTCTCGTGCCAGGGCATTCAGGGCCTTGGCCAAGGCAACTTGGCGGGCCCCGGTGCTCGCCTCCGTGGTCTTCACTCATATGAGGGATACCATGGTTTCCATGGCTTACAGTGTTATCACGGACCCGTCTAGGACCCCCCAGAATATCCTCAATGACCCTGTTGTCATGTTGCATAAGTTTCCAAAGACCATGGCCAAGTTGATCCTTCCTTCGCGCTACGTTCGGGCTAGCGGCAAGAAGAGGAAGGACCCCGAGGCATCCTCCTCCTCCACAAAAAGGGTAAGGAGGGGTCAGCAGACCACTTTGGAGTTCTATGTGGCAAGCCCCGTCCAGCAGCAGCTGTTTCCTCCTGGTGTGAGTAGGATGCAGGGAAGGTTGGAACATCCCCGTCTGTTTCCACGGTTACCTCGCAGGCTGATGGGGGGTCCTCTATCTCCAGCAAAATAAAGGGAAGGGACTGTCGTGTGGTTACGACCTCAAAAAGGATGCTCTTTATCGACTGAGGATCCTGTTTCCCCAACAGAAGGGATCCTCTCGGTCATGTGACCTTCGAGGATGTCCATACCGGGTGTCTGACTGTATAGCAGGTCTTTGTCCTCTGCTTGTATACTCAGGGATGCAAATAAGTGTAGATGCTCGTGCTGCGTCGTGGTTGCCTCGTGCTGAGCACCTGCAGTGTTGGTCTGATAATTGGGTGATTTAATCTCTCCTTGCACAAGATTGTGGTTGAGGGGTTGCGACCTGAGATGCGTCTTGCTCGGTGTCTGTATACCTCACTTCGGAGGGCCTTTATTGTGTAATATAATCAACCTAATTGCTATGCCGTGTACAGGGAACTGGAGGCACTATGACCCGTGACCCGGGGGGAAGGAATAAATGGCTGAAGGATGAGACGGTGGAGAATAAGTGCTTCTTTGTACATATTGCTTACACAAGTCGCAGTATGGAGGCTGTACTATTTAGATCTATCCTTGAAGAGACAATTGATCTATTCTTTCCTCCGGATGCCTTGGTCCTGTTGTCCAAGGTTGTCATTGGTTGGAAGTATTTGTGTTCCCTGGAGTCTGTTCTTTACAAACCCCTTCGGGTACTCGGCGACTTTGACCTGGATGATTGGATGCAATCTTGCTCTAAGCGTGACACTTGTTTTTGTATGACAAAGCGGTTTGCTCCCTTTCACCACCCCTGTACTCGGGAAATGGCCCAGCCTTTTGCTTCCCCATCATCTCATGTTCTGTCCCTTGATCCTAGCATAGCCTACATACGTAAGTTGGCCGACCTCTTACGTAATGGACTGAACAACATCCCCTTGAGACACAGGAACCCGGGGAAAACCTTCCATGAGTTCCTCAAAACATGGCAGACTGTGGTGGAATTTCTCTCTTCCAGAATGTATATTACGAAAGGCATGCAATCGAGAGCGCATGATTTCCTTTCTACCAAACTCAAAACACAGCTAGGATTCTCTGAATCAAGATTGTACAAGGAACCGCCATGTGATTTGGATTTGCATATGGTAAAAACTGAGCTTGATTTCCTGCCTAAGCGACTATATATCGCTGGCACGGACAAATCCGCCAACACTATTTCGTTTGTTTGCTTCCACCTTGTGAGGAAATTGGCCCTGGAACGCCTCTCCGACCAGGATTTTGAACCTTTCGGTTCCACCCCTGAGGAAGTTCTAGGGAAAGCATCCTTGCCCTGTCTGAGATTCTCCCGTGGCTGTCCATTGGTGCTGCGAGGATTCCGTACCTGATGGCGATGTACAAACATCACAAGCTAATGTTCAGATGGTTGACTAACGCTTATTTTTCCTTCCTTACACCGATTGCCTGCCTGTGTGATTCTCTGTTAAAATTCCTTACCCCTTCGGTGATGGCTCATTGTAAGGAAATTGCAGACGGTCTACGGAGTTTTCATGGTGTTGGTACCACCTTATGGTGGGATATTGACTCTGTGCAAGATTACTGCTACAATTTGTCGGGAAAAGTCTTCTCTGTTTTTTCTGCTGATATTACCCGTTGCTTTGAGACCATCCCTATCGATGAATCGGAGTACAGCCTTGTTGCTGCCACCTCATTCTTTGTTAAGATGACCTTTAAATTTGCTGCTAAGGAACATAAGGGCTCTCTGATCAGGTGTAAGAGCGGTAAGGACAACAATTTCAAGTGCTCTTGGGACCGGTCCCTGGATCAGGAGCCTACCCCTGAACGATTTTGGTTAGACTTGCAGTTGGTCACCTTGATCACGCAATGGCTGGTTGGGCACTGTTTCACATCTCTGGGTGGGAGAATGTGGAGACAAATCCTCGGCATTCCTATGGGATTGCCATGTTCCCCTGCTTGGTGCACGGTTTACTTCTTCAAATATGAGTACAGTCTCATCATGAGACTCGTAGAACGCAGGGCTTTTCACTTCCTACCACTATTCAAGCACTGCTTCAGGTATATCGACGATTTACACGTTCTTAACAATCCGTCGATCCTGAGATTCTTGCAGTCTTCCCCAGACCAGGATGATGGGGGCCTGTTTTGTTTGTACCCCCATCACCTGATTGACATCAAGGACCAGACAGAGGTATTCACCACCTCCCCAACAGGAGAAGTATTTGGGTCTAAGGCCCAGTTCCTCAATGCAGAAATCATGGTCACCTCTAAGACTGAGGGCAATTTTGTTACTACAAAGTTTGATTAAAGATGCGCTCTCGAATTTCCGGTCGTCAGGTATGTTAAGTATGCGTCGAATAGGCCTGTGCAGCAATCTTTGAATATCATACTGTCTCAGGTTGCCATCATTTATTTATTTATTTATTTATTTATTTATTTTAAACAGGGCCCAGTGCCCAAGGCTGATATTCAAAAAACAAGAACGAGGCCGGGGTCCTCACAATCTACCCGGATATGTCACTACCTGGGAGCCTTACCCAGTTTTGCTTTTTACGAGACCCCGAGGGACCCGGGAACCAAAAGTTAAATCCAAAAATAATACCCATACAAAATAAGGAAGATGCCTGCCTCTTCAGCAATTCAAGCCGCCAGATCTAACATGCCAAACCAAGCAGCTGCCTCCAGATTATGATATTTCTACCAGCGATGTATGAGATGGGGGAAAAGGATTTGCAAAATCTCTAGGGTCCCTGAGAGAGGCTCCTGGTTGTAGTGAAAACCAGTCCTTGAAACAGAGTTGGAAATCTCTTCTAAAGAAGACTTCCGACCCTTCTCCTCCCGGCCATGTCACTTCACCCAGATTCCTTTCCCCTGCCCCCCCAGCCAGTCCGCAACAAATTTCTGAATTAAAAATTGAATATCTTTCTTCCTTTGTAATTTGTGTAATTTAGAACATAACACATTCCAATGGGCTCTGATGTCTGTTTGTATAAACTGAACAATATATTCAGAGATTTCAGATCCCTCCAGTGCTACATTTTTCCTTTCCAAAACACAACGTTTATACCATAGGACCCAAACGACCGCTTTCCTACCAATTTCAAAAAAATTAGACTGAAAGGTAGTTAGCGTGGTATCCTGTGGGCACCAATGTCCTACCAGAATAGCTTTCCATTCCCAAGGCCAGTCCAACCCAGTGAGCTCCCTCCAAACATAGTCCCATCTCCTCTATACTAGAACCGACCCAGGGCAGTGCATAAAAATGTGTTCAATAGTTTCCCTACACCTTTTGCTAGGAAAATTCGCTACACATGACTTGCACCAAGGAAGGGTCAAACCCTTTTGTTCCAAAGAGGAGCGGTCTATGATCCAATCGTTAGTTGGCAAACAACAATGTGCAATTTGCCACTGCAACGATGAGAATTTGGTTGGGCGTTGTCTGATTTTATTTAAAAAAATTATTTTTTTTTAATTGGGTTTATATCTAAATTAAGGTGTCTAGCCCAGGTTGCCATCATTCTGGTCATATGTTCTGATCTGCACCTGGCAGCTCAAGAAATTTTGCGTGTAGTCTCTTACATGGTTGACAATGGTTTCAAGCCGAGCAGATGCATTGCCTGTATCCATAGAGTCCTTAACTCCCCTCGGGATTTTATGGCACCCACAGTTTGCTGCGGAGACACGAGGAGAGCCTTCTCTGTCAGACCCCCTGTCCTACTCAACCTCCCCTTCCTACCCTAATTGTGTGTGTACCCGTGTCTGTGTGTCATGGTGTGTCATGGTATGCCCTCACCATTATGGGCTGCTATGGTAGCTAGCAGGTACCCTGCCTAAGGCAGATACCTGTTACCTGCCTTAGCAGGCCTACCTGGGGTGGGCCACACACACACACACACACACACATACACACACACACACACACACACACACACACACACACACACACATGCAGGGGTCTGGGGTCGGTTGAGGCATTGTACCCCTTCAGCGCCCCCAAGTGCCCTGTGGAAATCCCTGCCACCCTTATAGGCCGTTATGGACCAACCACACAGGTTGGGCCCCCCCCCTCCTCCATTGGCCTGCCCTGGCCTGGGGTGCTGATATTTCCCACCCCGGATTGACGCAAAAAATCCCCCCCAGCCCTGGTATGCGGGGGGCTTCCCTCACATTGCTAAGGCTTCCCCTTCTAAATTTTGAAAATCAACCTTGGCGCCTACTGTGGGACGACCGGCTCCCGCTCCCCGACCTAGACCTTTGAATGGGTAGGCGGGAACACTCTCCCCCCACTTTTTTGAATATATACAGTGCGAGTGAGTATACCTGCCCTCTCATTTTTTATACGGAGAGTTACATGTGCCTCCGGAGGGTTGCGTTGATTCCTCGTTGATGACGTGCCCCCCTCTTGAGTATTCGTAGCTCACGTATTGCAGCTCTGCGATTGCAAGCTCGGCGCTACCATTCCTGTGTTGCGCAACTGCGCCTTTGGACTCTCGCATGTAAGGCCCCGCCATCACGCTCTGGCGGGGGATGCGTGAACCTGCGCTCTGGGGTTGCTCCCCGCGCTTGATAGCCGCCTTCACGAGAGGATGCGACCGCTCATTGGACCCTTGAAGTGGTGGATAACTATCGCTGTGTAACCAACAGTTTTTGCGCCCACGCTATCGCCATCAACCATCACATGCTTATCACCGCGTGTAGGGGAACTCCGTTCTGACCCTTGAGGCATGCGTTGGACGGCCTGAACGGTGACGTGTTTGGTGGAAGACAAGCGCCATATCTTGGCCATGGCAGCTGTTACGGTAATTCTATAGCTCCCCATGATTGAACCCACCACCCACCCCCAACCCCCTCCCTCGTTCCACATGGATGTCTTTTACCGGGTAATCAAAGTGGATATGGCATGGTTGTCTCCTGGTGGGTGATATGTCAATGGTTGACCTCTCTCCCTGACTGTTTGCAGCATTCTTTGCAACATGGTGACATATCCATACAACACAAAAGGTATGGCTCGAAGCAGGGCGCAACAAGAATCTTCAACGAATAAGACAGCACCATCTCATATCAGCAACTCATAAAGTCCAAGAAGTTTCAAAAGTGTTCCATCTGCTGCTGAAAATTGTTCTTATCTATGTTTTCCTATTGAATCTAAATGGGATTATCTCCTTTAGGGTTGGAGCCCCTCGCTGCGAGGGTTACAGAGGGTGGGTGGTGTGATCTTTGAGAGGGAGGGGCGGTGTTCAGGGTTTGTCCTTTTCTGGACCACGCTGATTTTTGGGTCGGATCAGCTACGGCGGCTGGGGAGAGAGGACAAGGGGTGCTGATGCCAGCATGGTGAGATGTTAAAGGGTTGTTTCACTTGGAGGGGGTGGGGCAGGAGGGAAGGGGGATCTTCGGCTCTGCGGGGCATACTTTAGGGGGTACTGTATGCAACTCACGGAGCATGAGTGGTATTTAGGGGGTTGTTCTGAACTGGGGCTGAGAGGTGAGGGGGCGCTTCTGTATGGAGGCAGTGATCCGACAGGGGGTCGTTTTTCTGGGGGAGAGGAGTAATCTGTTTTGGTTCTTGTGAGCCTAGTACATGCAATCGAGATTTGAATAGGCGCTGGAGTTTCCATGAGGAGAGAGGGTGTTTTTTTCTCTCCCTTCCCCACTTCGTGTGGGAATAGTAGGCGCTGAAACGTGTATATGGTTTGCACAATTTTCTGATTTCCTGATTTCTCAATATGTTGGTAGAGAGATCTGGGGATGCTTTGGGGTGGGCATCTCACGGAACAACCAAGGTTTGCTGCCGGGATGACGCTGGCCGGAGCTGGGGCGAGTTGTGTTGACCTGTAACCCAGCAGGAAGTGGGGGTGTGAGGCTTGGAAGAGCTCGGCAGAGAGTAAGACAACTTTGAGGAACCCTGGAGAGGTTTGGTAAGGAGGTCGAGATTTTTGGATTTTCTTTTAGGACCCCGGCGGTCTATCCTAAAAAAGAAACAAGGTGAGTGGGAGAAGAAGACGGTGGGATACCATGCATCCTACTCGTAATGGGGCTAGCTGGTAGGATTGGAATAGGGTACAGCAGCAGTAGAGATGGTGGCTCTGTTGCAGTAAGTCTTGCCGGAGTGAGGAACAGAGGATTGATGGGGGGGGGCTTCGAGTTGGATTTTGAGTCCTGTTGATTCTTGAAGTCTGTTGTAGTCATTTCCTAAAGTCGCCTCAACTTTTTGAGCTAAAACAGGACGAGGGGGAGTGGGGAAGGAGATGGCGGGATATCACGCGTCCTACTAGTGAGGGGGCTAGCTGGTAGGATGAGAATAGGGCATAGCAGCAACGGGGATGGTGGCAGTGCTGCAGTGAGTCTTTCCGGAGTAAGGTAAAGTGGATGGATGGGGAGGTTTTCTGAGCAGTTTTCTGAATTCCACTTATACTCTGAAGTTTGTCGTAGTCATTTTCTAAGTAGCTTCGTTTTTTCTGAACCAAAGCCGGGTAATGGCTCCGGTATCTCAATCTTCAAAATCATATGTAAATTTTCATATGGGACGTTGGGCCCGGTTCCCAGCACGTGCTGCTCCCCACGAATAGATTGGAGCTTTGTTCCCCCCCCCAAAAAAAAAAAAAAAAAAAAGTTCTTGAATGGGATTGAATTCTCTGATTAAAAATTTATTCATAAGTCAATGTTGGTGGTGGGGGGTTGTGGTTGGGATGGTAGGGGGCTGTGGTTGGGATGGTGGGGGATAATGCGCTCTGCGGCCATGGGGGTAGCCTGCAGGGTGGAAATAGGATACAGCAGCGGTGAAGATGGTGACTTTATCGTAGGAAGACTTGCCAGAGTAGGGTTGTGAGGGATTTTTATGTGGGATATCTACAACCAGTGCCTGAAGGAGCTGGATGATCGGAACTACAGTTATGGTGCTAATTGGTGGTTTGCCTGGTATTTGCTGTAGTCTTGGGTCCCCGTGGGTTTGCGAATGGACGAGGCCAGAACGACGCTAGTCGGTGCTGGGATTTGGTTGCGGTGCCCTGTAACTCGAGTTGTACGAGGGCAAGAGACCCGATAGAGAGATCTGGGGAGTTGTCGATGGTGGAAGGCACTCTAGTGTCCTTTGGTAAGTTGGTACTTAGTCGACGCTGGTCGGAGCCGGGCGGGGTCATTTTGCCTTGTAACCTAGCAGGAGGGACTCTTCTGGGGTGGGTCGTGCCTCTCTGTAACCTAGCAGTTGGGGGCGACATGCCTAGTAAAGACTAAGTATCGAGATATAGGGACGAGGCAGGTAGGGGTGGGCTACTAAAAGACTCTAAGGTACGTATTTCTCGATCTAAATGTTCTTCCAAAAAAAAAAGGAGCCCCTTGCATTTAGTAATGTATAGATGCGTGTTTTCTTCTATTTGCAAGTTGTTCTCAGATTTTTCTAAAAAAAAAAGACCTATCATCAAAGGGCGTCACTGCTCTATTAATCCCCTGGTTCAGGGGCAATCAATGCTGGCAGGGGGAGGCCTTCTTAAAAAAATTCTCAAATTTTCTCCAAAAAAACCCTTGAGAATGTCTAGGATTCTGGGTACTCCTGGTAACTCATTTTAAGCATCTTTGATGATGTTATATTCATGGACCAGCGCTTTTTCGATGCCAGAACGACGCTAGCCGGTGCAGGGGGGTTGCCCTGTAACTTGTTGACAGGAGGAGCGTGAGGCCTGGTAGAGAGATCTGGGGATGCCTTGGGCCGGGCATTCCAAGGGAAAACCAAGGGTTGTTGTAAGGACGACGCTGGCCGGAGCTGGGGTGAGTCGTATTGCCCTGTAAGCTAGCAGGGTGGGGGCATGAGGCCTAGGAGAGCTCGACAAGGAATTAGACAGTGTTTGAGAATTTTAGAGTGTTTTGACGGGAATTCCATGGGTTTTGAGCATTCAAAGGACTTTTGTGGTAACTGCTGCTTGAGTAGCCTAGCAATAGGTCAACAGTTAGCCACGTTTTTCCTAAATATTCCTGAATTTTTTTCATAGTTTTCAGCTGGGTAGCACGACGTATGCGTACGCAGTATGTACGCATACGTATTCCAGCGTACGCGTACGAACCCAAAATCGCGTGTATGTGTACGTAAAAAAAATAAAAATAAATTATGTTGTGCAGAATAATGATACAAACAACTTTTACCTACGAGAAATACTCGAATTCCAAACCAATACAAAACCTTAAAAGAAAACTTCAAAATAATAATAATAATAAAAATTGTTTTAAAATAGTTTTAAAATTATTATGATAATATTACATTGTCTTTAGTTTTTAATTTCTTACTCGAGTTTGATTGGGAATTTGGGGATGACTCCCGGACAAATTATGTTTGTATCATGTTTCTGCAAAACATATATTTGTTACAGAAGTTTGTTTTTATTTTTTTTGTTTTTTTCCCAGTTTTTTTTATTTTTTATTTCAATTTATTTGGTTTTCGTGTCTTTGATTTTTCACTCGAGTTTGGTACAAAAACCTGCGATGAGTCTCAGGCAAAAGTTGTTTGAAATATCATTTTGCATAACATACTTGTTTTTCAAATTTTTCCGATCATTGTTTTTTTTTTTTTTTTTACGTATTCCCACGTATGGGAGTATGTATACGCGCATACAGGAATACGTGTACGCGTGTACACGCAACCCGCGTACACATAAGCCATGCAACCCAGGTTTTCAGATTGTTCTTAGCCGAAGCCAGGTAATGGCCCTGGTATTTCAAATCATTTGTAAATCCTACATGGGACGCTGGGTTGGGTTCCCAACATGTGTTGCTCCCTATGAATAGATTGGAGCATTTGTCAAAAAAAAAAAAAAATCTCAAATCGAGTCAAATGTTTCCTTTTTTTTTCCCTTCAGAAAATGACTCAAACCCCCCCCATCATCCTCTTTACCTCACTTCGAAAAGACTTACTGCAGCAGAGCCAACATCTCCGCTGCCGCAGTACCCTATTTCCATCCTACGAGCTAGCCCCCTCACTTGTAGGACGCTTGATATCCCACCATCTACTTCTCCCACTAACCTCTTTTTTGAAATATGCTATTAGGAAATGTATGCGAAACAATTGAGATACCGGGGCAATTATCCGGCTTCGGCTAAAGAATCCTAAAAACACATGGGGAAAGTCACAGATGGAGCACCACAGAAGTTCTCAAAATACTCAAAGCCTCCAGGGACCCCAAACAAAACCCTCCACGACCCTCCAACCCTGTTTTATTCACTATCGGGCTCTTCCAGGCCTCACACCCCCACCCTGCTAGATTACAAGGCAACAAGACTCACCCCAGCTCCGGCCAGCGTCGTCCCGACAGAAACCCTTGGTTGTCCCTTGGAATGCCCACCCCAAAGCATCCCCAGATCTCTCTACCAGGCCTCATGCTCCTACTATCAACAGGTTACAAGGCAACACCCCAGCACCGGCCAGCGTCGTTCTGGCGTCGGACAGCCACAGATCCATGAACATAGCAACATTAGAAAAACCTACAGTGAGTAGCTAGGAGCCCCAAGAATCCCATAGCAATCTTAAAACCACCGGGAGCAACCGAGACCAGACTGTAGACTTTGCTTAAAAAAGGAGTGAGAATCAACTAAGATTATTTGGAAGCCGACTTCAAGAAAACCACAGTACCCCGGTGCTATTTAGCAGACCGACCTACGACTGCCTCAACCCTCCAATCCTAGATGCCAAGCTCTACCAGGCCTCACATCCCCAACCACTAGGTTACAGGGCAGCGCGACCCGCCCCAACTCCGGCCAGCGTCATCCTAGCAACAACTCACGGTTAGCCACTGGAATACCTTCCACAGATCTCTCTACCAGGCCTTGAAACCCCGCTTCACTCAGGTTACAAGGCAGCGCAACCAAACCCCAGCTCCGGCCAGCGTCGTTATAGCATCGGCCAGCCGTGAACCCTTGGATATGACGGTATTGGCCCGTTGTCAAATGATCCGCTAAACACCACGGCAACCATGGCTTCAAGTTGTCTAGCTCCCTTCCCGCACAGGTCATGCTTGACCCACCCAGCATACCTAAGCACTCCCCCTTAACCCTACTCTGACAAGACTCATCACAACGGAGCCACCATCTCCGTTGTTGCTATGCCCTAATCCCATCCTACCAGCTAGCCCCATCGCCAACAAGATGCGTTGTATCCCTCCTTTTGTTAACTCACCCCTTCCGATGCGACCCCAATATGGAGGGGAAAGTTAAAGAAAAGAACCAGTGCGAAAAAAGGTACCGAGTGAGTCTCTCCACAACCAGTGCGAAAAAAGGTACTAGAACACTTGTGAATTTAGGGTTTCAAACTCCACACAGTCCACAGAACATTCAATTTCCATGTGTCGAAAACACAGATTTCATCAAACAATCAAGGATTTCAAAAAATTGGGAACAAGATTTGTAACATACTTTCACAATCCAGAATCGGGAACATACTATTGTTATTATCAATTTAAGGATTATCGATTATGAAGTCATTGCCAATCAAGAGTCGGGAGATATCATTGAGCAGAATTGGAAAAACGAAGTCAAGGATCAAGAACAACCACTTAGGAATTGAAAATTAAAAAAAAACAGAGAAATAGTATTGGAAGAAATTTGAAGTTGATTAGGAATTTATCAAACAGAAAATCCAGGTGAGAACATAGCAATCGACCTAATCAAGCCTACAGACTCATCATCCTCAAGAAGAAATTAGGAACCATGATCTAATCCAGAGAATCTTTTGAGATAGTGGGGTGAGGACTATTGCCTATCAACCAGATCTTGACCCCTTTCCTAAAAAAGCGAAAAACATGCATTATCCTCTCTTCAATTTGAACGGGCGGCCTCCAGATTCGTGAAACACAAACAAACAACCACCTCCAAGTGGATGATACTGACAGCCGCTCAATCAAGATCCTGACAACGTCCATCGCTTTCACTGATTCTTCAGAAAATCTCCCACTGCCATCGCCATCTTCAACTTCTTCGCCCTGGTCGCCACATGATGCAGCTCTCCTCCTTCCGCCCAAACTCACCTCCCACAACCTTCATAAGAGAGGAACAACAACTCCCCTCCCCTGCTGCCGCTGTGCTAGTCAAACCCTAGCAACGACTCTTTTGCCAGCCTACGAAGGCACCAACTGGGCACCCCCCACCTCGAAAAACCAAGCGAAGGGTGTCATAGTGCGTCCTCGCCGAACCCGCCGACGAGTTCCATGAAAGGTCCAAGCAACCAAGGTGCTGCAAACGCCGCTCAGAACGAGAAAAGTGAGGGGTGGAAGGAAAGGAGTTATGACGAAGGCACGCACCACGAACCGAGCTTGCTTCCTTGCCGATGTTGGAGTATGCAAGAGAGATGTGCAGAGGGCCCCACCAGATGCCGTACTTACCTCGCCGTCGTGTAGCCACCCCACAACGCACCATCTCCAAACAACCAGCGCCGCCCAAACCCTCCTCCTCAATGCACCAATGCCATCCCGCTTGCATCCAACCCTTCCCCAACTTCCAACGCCGCGCCGCACCAACGTGCCACCGCGCTCAGCGCCGCCAACCAGCTCGGACTGTGCACCGCATTCTGTGCCCTGGGGCGCAGCGCTCCCGGTAGCGCGGTGCCATCCTGTCAGCGTTATCAATGAAATTGTAACATGTGTAAGGGACTGACAAGAGCGGATGCGGGTGGATACGGGTGGGTGCAGGCGGGAAAAATTTAGGTATAGGATGCCGGCGGGTAATGATGTTCTTACGGGTGCGGGTGGGTCCGGGTGAGGGTATTTTTTGGGTGTTGGGTGGGTCGGGCGCGGGGATGAAATTTCGGAAAGTGTTTCGAAAAGTGTTTCGGGTCGTTGAGGTCATCTTTAATAGGAATTTAGGAAATTAAAATTCTTGGGTCGGGTGAGCGGCACAAAAAAAAACTTGGGCGGGTTGGGTGAGAGGTGAATTTTATGTTTTTCTGCCACCTCTACTGTGTGTGATATGCCAGACTGGGGAGATCAGCCCAAGGGGGTGTGCGTCGAGCCATGCGTCATTCTAACGCCCTGCTGGTGTCCATGAGCAAGGCTGTGATTGAGTTTTGAGCCCGCAACTTCATACCACAATGTGCATTTCCAACCGGTGCTCTAAACACTGAGCTAGTGAGTAGTGGAGAGAAGCCCAAAGCTGGGAAATGTGTGCTTGGCACCTCACAAAAGGAAGAAGTGCAGCCCTGCCAGCCCCTATGTGATGATCAACCCTCACCAGCCAAGTTCATAGGGGGTGTCAGTAGCACCACTGAGGCAAGGTTCCACTAGGATAAGCAGAGGGGCTTGGATTTAATTCCTGAAACTGGACATGTTTTATGCAGAGATGCGGATAAGCAGATCAATTATAGCTATTTTCTGCACCTTTCTTAACCGACCCAGCCAGATTCAGGCTGTAACTCCGATCTTCTTTGCGATCTTGTTCACAAGCTCACCCGAGTACAACGTACCGTCATTATTGCTGTATTTGGACTGGAAGATAACCCAAATTTCCCAAAATACAGCTATAATGACCACTGGCAGTCATTATTGCTCTATTTAGACTAAAGCATACCCCAAATACAGCTACTGTAACAATGACCGTACATCATATTACATCGTATTCGGGTGCAAAAGGTACTGGGGCCAGTGAAGAAGGTACTGGGACTGGCCCCCTGCATTCGAAGGAAAATTTAAAAAACCATTTCTCTATTTATGCGTGTCATCCTTGCGCAGGGGCCATGCTAATCTTCTCTGTATCGTTCCAATTTTAACAGATGTCCCGAAGGACAAAATTAAAAAAAAAAACACCAAATGTGCTGCAAACCCAGCCACTTTGACAATCCATCCTCCCTTTTTTTTTTGTTTTTTAACGTCTTGAGATAAGTTCAGATAACAATCATAACATCCTCTGACTGACCAGCCACGTGTAGTTAAGTTTTTTTTCCCCCAAAAAAACATTTTTTATTGTGCAAGCCAGGAAACAGGCCTGGCACTGTTTTTTTTTTTTTTTTTGGCTTTTTTGGGCGTTCCTCACAATGTTGTGCCCCATCCAGCGGCCTAGCTCAGTTGGTTAGGCAAGCAAGTGGCCTTCAGGAGGTTGTGGGTTTAAGCCCCATGTCCGCCTGTGCCAACGGACTGTGATAGTCCTCTGGATACCCCTAATCGGTATTAGCGGGGTCTATGATCAACATGGGTGTGAGTGCGAGCGTGAGTGGGTTGTGTGTGGTGTGTGGGAGAGTCTTGGCGATAGCCTCTGGGGTGGGGGACGATGAGAAAGGGAGGTGCAGCTACTGGCAAAATGCTCGGTCTTTGCGTTAGCTGGACCCCCACTGGCGGCCCCACCCCATCTCTGACTACCACTATGCTTGCAGGGGTCCCCTCTATATAGGCTTAGGAGTAGTGGTAGAAAGGTAGTGAAGTAAAGAGAAAGAAAGAGAGAGAAAAAATAATAATAATAATAAAAATGTTGTGCAGCTCCTCCGGCTAGGCTTGAACTGCCACTACACGGCCCCAGCCTTGCAGGAAAATCAACTTGTCACCAAGGCACTGTAGCAATGGCTCAGCCTACTGGAGCACAATGCCTGGCGGCGCCAGCCAAACAAAGGAAGAAAAGTATGCCGCTGGCGGTTTGGAAAAGCTTGGCCCACAGTATGTAAGGCGCCTCCAGACCAGGGTGTACTGGTGGCTTAAAGGATGTGCTCCATTGAGCAAACCAACCTGGAAACAGAGCACACTTGCCTATCTGATGGCCCTCTGATGGGTACTCTTTCCTACCTACCCAACAGTCTAAGACTCTGTCGTACTAAAAAAAGAGAAATTATCTCCAAAAAAAAGCTGCACAAGCCAGCCACACCAGCTGAGGTCGCCAGAAGCAGAAGGCAAGAACGTAGCCAACCTGAAAACAAAACAACATCTAGTAGGCACTTTCGAATATTACAATACCAGAAGGCGGAAATAGAAGTGCAGTGACACAGTGTGAGACTCCTGAAACCACCCATTCACAAAAGAACTGTGAAGCCCACCATAACCAAACTGAAGGACCAAAACGAAAGACTGAAAAACAATCTGAAAACCACCAGTACATGCCATACATTGGCCGCTGGCCCCTTTTGGAGGCTGCCCGCCGTTGATGTATTTTATCACCGGTGCGCGAGGCGCCAAGTTTTAGGAGAGGCTCAATTGGATACTCAACTTTGCTGGGGCCATGGGTGCTTGAAGACTCAGGAAACCAACATCTATACAAGCCTTAGGATGCCCTTAGAGAAAGGGTCAAAAGCCAGTCTTGGTTTCTGTCCCTACAACACCCAACTAAAGAACCGAAAAGAACCTGAAGGCACTGTCACTGCCGAGCTTGGACGTTCAACAAGTCCGGGAATCGCTGCCAAATGAATGCTGCACGAAATTCAATCTTTTCAGGGCTCGTGGTGCACATACTTTGTTCTGGACTCTCAAGGACCACTAGGTTTAAATCATTTGTTTGATTGTCAATTTCACCTCAGCTTGGATCATGGGAAGCATAAGCCGTTCGCTCCTTCGCACAGCCGAATTTCTGTGTTTCCATAATGTCCTAAGGATGACTCCATGAAGGCTCTCGTCGGGGTAAGTGAGCGCAGACCTTTGTTTGTCGTCGTGCTCAGGGCTGCCACTCGAAGGAGAATGAAGTCATCTGTCTATCTGGAGGCGGGGCAGGGAACAGGGACAGCTCCCGAGCGAAAGTTCGCAGTGCAGACACATATGTTGCAGATATTCAATCTGTGTTCCCATATGTGACGTTCAACCTCATGCCCTGCGCTGTCTTCTGGTCGGAGTGATTAGTTGTGCAGAATAGGCCCTGAAAGACAGCAAAATGGGGTGTGCCAAGGATTTTTGGGAAATTGAGTGTGGGGACACAGACGGAACTGAAGTTCCCCTCTTGGCTCCGGTTTATTGAGAAAGTGTCATCGCCGCGCGGGAAGGGAACGACCGCGCGTAGTTATCAAACATCCATCCAATCCAAAAAGTACCTCTGAGCCTTCGCATGGGCTACTAGCCGTCTCTTAGAGTGGAAGGGCGAAGGTACGCATGTGGGATCTCATTTTCGAATCAGATCCCGACATCGCTCATTACAGAGCTCGCAATTCGACGTGGATGGCCTCAACCGGGTTGCTCTTTCCTTGTGTTCGTCTTCACCACATGTTTGGTAGTGGAACCACCTTTTCCGATAATGCTCTGCGCAGCGACAAACACTACACAGAGTGTTGGGCCATTGGGGTGCCACCGCCGCCCACAGGATGGCGATCAAATTGAACTCATTAAAAGGCAATAACAAGGAGTACAAAGGGAAGTGAGTCTCGATGATGAGAAAACCACCGCCTACGAATGCAGAGCACCTCGTCTCAGGTGGAAAATAATAGCGTTCACCGATCTTGGCGATGGCTTCCCGTACGTCCCAGTCGCATACACATGTCCTTTCCTCGTTATACGGGAATGGTCGCGATGGGGATGCGGGGACTCAGCACCCAGACGGGTCGGAACAATCGTTTCACATGCCACAAGCAAATTCAGAGTACGCGAGTCCACCCAATCGACTGTTTAATAACAAGAGCAATCAGTCGTGATAATATGAGCTCTATTGCATTTCATCCATCCGACGAACCGATCAAAAAGAGAAGTGTGAGTTCGATCAAATCACAACAGCCATCATCATTGAATTTCATCAAGGGAGCGACAAACATGCAATGCCATCCCATAACCTCAGCAGGAGTCTTACTTAGCTAGCCTAATCAATGCACATGCGCATCAAATCGCACATACACGATTCTTCGGATGTTTGAGAGACGCATCAACACAGAAAACCGGTAAGCACTCCTGAGGCTTACTGGTCCCTTTGAGTTCAATGATACTCGCTTGTGCGAGACCCAATTGAATTCAACAGGGGCGAGTGAGGCCAAGGAAATCTCGAGCATTCATGAGATAGATAAGAGCAAGGGAACGAGAGAGAGAGAGAGAGAGAGAGAGAGAGAGAGAGAGAGAGAGAGAGAGAGAGAGAGAGAGGTAGCTTGACCGAAGAAGAGGATCGAGGAGAGAGGGAGATAACTCTGGTTATACAAACAATCTTTAGGAGGGGAACACCCGGCTATTCGCCATGAGCTTAGTTTCTGAGAACCGAAGGAAGAGGAATCCAAAAATCAAGGCGCCCCGTCCTTCTACTCTCTGATAATGGCCCCTAGCCATATAACCACTCGTACACGCACACTCCTGTCACTCAGGTATTGACCATCCTGGTCGCCATGTACCAACCTTCAAACCACAACGATCGTCACCCCGTCAACTCAGCCTTTACACCAACTTGCCCAGATCCCGCAGTTCGTCGCGGTCATCCAACGCACAGTTGTGCATACACTGTAGTCGGATTGTCGGCACTCTCCAACTTGCTACTTGCACATCACCTAGCCACGACTTCCCTTTTTTTTTTTTTTTTTTT
>BFEA01000145.1:1861779-1877368 GCA_003427395.1 Chara braunii | reverse complement strand
GCTAGGGATGCTGATAAGAGCAGACACCACTAGCACTGTCAGGGAGGCTCCATCTATTGGTGGGGAGCTGCACCTGCTGGAAATCGGGTCCAGCCTCCCTTATACATAAAAAATTGTCCAGTGTTACAGGTTGATAAAAAAGGATCAAAACCACCTCTTCAGTCTTGATCAGACTGCCATATAGTACTTGCCCTTCTAGCAATTCTAATCCTTGTAATGAAGATCAATCATTCTTCCCCTCCACCAAACCATTGAAGTTCTACTAAAGCTAATTCTGAGGGAGGGAACAATTCAAAAAAACATGCAACATTTCTCAGGAATTCCCCTGGCTGAATATCAAACCAGTCATTAAAATGTAACAAATAATTTTTCTTTAGAGGCATCACAGACTCATTCTCACCAGGCCATACCACTTGTCCAATTCCTTGCCCCTGAGGATCCCCTAGCCAGTCCATTTTGAATTTGCAAATAGATTTTTGGATGTCTTTTTTYYGAGTTAGARATTTYAATTTAATTTTAAGATTARCCCATTTGGCCCTAATTTCTGTTTCCACAAATTGTTTGATATTCTGAKAACTTTCTTTCCCTTCCATACTTACCTCCTCCATTACATAGACACACCTTTTTTGCCATATAGCCCATATGATARCTTTCCTACCAAGRTAAAATAGATTCGACTGAAATGTGGAAAGTGACTGATCTCCCGGATTCCATTGTCCTAATAAGATAGCTCTCCATTCCCAAGGCCACTCAAGACCCGTTAATCTTCGCCAAATACAGTCCCAACRTCGCCACATAAGGATAGACCCTGGACACTGAGTAAAAATATGTTCAATCGTTTCTCTATATTTCCTTGAGTGGAATGACTTGTGACAAGATYGRCACCATGGTAACGCCAAACCCCTCTGTTCCAGTGTTGAGTGATCTATCAACCAGTCATTGGTAGGCAGACATCTATGCATAATCTGCCACTGAAGTGAGGCAAATTTAGCTGGTCTTTCTTAGTGGACCGAAACCATCGTACTGTTCTCAACTGGTCTATGTGGATATTGAGATGCCTTACCCATCTGTCTTGCACAATTGCTGGGGCATCGACTTTGGGTCTCAACATCCGATAGGCTGTCTTGACAGCCAGAGATTGAAGAGTACTGTGTTTACCTCTTTTTGAAACCTACCATGTCCATTCCTCAGGGTCAAGAGGAAGTTCTGCTATTGGGATTTTCGGATAGTAGGTCTGCCATTGAGCAAGTGCTGTGTGATTAGTTGTTGTATGAATTAGTACTCTAATCCTATATAACATTTTGTTAGGCACCCACTCGATTCTATCTGGATCATACCTAACCAAAAAAAAATCTTGTTGAAGATGAAAAATATTTACCATTGTTTCATTTGATGTTGACAAACCACCTGACCTATTATCCATACATTACATGAATCATATCCCGCCACCCAATCAGACTCCTGCAGGCGGTATACCTTTCTTAATATTTTTACCCAGTCAAGAGGAATGGAAAAAATTATCTGGTCCAACATTTCGTGTAGGTGATGAGCATATTTGAGAGTAGATTTAAGTTGCTCTATAGACTTCCAATCTTTAGCCTCTGGATTCCATATATCCTTAATCCTCAGGATTCCCCTTTTAACCCAGGTTGACCATGAAGGTGAAGAACTATTGTAAACACACCCATTATTATCCGTGATCCATCTATTGTCAAAAAGAGGTTGTCTTAACACTTCTTCAAATCTTGATGGGAATGGTCTGTCCGGTAGTGGAAGTTGTCTCCATGTTTTAATAAGAGAACCCCAAAAGTTATCTTGACAGCTCACTTTCTCCCCAATCTCTTCCTCATGTGTATGTAGTTTTCCTCTTGGAATGGTCCAATAACGATTTTCTATCCATGTGAGCGGATGTATTCCTTCAATTGTGGATGGTGCCAAACGCTGTATTTGTTCTAGGGTCATTGGCAACCAAGGAATGTCTCGTGAAAAAATCAGTGATTTAATCCATTGAAGAGACAATGCCTGACATTGTAAAGATGAATCTAATACACCTAATCCTCCTTTTGATTTAGGCTGAATAAACGTAAGCCATGCCACCCTTGGAATTACTCTTTGAGTTTCATGATTTCCCCTCCAGAGAAAGGATATTAATAACTTTTTCAATGCCTTTGTTGCTGTCCTGGAGAGTGACCAGATTGCAGACTTGTACCAAATAGATGTTAGTACAACATTATTGATGATTAAAGTCCTTCCAAATAGAGAAGTGTGTTGATTTTTCCATTAGGACATTTTTTCAAGCGCAGGTTTTGTTATCTAGTCATCATTTGTAGTGGGTTTCCCTAGGGCCGTAAGAGAAACCCCCAAGGCAGATGGGTTTTATAGTTGCGAAGAGGGGAATAGAAGATGAAGGAGTCGAAGGAGAGTGAGGTTGAGGTAGGATGGGGTGAGGAGGGAGTTTGGGGTAATCGCCCAGGGAAAGTCGAGTTTCTTCGCGACCAATCAGATTACAACGTGTGGGGAGTATCTTCCTTACACGTCGTCGTCTATCGGCTTCGAATATTTTAAAGGGGGGTCGGTAGGGAGTTCCTGTATGGGGATGAAGGGGGGAAGAAGGATAGTGCAAAAGATAGCATGGGGCGTGACCAAGATCCATACGAGCCGTAAGGGGGAAGCGCGAGAAGACAGGAGATGGAAAACGATTATGGGTGAAGGAAAGGCGGTGCAAAGAGGAGGATGAAGATGGCATGGATCCTAGAGGGAAGAGGGGAAAGCTTGCATGCATGGTGCTGGTGCAGAAAAGAAAAAGGCACCGAAACAGTTATGTTCCATCCATTGTACTTTTTTTTTTTTTTTTTTTTTCCGAACACCCCCTAGCAATAGTGGTGCTGATAAGAGAAGTCGCCACTACCCCAGGGAGGGGCTCCATCTATTGGTGGGGAGCATCACCTACTGGAAAACGGGTCCAGCATCCCATATACAGATTGAGTACAGAAAATCAATCAGAAAATAAGTAGGAGATTCCTGCCAGCATTGATTACCCTGAAACAGGGGATTGACTGTGCAAGTCGTCGAAATGAAACTTATGAAAATAATTGGTGCAGGCAACCTTGCCTGCTTCGAACGCCCTGAGATCCAGGGGCTTAACTGAGCAGAATTTTTAGAGAATCAATTGAGAGAAAAGTTATTGGGAGTACGGCCTCTTCACCCTTGTACCAGGCGCTGAGTTTCTGCTACTGACATCCAAGTCTTCTCCCTGAAGGCCGTGTCACCCTGTCCCAGACTGTGTTTCTGCTGCAGGAGCTGCTGTTTCCTGTGCTGACAGGACTGGGGCCCGGGAAGAATCAATGGGGAGTCTGGGGGGCACCAGTGGTACTTTCCGGGCTTCTAGTAGAACCTTTTCTCTGTCATTCCATACCAGGCACCGAGTTTCGGCTGTTGTCGTCCAAGTTTTCTCCCTGAAGGCCGCCTCACCCTGTACCACCCTGTACCAGTCTGTGTTTCTGCTGCAGGAGCTTTGTTATCTGTGTATGCCAAGACTGGGGCCCGTGAAGAACCTTTGGGGGGCCCCAGAGGTACTTTCCGGTCTTCTAGCAGAACCCTTTCTCTGTCACTCTTTTGATGTTTTTTTATGCTACGCCGGCTGAGGTTGGGAAGGGAGGGAAGGAAGGATTAACCGACGGGTTACATGTATGTTTCCAGGGATTGCGGGTGGGGGGGGAAAGGGTCGGGGAATTCTTCTGCAGGTCTCATAGGGATACTTGGGTCTATTTTCAGCCAGTCCTTGAATCTAAGTCTGTAGTCCCTAGGCACTACCTCTCCCTGGCTGATCTATCCTCCTCCCTCTTCATTCCAGGTCCCCGACCAGCACACCTCCGCCACCCACCCTTCTCTGTCACCGCCTAGCCATTCTCTGGAAAACTGTGACAGGCATGCCCGGATATTCTTGGGGCTGAAGAGGTTAGCAAGAGATTTCTTCGTTGAGTTCCACCTCTATGAGAGTTCCAATTGGAAGTGTGTCTTAAGTTGTTTCATCCTTTCCTCTCCTTCTACCTGAACTTGGTCCATAGTTAGCGTGCATCTTTGCCACCATAGGACCTATAGGATCGTTCTACGAGATAGATGAAACATGTTGGACACTAATAAGTCATTTTGAAAGGGAGGATAATGGCCTGTTAGGATGGCACGCCAGTCCCATGGCCACACTTGCCCGGGAACCATTTGCTGCCACACCCTGTCCCAACACCTCCAAGTTAGTGTGGCTGCAGGGCATTGAAGGAATATGTGCTCAATGGTTTCTAGTCTTTTCCTAGTCGAAAAACCCAACAGACACCGAGAGCACCAGGGAAGGGTCCGGCCTTGCTGTTCTAGTTGTGTGTGGTCAATCAACCAGTTGTTGGTTGGCAGGCACCGGTGCAAAATTTGTCATTGTAGCGATGCAATTTTTGCCGGCTTACATTTGGTGTCGCTGAACCAGCGTATCGGGGTAAGGAGTTGTCTATTTACGTTAAGGTGTTTTTGCCATCGATCTATCACCTCGTCCTTTAGGCAGCGTTTTACTCTGAGCATCCGATACGTTGCTTTGACTGTTAGTCTAGAAAGTGTTTTGCACTTGGCATTTTGCGTGCTGTGCCGCACATCGGGGTTTCAACCCCACTCCTTCGGATACAGGGGGAGGACCTCTAGTTTTATTTCTGGGTAAAAGGCCCGCCTCTTCCCTCCTTCCTCCACTATCTTAACTCTGTAAAGCTTATCTATCTGGATCCATAGGAAGGGGTCCGAGCTACCAACTAAGCCTCCACTCTTGTCCAAATTGTTCCATTCCACCAGGGCCTCCTCTTGCCGAGTTAGATGAACCAGGCCCACCATGTTTGCCTTGCTTTCCATGGCCACCCAATCTCCGTCCCTCAGCACCTTGCCTTTGCGGAGGATGGACCACCACCCAATAGGTAGGGCTTCTGTTATTTCTGTCAGTGCAGCTTCGATATTATGGCAGTACCTTAAGGTTTCTCTCATCTTTTCCAGACTCTTCCAATCCAGAGTCTCCTTGTCCTAGAGGTCTCCCACTCTCGTCACCCCGTTCTTTACCCATCCTTTCCATGAGGTGTCCGAGCTGCAGAAGATCTGGCTTTGTTCATTAGTAATCCATGTGCTACCAAAGAGTGGTTGTCTCGCTACCTCCTCCCACCTATCCAGGTGAGGGCGGTTTGGTGGTGGAAGTTTCCTCTAGATTTTCATAAGCCGGGGCCAAAACCCATCTCTCCTCCCCTCCTCTCCCCTAGGGCGCCTAGGGATTCTCCAATATCTCTCCTCAAGCCAGCTAAGCAGGTGGACTGATGGTGGGGCTTCAGGGGCCATGCGTGCCACTTGTTCCAATGCCAAGGGTCTCCATACCAGTTGATATTTGAAAATCAGACGTAACACCCATTGTAGGCTGAGGGCTTGGGTTTGACAGAGGGGATCAAGAATGTCAAGCCCTCCTTTTGTCTTGGGCTAGCCGGGGCCAGAACCCATCTCTCCGCCCCTCCTCCCCCCTGGGGCGCCTAGGGATTCTCCAGTATCTATCCTCAAGCCAGCTAAGCGGGTGGACTGATGGTGGTGCTTCAGGGGCCATGCGTGCCACTTGTTCCAATGCCAAGGGTCTCCATACCGGTTGATATTTGAAAATCAGACGTAACACCAATTGTAGGCTGAGGGCTTGGGTTTGACAGAGGGGATCAAGAATGTCAAGCCGTCCTTTTGTCTTGGTCTGGATAACTGAATCCCATGCCACCCGACTTATGGCATGGGGATTCTCGTTGTCTCCTCTCCACAAAAAGGCAGCCACCTTTCTCTTCAAGGTCCTTAGTGCCTCTGAGCTAAGTGGCCAAAGGATCGATTTATACCAAAGTGTGACTAGAACCACGTTGTTGATTACCACTGCCCGCCCAAACAGTGACGCGTGTTGGTGATTCCATCGTGAGAGTTTAGCAAAGGCCAGGGCTGATAACCATTCATAATTTTCTAAGGTATTTCCCTAGGCGGACATCTTAACCCCCATCCATCCATCCATCCATTCTACTTCAAGATTGAAAAAAAAAAATGCGATCTCAGCGCGCGAAAATCCTAAGTCTGAGAACATCAGGCGGCCATGAAACTGGCTAAAGAGGCAGTTTAGTCTTCAAAAGTGAGGCAGCTCATAGTTTAGAATTCGCTGATTAGTAAGGGGATGCTTCTATCAAACTCAATGTTGTATTTTCAAGGGACGCTGGACCCGTTTTTTAGCAGGTGATGCTCCCCACCATTAGATTGGAGTCCTGTGTGTGCCAGGTAGGGGTGTATGCTCTTACCAGCACTCCTATCTTTTATGACGGGCTATTATTATAAAATAAAAAAGAAAAGAAAAAATTATCCACCTTCCTACTGAAAATTCATAGGTCTTTCAATGGCAAGTGTGGGAACATCCATAATCCATTTGCAAGAAAGGACACGTCAGTGGAAAGAGCTCCCGTAAATTCCAGAATTTTCGACTCCTAAACAAACTTCCAAGCGCGCTCGCTAAGGCGCAAATAATTCCTACGTAGATGCATGAATTGCCTGAAGAAAATTGCAAGAAATTCAAAACGTCATCTTAGTCATGAAAGGGTCTGATTGGTCCATGATTTCATGCACTGAGAAGATAGCAAAAAAGAAGGGGTAACCGAAAAGAGCCCAAGAAAAATCCGATTTGGTTATGCAAGCTGGTACGTCACATGCACACCACACATAAGGGTCCAACCTTAGCAGGCCCACGGGCTCACCAGTGGGCTGTCGATACTGCCAGATGAGTCAACAGCCAGAGAAAACTTGTATGTTTGACCACCGGGAGGTCCATGAGGAGCTTCCAGAAGGACCAGAACAGCGGAAAGGCTTGTCTAAGAACAGGGTCACCGTGGCAAATCCTGAACCCACCCCGTGGTTATCTAGGCTATCCAGCATTTCGCAACCATCCAGTCTATATGCAAACCACAGGGCAAAACAGCTGATAACCAATTTTGGTCAATGGTCAGGGTCAGTGCTGCAACACCACTTCTACAAACAGCTTGCACTAGATGGAGGCACAGTCGCGAGGGTCCACTGACAGGCTATACGAGGGAGTTGCGAGGCAAAGGGGTGCACCCCATCTAAGTAATCCAACACACAAACAGGCGTCAGTTCGGAGAACTTCGGACTGCAAGGGCAAGGGCTCTAGTTCCTTCTTCAATTGTACTGAGCGGCGGACCCAATGAGTGGGGAGATGATGAAATCTCTCAGGTGGAAGCCCTGAGTTGGGATGAGGCTGCACGTGCTCAATCTTCCAGAGTCGCGACTGAGTTTGATCCCCAATTTGCTTATACCAGTCTCCTACCACGAGGACAAAGCCCGCTCAGGGATAGTACATGTTGCCTTGCAGTGGCATGACTTGTCGAAGGAGATGCAAGTGCTGCTGCTGCCAGCTGGTGTCAGAGCCCGGACAGGGCAGATCCCTAATAGTGTCGCCTATGGCTTCCAGTCTCATATGTCTGCAACCATTCCATTAGCTCGAGCCATCCAAAAGTTGTCGACGGCACCTTGACTAAAGCACTGTAAGGGGACACCGGGAAGACTAAAAATTGTCGGTTTGACAAACAAAGTTTGGGTCAGTATCCGTTCAACAACCAGAAGGGGGGGGGGGGGAAGAAGAGATGGACAACACTTGCTCCAGACTCTCATAATACCAGCCGAGATACCTTGTGGCAGGTTATTTGCACAGGTAGGTCGCCGGGCTCAATCATGCTGCAATCCAGAGGTATCGCACCGATGTCCAACCCCATCTTGTCAATAGTGCAAGTTTTGTCAGTTGTCTCCACAGAGCAAAAGGGTCTTCCGAGACGGTGTATGGCACCCACCGTGAGTGCAAAGCACCAACTTGGCACCTCGGGTATACTAGGATGGCTAGTCCCCTTAGTCTTTTGCGACAGGCGTGGTTTGAACTCGGGCAGACGGGAGGTGGAGACGGTACGGGGCGGCGTGATAACCACTACGCCAAGTGGTGCACGTGGCCGGAACGGACGGGAGAAACTTTTTGCCCCCCCCCCTTCCTATGTTTCGACGGAGTTAAAGGTTGGTTTTGTGCGGGGAAAGGATCAGTTCCGGAAGTGATTTGCTGGTTGCCGAGTATTGAAGGGTGGGCGTGAAGAGTTTGCTCCCCCCCCACCCTCCCACGTTTCAGCGGGGTTGGAGGTTGATTGGAGCCGGGGGTAGGAGGAGTTCCCAGTCCCAGCGGATGTGACGTTGTGGGCATAGGGGCGGTGATCTCGGCATGCTGGCCTGGTGGCCAGCCCTATTCACGGCTTGAAGACCCCCCTGATCAGGGCTGCTCTACACTGGTGGGGGTCTGCTCACACAGCACACCCTGGATCTGCAGTATTGCTGCCAGGGGCTGATCAAGATCTCAGCCCCCTCTCTCCTTCAGCTGGCTTGCTGCAGCGAAGGCCAAGACCCTCCTGGTCATGGTATACCTTGTGCCCTTGGAGACATCAAGGGCCAAGTATCACCTCCCTTTTCCCTCTCTCTACTTATCCACTTTCCTTACCTCTTCTCTCCCATCTTACTCAACCCCTCTACTTCTTCCTCTTCTACCTCACTCACTTCCCTCTAATCACTCTCACTACTCATACCCATCTCCCCACCTTTCTCAACTTTCTCCTTCTCTCCTTCTCATTTCACTCCTCAACCCCTTCTTTTCCCCTACCTTCCACTGCTTATTTTCCCTCCTCTTTCTACTTTCCCCACCCCACCTTCTCTTCCACCACTCTTCCTCTCCCAACTTCGGTCCCCTCATACTTTATCACTTTCCTTTCTTCCCTTTGTCTACCCTACTTCTTCTTTACTTTTTTTTCTCTCCATCTCTCCTTTTTCTTCCCTCTTCATCTTCTCCTCTCCAACCAGTGACTATTTTATTCTATTTTATTCATGTTTTTTTTTTTCTTTCCTCTTCTTTTCTCTTTGCTTTTTTATCTCACTCCACCATCCCCTTTCCTTCTTTCCCCCTTCAAGTTGCTCTTCGTTGGTGTCATTAGTTGATTTACTGCTCTCTTTCAGATGCTATCTCCTTCCTTGCTTATCTTGGTGTATATAGTATTGTTCTTCTCTCTTTTCTCGGCGATGCACTCTTGCTCCTCTACGGAGGCGAAGTGCTGCCGAAAAATTTTGATCCGTCCGTATATCCTTTTCCACTCTTTTACTTACTTTTCTTGGTTCGTATTATTTTTCTACGACACATTTCTGCTCCTCGACGGAGGCAAAGTGCTGCCGAAAATTCCAAAAAAATAAAATTAATAAATACTATTTCTTACTTCACATTTTGTTTACTTAGTTCCTTAATTATTTTTATTATTAATTTATTAATTTATTTATTTTTATTTTTCTCTCAAAATTTCATTGTTTATTTATTTTTCCTTCTCCCTCCCCTCCACGGTTGCTACTTTATTTTCTTGATTAGGTCACCGATACCCTACCCTAACCACTCAAACTCCGGTTAGGGTTTTCTTAGGGTTTTTTCTAGGGTTTAGGGTTTTCTTAGCCCCCGCTACTCTCCCATCACCCCTTCTCCCTACTTCCCCTTTCCATTCGGGCACCCTGGACCGGAACCACCCTTTTCCCTTTGACGGTGTCCGCGCTTGACTCAGAAACGTCGACCGTCACTTTCTACCGCTGACCCCCCCCTATGCCCTCCGCTCACGCGGACGTCCTCGGGCCCCCTCCAGTTCGGCCCGTCACCTCCCCATGGCTGACGGCGTATCACAAGTCGCCGACGCGACGACGACCTCGGCACCGGGCTCCACACCCGTGCCGGCGGACCAGGGCCATCAGTCCCAGGGGGATCTGCACAACCTACTCACCTTCCTCCTCGCGCCCATCCATGCGCAACTCGCGACCCTCTTGCCCTTACAGGCGTAGGTGGCGAATCTTGCCACTGGCATGCGGCAACTTCAGGACGCTGCGTATCCTTCCTCTCCTAACTCTCTCTCTTCCCCTGGCTCCCAGTCCGGGTTCCCAGTCCTTCGACGTCGTGGTCACGGTGGAACTTCCTCCTCCTATGTCCTTGACACGACCATCCTGGTGACCGTCCACGCCCCTAGCACGACGACCGCCACGGGTCAGGCTTTCCCTCACTCTACGGGTGCACCCGCCCAGATTCTGGTCACTACGGCCACAGGACCACAGCCCGCTGCCGTGGTCTTAGCTTTTTCGGGTGCCCCGCTTCTTCCTCCCCTTCGCACGACTTTGGCGCCACTTGTCTCTTCCCCTTATGGGATGCCCCACGTCGCTTGTGCATCCAATTCCCCCACTCCTCCTCCTCCTACTCTTTGCTCGATCTATGTCTGCCGTCTTGAGACCGAGCTTGCCCAGATCCTGGACGACCTCGCCCTC
Organism: Chara braunii; assembly: GCA_003427395.1. NCBI lineage: Eukaryota > Viridiplantae > Streptophyta > Charophyceae > Charales > Characeae > Chara > Chara braunii. The sequence continues at coordinate 1,866,958 of BFEA01000145.1, read as the reverse complement.
TTACGCCTTCAACCACCCCTACCATCACAAGTGGGTTGAGGTGGCCACGCCTTCGGGCGCACCCCCCACTTCCTCTACTCTTCCTTCCACGCAGGCTCGTTTCCCTCGCCCTGCACCCCCTCCACCCCCATCCTACCTCGTTCCTACTCCCTCGGTTGTTGCGACCTCTTCTACCGCAGCTCCCTCGCAGCCTGCCGTTGTTGCCCCCACCGCTCCCCCATGCGGCTCATGTGTACAGTCAGCTGCGCCAACTTACTCAGCAATAGCGCAGACCTCTGCTTCTCGATCTCTTTGCCGCCAAAATGGTGGCGCACCAATCGTCCCCTTGATAGACATTGCCTTGTATGATTATACAGGGATACGTGTGTCTCGGTGGCTGCAGTCTGCCACCCGCACGCTCCAGCTCATGGGCGTCTCACATGACACCTAGGTGGCTCACCTCTCCACGCGCCTGTGTGGCGGTCCCTTTGGCGCCTGTCTACACTCACTCCCTTCGTGAGGGTCGGACCCCGACCTTCATGGATTTCCGAGCGTTCCTCGAGGATCGCTTCGGAGCCCGACACGACGTGACTTTCCTTCCCAGCTAGTATAGCTTGCCATGACCAGGGCCATGGGATGTCAGTTTCCATTTTCCGCCACATGGGGTCTCACCACCTCCATGTAAATTGGGCGATTGGGCATTGCATAAAAATATGTTCAATAGTCTCCGCCTTCTTGTGGGAGGGGAAAAGACGCTGGCACCGCTGACACCACGGTAGTAGCAGACCTCTTTGCTCCAGGTTAGTGCGGTCTGTCAACCAGTCGTTGGTGGGCAGACACCGATGAGCTATCTGCCATAATGATTGTAAGGAGGTTATTTTCATGGGTTTGGCCTTTTGTCCCTTGAACCAGCGGATCGGCTTCAGGAGGGCATGGTCCACATTGGGGTGCCTAGCCCATCGATCATTAACCATATCCCCCAGGTGTCGCCTGGGTCTAAGCATTCTGTAGGCCGATTTGACCGATAGTTGATAAAGGCTGATCTGACCAGCGTTGGGGCCTCCCTTCTTTTGGGGGGACTTCCATGTCCATTTCTCCATTATGGAAGAAGATTTGGCCTCTCTGCTTTTTTTTTTTTTTTTTTTTTAAACAAGCCCCATATATTGGTGGGAAGCAGCACCTGCTCTCTGTACTACTCTCCAAATGTGCAAAATAAGACTGAATCCACAGTTAGAACATGGAAAAGATGTCCAATTGATGTAGCTCAGTTGTTAGAGCACCGATTAGAAATGCGCATTGTGGTATGAGGTTGCGGGTTCAAATCCGTAGCCTTGCGCATGGACATCGGCAGGGCATTAGAATGACGGACGGCTGGACACACACCCCCTTGGGATGACGCAGGTTAGCTATTACAGACACTGCCAGCGCACCACCTAAGTGTTGTTCACGGTGTTGTATGTTGGTTCTGGGTTTCACATGGGTTGCTTGGGGTGTTGGTCTTGCGTGTTCTGTTGATCTCCCCAGTCTGGCATATCACACGTTCGTGCCATTTCCACTAGTCGTTCACATGGTAGAGTCATTCGATTACACGTTACATTGTCAAGGTCGCGGGTTCGAGCTTGGTTCGGACCTTGGGGGGGGTCCATGTCCAGCTTACCCCGTTCTCTCGTCTATATACACACAGGATGCTGCCTATACATCTCGATACATTGATTCACAGAGCACACACAGCCTTCGGGCATATACATAGCTTGCGAATTATACGTGGCCTACGGGCTACATACACAAGTTTCCACACACAGTGCTGTCTGTACATCTTCATACATAGATACACGGACCATACACAGCCTTCGGGTGTACATTGCGAACTACACAACTATCAGACTGGGGGGGTCTAGTCACTGGGTAGGGTCTAGTATCTGCAGTAGGGACAGGTATGTGCCACCGGAGTTCCTACTGATATTTGGATAGAACTGTCTAGTGGCTTTATATAAGGCTTAGACCCTGGGGTAAGGGTAGGGGTATAAGTCGCTCAGGCCAGTCCGAGTTCCGCCTGGCCTTGGGTAAGCTAGGGGAAGGACGGTAAGACTGCTTCAATGGGTGCTACCCTGTCCGAAACCTAGGGCCCAGAGTCTCTTGGGGCCTGTAGTAGATTGTCTGGGCCTGGCGTCCGAAGTTCCCGTTCGACAAGGCTCGTCCGATTCCGCTTCCACCAGGGCTGGGCAACCTACCGGCCCTCAGCTGGTGCCTATCACTGCTGTTCGGTCCAAGTTACCTGCCCATTGGTAGGGTAATGGTCCTGAGTGCTGGTCACACTGAGGTAGGATAGTGGGATAGGGGGTGCGCTAGGAGTATTGACGTGAGGATGGAATGGGAGGTGGTCTCATATTCCAGGACACCCACGGCCTACTGCTCCAGGTGATCACTGTGTACTCAGTGACTGGCCTCTACAACACCATGGACTTCAAAAAAAAAAAAAAAAAAAAAAAACATGGAAAAGATACAAGCCCATCTTTTTTTTTCTTTTTTCTTTTTTTCCTCTCTCATCTATCTCATCTTTCTTTTTCTTTTTTTTTCTTTTTTTTTTTCTTTTTTTTTTTCTTTTTTTTTTTTGGTGAACAACCCGGGCTAATGCTAGGGGTGCTGATAGGAGCAGGCACCACTAGCACTCCCGGGGAGGCTCCATCTATTGGTGGGGAGCAGCACCTGCTGGAAACCGGGTCCAGCATCCCTGAACATTGAACTTTGTTAGCCTGAGCAAACATATGACTGAATGAGTAGAATGACTGAAATGACAGCCAGCTGCAGCGGCCTCAGCCGACCCGCTGTACCCACCATCCCTGAATCCCGTGCCATTCTGCGTGAGCCTTCCAACCCAGTGGTGGTGAGAGAACTGCCAGGATGGAGGGGCTCGGCTGTCGGGCTGCTCCATCTATTGGTGGGGATCGGCGCCTACTAGGAACCGGGTCCAGCGTCCCTCTCATACATCTTTGCAACACAAAGTTCGCTGTTTTTCATGGGCCGTGGTCAAATTGTCTTTCAAAACCCGAGACTCCCTTTCCCTTGGAGCTGCAAATGTCACCCATCCCATTGTGGAGCAAATTTATTGCTGACCAGCCCTAATCTGCAGCTCCCCTATTTGCTGTTACCATGTTATCAAGTGATCTAAACTTAATTGTAAAGTGGAAACACTATACACAAGGTCAGGGGACTCAGCCCACTGAGCAAACATAAACCGAGATAACAACTAAAGAAGCAAAAATAGAGACCCCATCATTAAACCCATTCATGAACCCAAAAAAAAAAAAAAAAAAAAAAAAAGTACGCGACTATCTCATCCTCTCACTAGTCTATGTTTAGTATGGGGGAACACCAACCAACCCGGATCTCTCCCCAGCCCACGGGGTAGGTTGGCACCACAGCTGTTGTGCGAGAGCAAGGCTGTACCAGTCCCTCATCACCGTGATGAAGGGTGGGCAGGCATTGCCGATGGGGGAAATTGGCGGTGCTAGCACCGAGCAATGGGCAGTCACTGCACCTCCCCCCACCCCCCCGCAACCCCACATGGCGGTGTCTAATGGCCAATATTGTTGCTGCATAGCAGCCAACGACATCAGTCAAGGTCCTGCTCAATGGCACTCGGGGGGACCAACGACATATCTCTAGGTGGCGAGCGCCAAGCATGCCCAGGAAGGTACAGGAGGCCAATGGGGATTGAACCTACGACCTCCTGAATGCAACTTATGTGCCTTACCAACTGAGAGGCCTGCAGGCCCCTTGAAGTGCTTTTCTGATGTGCTCCCGCGAAGACAAATAATATGGGGGTGCACCTTTCCATGTTCCAGCGGAAGATTCAGTCTCATTTTTCACATTTGGAGAGTTGCCTTGGCTCCACTGCTCTCCAAATGTGCAAAATGATGGTTACAGTTTACTCCCAGTGGCTATAGTTTTTTTTGCAGAATGAGTGAAGAATAATGAGATCATCCGTAACACCGGGTCCCGTCCAGGGTCCTGTAAAAAGCGAAGCTGGGTAATGTTCCCAGTATTATGTGGGGTGGCCGGCCCCTTTATCCCAAGCAATGTACAAATGATTCTTGTAAAAAAAAAAAAAAAAACAGCAAATTGATACTGAATCCTCCCCTAGAAGATGCAAAGATAAGTGAACACGGTTCTGGCTGCTACGGGGAACCCGTATGACTATAATGAGTTGTGGCAGGTAGGTAGTGTGAGGTGAAATTGAGAAGAAAAAAAAAAAAAAAAAAAAAAGATACATGTGGGAAGCGTGGGAGCAGTGGAGCAAGGGCCGCTCTCCAAACGTGCTAAGTGAGAGCTAGGGTCTCACTCCACTACTATCTGCTGTACGATTTCAGATGGTGGGACACTGCTCCACTTACGATACGAAATGCACCTTTGGAAATCACCGTGCAGTTGTCAGATGGCGCCCTCCAGATTCACCGTACAATCCCATATAGTTCCCAGCCTGGAAAATTCGTTAGGCCCTGGTTACACTACTCGCCATCCGCCAAGATTTCGAATGCATCTGGACAGAATGTTGTCCAAATGCAATCAAAATGTTGGCGGATGGCGAGCGACGAGGCCCTTACTCGGAGGGTGTTCGATGGAGGTTGGCGTTCTACCATGAACTCGTAGTATGGTGCACCTGGAGTCGGGGCGGACAAATTGCTGTCTTGTAGTGCTGTTAGGGTGTTTTGTAGTGAACTGGGGAATTGGAGACTTGTATAGCAGATAGAAAGTGGAGCCGGGTTTCATACGTTTTTCCTTTTCCACGCTCTGACAGCTATATGGCAACTATACGAAATTGTGTATAGGGGACCGTAGTGGAGCGAGACCCCTAATCCTCAGCTGGAACGTGGAAAGGTACACCTCCATATTTTTTTGTCTTCACAGAGAGCAAATCAGAAAAGGAAGCTCTTCCTTCTGGGCCGTGGTCCCACAAGGGAAGGGGATAGGATAGAAATCCTGAATCTGGCTTTGTTTTATGCAGAGATTCAGAAAAGCAGTTCTATCTCCATTTCCTGCTCCTGTCCTCAAAGGCGTCCAGATTCAGGCATTCGATAAGACACTCGTTGCTAATGGGACCATGGCCCTGCCCACCCTGAGAGGCGGGGTTCTGACAGAGCTGAGGGCACTTTGCAGCCTTTTGCATTTTTCACTTTTTTTTTGGGGGGGGGGGGGGGGG
>BFEA01000145.1:1823679-1833961 GCA_003427395.1 Chara braunii | reverse complement strand
GCACACACATACACACGCACGCACGCACACACACACACACACACACACACACACACACACACACACACACACATACACACACACACACACACACACACACACACACAGTCTTCCCCCACTCAAGTGCGCCGCGCACACTCTAACACCACGGGTTCGCAGCCGGTCCATCGTGAACAGCGACGTGGTGGTTGACATGATCTACCAAGCTTGCCCTTATCCTCTTTGCTAGATCACTACCATAGCTAGGGTCATTCTCCGCCGCGGCTTCGACGTTGAGGTCTGGCAAATGTCGTTACACTCGTCGGCGGCAGCGGCGCTGTCGACGGACTGGGCGACGAGGGCCCTCCCCGTCAATGTCGCTGCTGTCATCCATCAACGTGGGGTCGATCTCCACCCCGCGATCTATCATCAGGTTGTGGAGAATGCACACCGCCATTATCTCCTTGCGCAAAGTCTTCAAGTTCGATATGTGTGTGCGGATGAAATTCCGCCACACACTCTTTAAACGACCGAATGTCCTCTCAATGCAATTCCTCGTTGACGTGTGGCACTCGTCGTACGTGCTGTCTGCGGATATCATCCCAAATCTGCCCATTGGAATCATAATCCACGGTAGAAGAGGGTAACCAGCATCGCCCAAAAGATAATGCCCAACATGCCTCCCGTCGTGCAGAATCGCTCTGCTATTGCTCAACACTCCTTGGCCCGAAGTCGTGTTGCGGTATAATGGCGACAAATGCAACGCGCGTGAATCTTGCACAGACCCTGGACAGCCAACGAACACGCTCAGAATTCAGCACTCATGGTCGCAGATCACCTGCACGACAACCGAAAAGTCACCGGTGTGATGGTAGTAGCACTCTGATGGCGCTCCCTTTGGCTTCTCGATGTACACGTGGGTGCAGTCTATAGCCCCAACGCAACCAGCAAACTCTTTCGCCTCGAAAACGTTCTCCACTTCCTCCAAACGCCGTCCTGTGGGGAAGCGAAGAGGATGGCCATACTCATGGATCAAAGCATCAGCGACTTCTTCGTTGCTCCGCAATGCATTGGCGAGCCCCGTACCCAGAGCGTGGGATGGTTGTCTGTAGTACCCGCCGGTCGCCCACCTGATGTGGGCGCATGCAAACTTCTGCCCGGCAGGTAACGGCAGTCGGAAATCGGTGGGGGAGCGCTGGATATGAGGACCGATCCGAGCAAGTACTTCCAAAAACAACGGTCGTGGAAATCTGCAAAACCGCCTGAAGACCTTGTTGTGATCTGGCCCTGTTCGTTGCAAGTCCCTCCAAACACCCCCGCTGCGGTCCACCACCCATAGCCGCCGTCTTCGAACAGTCATGTGTCCTTCCAGCTGCCGTGCCGCCAAACACGTCCGAGCCATGCCGTGGATCACCCCCCCTGCCAGCATCGTCAGCGCCCCGGACACATCACGGAACATGATGGCGTCACAGACACAGCTTCAAGGACAGCCATGGCCCCCGCATTGCGCCTGTTCACCCACTGCGTCACGGTCAGAATGAGGAAGAACAATCTGCCCTCCCAATCCTCCCCCGAACCAGATGGATGCTGAGGATCCATGGTTTATGCGTTCGGCTGCAGGGATGGCAGGGGCCGGGCCACGCACACACACACACACACCCGCACACAACGTCGGCGAAGGCAACTAACCACAGTTCTTCGTCACCGCCACACATCGTCTTCGTCCACCGCCTATGGTGACCTGGGGCACGTACTTGCGGGATGTCCCGAGTTGTGGCACTCCCCGTCTCGGGTCCCGAGGGTGGAAGCGGACAAGCTCCGATGAGGCCCAAAAAGGAATAATTTCTGTTCTTAGAATTCAAATTCAAATACCGAAAGTCCCAACGGGCCGTTTTGGATGCCCGGGGACAGGTGAACGAAGTACCCCACCACCTATTCGACGCCACACATCACACACTGCCACGCAGTGCCGCACACGGACATGTCCTGGTCCAGGGATGGACAAATTTGGTGCACCATAATCCCATCCCAACTTTCCTTTTCGGGGGGAGACCCTCCGACTTTTCCTTTTCGGGTATGTTTTGCTGTTTCCAGAGCTTTGGAAATACTTTGGTGGTGGGGTCCCACGAAAACCCGGCAAAGTCTTTCTGCCGTCTTTCCACCGCTTTTTATGGCCAACCACTTTTTCCAGCCGCCGAGCAGTGGGGTCCACCCCTTAGGCCTGGACACCACAGGGAAAAACTACACAGGGCGTGTACAGGAAGTCCGGCCCTTTAACTGATTAATCTATTGTTGTTACCAATTCAGGTTGTTTGTGTAAATTTTGCATGTACANATTGTTGTTACCAATTCAGGTTGTTTGTGTAAATTTTGCATGTACAGAAAGTGTGCTTCAGGCCTGGACCCCACAGGAAAAAAACATGGAAAAACTGTCGTGGAAAAGCTTATCTCGGACTCCATCGGACAAAGCAGGCCCTCCGGAAGAAAGCCGATTTCAGGACTGCCGTGACGTTTTCCGGGACCCCACAGCCTGGAAAACGGTATCTGGAAAAAAAAAGCCACGTTTTTTGCTTTCACATCCGTTTCCGGCCGGAAAAGTGGCTGTGGAGGAGTTTCCGCCCTATTTTTGCGCCCTTTCCAGAGAGTAGGGGGGGGGCGGAAAGGGGCATGTCCATGGTTGGAAACTCCTTGCCAACCCACCACCGGCCCATCCATTCTCCGCCCGAAGCCGTTCCCTGGTCTGCTGGACAGGGCTACGGACATGCTGTTGTCACCCAATAGGGGAGGACAACGGAAACAGGCGCAAGGCCGGACACCAGTGACCACCATCTGGTCCATCTCCAGTTTCGAGCCTTTCCAAGCTCGTGGAAACAGCTTTTCCAGCCACTCCGGTCGGGTCCCGTCATTCCGCAGGCAAACTCTTCCAAACACTCTTCCACGGAAACCCGAAACTCGTCACTTTTCCAACACTTTTTCCTGTGGGTTCCAGTCCTTAGAATTATCGTTACTGTGGTTGCCTAGTCAGCTTGTTTGCTTGATAGGTGTTTGATAGTTGGGGGGAAAACCCGGAAAGGTGAAAGCCCTCCGGACTGAGGCTTGGACCCCACTGGCCGGCGGCTGGAAAAGTTTTGGCATGGAAGGCCGATTTCAGACCCCATCAGGCTGCCAGGAAGTGTTTTTGAGGTATGCAAACCTGGGTTTCAGACCCCACTGCCATCCTGAAAACCATGCTGGCTGTGTTTCTACATGGCTGGCGGCTGGAAAGGTCTCTGCCAGAAACCGGCAGTCCTTTTCCAAAGTGCCCTCCAGCAGGCTAGGGAGGGCAAAGTGCCAAAAGCTTTCCACCACTGCCGGCAAGGTGTGGTGCAGTCCTTGGGCGCCACAGACTTGAGGCTGGACCAGGACGAAAAGCTGTGGTTGAAGTTCGTGTCCCACGAGTCGTCCAGGCTGGACATGGGCTGCACCATGTCCGCTGGTCCATACATCCCATCCGTACTTTCCTTATTGGGAGGGCCCCGTCTCTGGTTTGAAGTGGTTTCATAATGCGGCAAGCCTGGCCGTTTCCAAAACCCCGCCAGCAGTCGCCGGTGGGGTCACGTAGAAACGTGCCAAAAACTTCCCACCGCCAGGTGAGCCCTGTAACTCGCCGAGGGTGAGGGCACGAGGCCTTGTAGAGAGATCTGGGGATGCTATGCAGGGGGCATCCTAATGGACAGCTGCAGGTTGCTGACACAGGACGACACTGGCCGGAGCTGGAGTGAGTAGCGTTGCTCTGTAACCTAGTAGATAGGGGGCGTGAGGCCTGGACGAGTTTGTCAGAGAATAAGTCAGTCTGGGTGAGCTTGGCTACGATCTGTTGGAACCCTTAGATACTGGAGTGTTCGGAAAACTGCTGCGGACGTCAGGAGGTGTTTAGCAATTGTAGTCTTCTCATCGTATCATTACCATCATTATAGGAATTACTACCTCATGGGTTTCATCGATTCTGTAGAGTTTATCATCTTTAGCATCATCATCATTAGCACCTTTTAGCATCATCATATGAGGGACGCTGAGCCCGGTTCTCAGCTTTTGCATTTGTACTCCACAGGGACGCTGGACCCGATTTCCAGCAGGTGCTGCTCCCCACCAATAGATGGAGCCTCCCCGACAGTGCTAGCGGTGTCTGCTCGTATCAGCACCCCTAGCACTTGCTCGGGTTGTCCTTTTAAAAAAAAAAAAAAAAAAAAAAAAAAAAAAAAAAAAGCATTTCACGGCCAAGTATTTTTTCCAGGCGCAGGCCAGTGGGGTCCAAACCTGAGTCTCGTTAGCCAGTAGACAGGCCACCTGTAGCTATACTAGTACGCATTGTAACTCGGCTCGATATGTGCAGTTTGAGTACATGTGTGGTTGGTAGGTTGATGCAGCTTGGAGACAGGTAGGACTGATTTTTCCCTTTTTTGCTATGACCAAATGCAACTCCCCATTTAAGCTTGGTCAGTGATGCCTCGCTTACGGGAGTAGCCTCTCTAGTTTTCTTTTCTTTTTTTTTTCGCTCTCGAACTCAATTCATCCATGAATTACCTCGTTTGCGAGGCCCTATGCTTGCAGGGGTCCCCTCTATATAGTCTTAGAAGTAGTAGCAGGAAGGTAGTGAAAGGCGAAAAAAGAATTTGAGAGAAGAACATAGTGTAGTTTTTGAAAAAAGAAAAATCAGATCCAGGCCGAGGACCTCACAATTCAACCTGGAGTACTGACAGCATCAGCCATCCTAGCTTACAGGCACTTGGCTGAAGAAAATTCCTGCTACCGGTCTCAAAGTTACAGTCCTTTCGGGAAATGAAGTTGGTGTTTATGTCTGAAGCAGCTATGTATTTTTCATTTTCATTTTTATTTTTATTTTTATTTTTATTTTTATTTTTATTTTTATTTTTATTTTTATTATTTTAAAGCAGTTTTATTATTTTAAAGCAGCTGTGTCTGTTCCTAGTCTGACTAGGCTGGAAACCGGGTCCAGCGCGGGTCAACCATTTTCTACCTGAAAATCCTTGTGACTTACCTGGCAAAGGTGCCCCTGGACTTACCTGGAAAAGCTGCCCTACTTTTGTGAGGGATGCCAGAGGCCCTATTCCTGGCTTGTACAACAATAAAAAACAACTTGCCTTTGTAAAAGAAAAAAAGGAGAGAAAAGAAAAGAGAGGAGCCCCGGAGCAGAATAAGGGTCTTGTTCCACTACTGCCCTCTATACACAATTTTGGTATAGTTGCTGTATAGCTGCCAGAGCGGGGAAAAAAGGGGGGAAAAACGTATAAAACCCGGCATTGCCCCACTTACTATCTGCTATACAAGTCTCCAATTCCTGAGTTCACTACAAAACACCCTTACTACACGAAGGCAATTTGTCAGGTGTCCCATAAGATTTGGCGGTAGAACGCCGACCTCCTTCGACCACCCTCCGAGTAACGACTTTTGCAGGCTGTGTGAACTATATGCAAACTATGCGGGATAGTATGGTAAATCCGTAAATCTGTAGGGCGCCATCTGACAACTATACGGTGATTTCTGGAGGTACATTTCGGATAGTGGTGCCAGTGGAGCTGTGTCCCACTATCCAAAATCGTACAGCACTTACTATCTGCTATACAATTCTCCAATTCCTGAGTTCACTACAAAACACCCTTGCAGCACTACAAGACAGCAATTTGTCAGGTGCGCCATACGATTTGGCGGTAGAACGCCGATTTCCTTCGACAACCCTCCGAGTAACGACTTTTGCAGGCTGGGAACTATACGCAAACTATACACAGGATCGTATGGTAAATCTGTAAATCTGTAGGGCGCCATCTGACAACTATACGGTGATTTCTGGAGGTACATTTCGGATAGTAGTGCCAGTGGAGCTGTGTCCCACTATCCAAAATCGTACAGCACATAGCAGCGACCCTAAGTCAGATGTCCCACGGGAAGGGATTGGGTCTCTCTCCACTACTGTCCCCTGTACGATTTAGTATAGTTGGACGTGGCTCCACTTACTATATTAATACGTAACCTACCTTCAAAAATCTCCGTGTATAGTTGTCAGATGGCACCCTCCAGATTCACCATATGATTCTGTACTTAGTCTATAGTTCCCAGCCTGCAAAAGATGTCATTCGGAGGGTGGTAGAAGGAGCAGGCCGTCGTTCGAACTCAAATCGAAATCGAAATCGGATAGTCTGCCTGGAGTCTGGGCCGACAAATTGCTCGTCTTCTAGTGCTGTAAGGGTTTTTTTTAGTGAACTCAGGAATTGTAGACTTGTATAGCAGATAGGAAGTGGACCTACCCCAGGTTTTATACATTTTTTGGTGCTCTGACAGCTACAGGGTTTTTGGTGCTCTGACAGCTACAGGGTTTTTGGTGCTCTGACAGCTACACGGCAACCATAGGAAATTCTGTAGTGGAGAGAGACCCACTGTCTGTCAGTTTGTCCCACATGTCCCACGGGAGGGATTGGGCCTCGCTGCACTACTCTCGAAATGTGCAAAACGAGAGTGAATCTTCGGCTAGAATATGGAAAGATGCCCCGCCACGATTTTCGTCTTTTGTGCATGTCGGGAGTAGTGCAGCAAGGCCCATTGTCTGTCAATTTGCCCCACAGTGCACCCCCATGTCTGGACGGCCATAGGGCAGATGCCAGCAGACAGACTGAGTGTCCAGGTCTGCAATTCTTGGCTACGAAGGCAGGCCACGTATGAACAGATGGGGGACAAGATTCCCTTTTGTTCTAATCTTCTTCTTTTTTTTTTTTTTTTAAGTTCACTTTTGTTCTAGCTTTGACCCTGTTTTCTCATATCACCGCCCCTAGCCCGCCTGGCAGGGGGGGAAAAAAAGCGATTTAAGGAAAATCCAATGCCCTGTTGGCAGGCATTTATGAAGAGGGATGTGAGACCCAGTTGGTACACAGACGCACTCTTGGAACAAAAACCTGACTTCCAAAAAAAAAAAGAAAAAGAAAAAAAGACTTCAAATCCAAATGCAATCAGATGACCAGAATAGGGGCCAGATCCCACCACTGGCAAAGAGGATTGGAATAAGTGTCTGAATCAGGACGTGTTCCACGCGCAGATGCAGAAAAGCAGATCAATTACAGTTTTGTTTTGCACCTCTCCACAAACACGTCCAGACTCAGACACCTATTCCAATCGCTTTAAATTTGCCAGTGGGATCTCTCCCACAAACTTCTGATTTACCTCAGGCCGCTCTGCTCAACCCCCAGATCTCAAGGCCATCACGCTTTCGAAAAAACAAAAACAAAGGGTTAACTTCAGTAGAGTCACACGAGGCTTATGTACAGCTTTTCTCCCTACTGGACGAGAGCCCCAGTCTGAAACAGGCTTTGGGGCAAGCCCCCCCCCGGAAACAGATTGGCAACAGGTGCTGAGCAGAATCTGGAACATTGTGCACGAAAAATTCCAGCCCCCCACGACTGCAGAAGCACCTAACCTGCCCAAAAAGACAACGAACTCCTCGAGTCGTTCCGATAAGCCCCCCCCATAACCCCCTGACCAACTGCCTCTGCATGAGGGCGCACAACAGGCCATGCATGCTACTCAAACCAAACAGGGGGAGAGAGAGACAGCAGAGGCAGAAGAAACAGGCCTTTCAAAGCGGGCCAAACTGCGCCACCTAATTGAAAAGGGGCTATACCACAAGAGCCTGCCAAAGGGAGACAAGGTACTGGTGCTACCGCTTAGGAGGAAGGCCGGGAAATGGGAACTAGGCTTGTCACCCGCTGAATCCGAGGACCCGTAAACCCCTTCCTTTTTTTTTTTTTTTTTTTTTTTTTTTTTTTTTTTTTTTGACAAACTTCTGCAGAGGGCTACCCCTTCCTATGGAGGAATGACACGACACGGTTGGCATATGCACAGGGAAGGGGCGCAAAGAACCCATGAAGTCACAAAGTTTATTGCCCGCCACTACGAACGAGGAGCAATGACCACCATCAGCGTATCAACAGATGGCCTAAAAATGGCCTATACATGACGCTCAACCTCACGCCCTGTGCTGCTTTCCGGTCGGAGTGTTTTGATTCACAGAAAGGCCTGAGAAGAACAGCAAAACTGGGGTGTGCCAAGGATTTTTGAGAAAATTGAGTGTGGGGACACAGACGGAACTGAAATCCCCCGTGTTGGTCCGACTTTAGTAAGAAGGCGTCCGTCGCCGCGCGATCCAGGGGAAAAGGCGCGCGCGGGGCTCACGACGATAGGGAATTCAATCCAAAAAGTATTGTTGTACTTCCCAGCGAGCCGTTGCCCTTCATTTCGAATGCAAGGGGGAGGTTACACACGTGGTATCCTGTTCTCGGATGAGGTCCCGTCGGCGTTCACTACGCAACTCTGAATCCGACGTGGAGGGCCTCAATCGAGTGACTCTCTCCTTGTGCTCGTCCTCGTCACGTGTGCGGTAATGGAAGCCTTTGGCTCGGTAACGCTCAGTGCGACGACAGTCGCTACACAGAGTGTTAGGCCAATGAGGGGCCACTGCCGCCCACGGGATGACGATTAACTCATTAAACGACAACAACAACGAATAAGGCAGAAAGTGTGTATCGATAATTACGAATCCCGCACCAACGAATCTGGACCACCCGGTCTCAGGTGGAAAGTAATAATGCTCGCCGATCTTGGCGACGGCTTCTCGTACGTCCCAGTCGCATACATGTGTCCTTTCCTCGTTGTACGGGAAGGGGCGCGGTGGAGACACGGGAAGTCGGCGCCTAGTCGGATTGGGCAACCGGTCCACATGGCAAAAGGGCAAAGCACAAGATCCTTCTGAATCATGCATCCTTCATTCGGCCAATCCAATCCTGCATTTCATCAGATCCATCAATCAGTATCCCTGTCATGCTCATACAAGTCCTCAGGCGCAGTCCAATGCACGAACGTATCAAAGTGAGAGGAGACAAACCATCATAGTTTATCCATTATAGCAGAAACATAACAGAAAGGAGGTGCGAAGGAGGAGAGATATGGATCAGAAGAGAGAAGAAGGCAGAAGGTAACTACACAAGAAAGTTTGATGACCTTGGCGAGAAATTTTGGCTTAAATGTCGCATGAACGGAATGCATGCTCGAAAACTAGACTTGAAGCAAAAAGAGGCGCTTCCGCCATGAAATTCCACTGCGGCCCCAGACCATCCATTCACTCAACTTCCGATTACGATCCTCACATAGGCACTGACAATCCCTGTCATCACGTGCTACTCCCACATCGATCGTCACCCCGCTGACTCAGCTTCTGCACGGTCTGGCCAGGATCCTACAGTCCGTCCGGCGATCTAGCGCACAACCGGCAAGACTACAGTCACCTTGTTAGGACTTTTCGACTCGCACATTACACGTAGTAACATACCATCTAGCCACTGCTTCCCGGAAGCTGGTCGATAAGTTAAGAAAGAGATTTTCGGGTGCGCTTGCAAATTTATAGTTGCGGAAAAGGAAAAAGATGCTAGGACTCGGAAGGATTAAGACCGAGGCGGTGAGGGGTAAGGGAAAGCTCGGGGATAATCACCCGAGGAAAGCTATGTCGATCTTTAGGAGCTCAGTCGTAGCCAATTAGAAACGTTGTGTAACAGGCTGCGTAGCACCGTGTTCGCTTTCGGAGGAGAACGCGAACATGTTCGCCCGAACGCAAACAAGCGTCCAAAACCCTCCGAACGCGAACATAAGAAAAAAACAAGGTCTTCAGAAAACTCTGAAAAAAATATGTGTTATGTAAAATATTAATACAAGCAATGTTTGCCTTGGAGTCATGTTCAAATTCGTAGCCAATCATGAGTTAAAAATCAAAAACGGAAAACAATTTTATTTTATTTTTTTTAATGAAAAAAAATACATTCGTCCGAACATGTTCGCGAGCTGTTCGCGTGAACGCGCGAACACGTTTGTGCAACGCGAACACGTTTGTGCAAACGTGAAGGGGCGCGAACACGTTCGCCGTGCTACGCAGGTAACAGGAATATCCTTCGTACACAGTGTGTCTGCTTGGCTAGAGGGGAGGAGGAGGAAATCGACAGGGTATTCCTACGCAAAGTTTAGAGCGGGAAGAAGTTGTGTTACCGCGCGTTCATTGAACGCACATTTCGCGTTCAGTTTTTGAACGCGGTGAACGCGCGTTCACTGAACGCAGGTAAACGCGTTTGACGCGTTTCTATAGATGGGTTTTGGCGCAGGGGGTTGGATTGGGGGCCGCGTGTGTCTGTGAGTGTGTGTGTGAGTGTGTGTGTGTGTGTGTGTGTGTGTGTGTGTGTGTGTGTGTGTGTGTGTGTGTGTGTGTGTGTGTGTG
>BFEA01000145.1:1742262-1756084 GCA_003427395.1 Chara braunii | reverse complement strand
AAAAAAAAAAAAAAAAAAAAGAAAACAACCACAACCGCCACCTCCCGTTTTTGTCAATTATTGAACAGGTAGGCAGCCCTGCTCCCACCTTACTGTTTTCTTGCAGTTTCGAACGCCCAAGCTTGCAGTGGACTGTTATTCATGCCAATTCGAAACTGTGCAGGGGTCACAGGCGCAGTTGTCTCTTTTTTTTTCTCTTTTTTTTTAAGAGCATCCTCTCCGTCCAGAGCTCAGGGACATGGCGACCTGATACGACACAATGGCAACAAAAAACACCATCAACGCTGAAGCGGCAGGAAGACACCTCGCTTGTCCGCATCAGCACCTGGTCATGGACGCGATCAAGAACGCACGGCCAGCGAACAGCCTGTTATACAATCTGCTGTGGCAGCAGAGAATGAAAAAGCCCGTCGTCATCAAGACAAGTGGCCATTGCGAATCTGTTCCCCATGGCTGACGATCGGGCAGACCATGAACACATACTAGACCAGCTCAAATTAACAGTTGCAGAAGTGGGGGACACAGCAGACCCGCCATCAATAAACCTGTTGGAAGACAGCCTCTACAGGCTAGACCTACGGGAGGAGGAAATGGAAACCGCGTGTCTCTCCCGTGAAATTGGCGCTGATGGCGGGGCCTGGCAGAGCCTTCATACATCCACCTGCTACCGCTCTCTCCAGTGCCTGAGAGCAGAGTTGAAGAGTCGCTGGCCATGAAGTACCAGACGTACGACGAAATTTGGGCAGTCACCTCAGAAGATGTGAACAGTGGGATGAAAAGAGAAATGACAGTCGTCACCAAATTCATAATATCCTATCCTACTAGGAGGTGTGATACGAGCGCCAGCCCCCTAGTAGGTCCATTTGGATCACTCCATCTATTGGTGGGGAGCTGCACCTGCTGGAAACTGGGTCCAGCGTCCCATGAACATGCATCTTGAAGTACATCATTAGGCACAACGAGTCGTTAGACAGTTGACTGGGATGATGAGCCACCTATGCCTCTTTACCCTATACCAGGCACCAGAATGATGTGATGTGTGACACTGTGTGTGTCCTACAACCATGAAGGGAAGAATCTGCAAACATTTCTGTGCTGAGTGCAGAATTGTGGGCCAGATTCATTTGGAAATGGTCCCCACTTGTATGTTCTGTGATATTGCTATTGCATATAAGCCATCTGCAGCTGTAGTGAGGGTGAACCCATCTGCAGCTGTAGTGAGTGTCTGAGGGTTCACAGGACAACAGCAGACTGAGTCCCTTTTTTTTCCCTCCTTTTCTCTTCCTTCTCTTCTTTTGGGGGGAACACTAGGTTGCTGTCACGGTTTCAGTTTGAAAATGCGCTTCAGTCACCATTTCGCAAATGTTGCGCCAAACCGAGGAAAATCATAAATGTATACAACCCAGCTTTAGGGTCGGGTGGCGATGTGTTGTATCCGAAGAATGCCTGAAGTGGAAAACTGAAATTGTGACTGCGCCCTAGTTACCCCATTTCCYCCCCCCCCCCCCTTCCCCCGCCCCTGAAACTTCTCTGTCAGGGGGATCTGCTTAGCAAGTTGATAAGAGCATCCTCCCTAAGCCGGGCCCTGGATGTGAAGGTTCCATCTATTGGTGAAGGCTCCATCTATTGGTGGGGAGCAACACCGACGGCCTTGAGAAATGATCATCAAACTGACCAGCCCTAGGTATGGGGTGGTCACCAGACTGCTGGGTGATTTGTACAGTCTGGTTTACTCGAGCCCAGCAGAGCATAGCTACAGAATATTTCACAGTATAGGTCAATGGGTTAGGTCATTTGCACCGTTCACATGAGGTCCTGTGTTCGATACCAGCGCCTTAATGCGGGGCCGGAACTGGCTTCAAGGACATACGAGGGAACAGAGGACTGTCAGCTCTCTGTCCAGTTGATGTAGCTCAGTGGTTAGAGCACCGGTTGGAAATGTGCATTGTGGTATGAGGTTGCGGGTTCAAAACTCCGCTGCCTTGCGCATGGACACCGGTGGGGCGTTAGAATGACGCACGGCTGGACACACACACCCCTGGGATGACGCATGGTACTATTACAGACAATGCCTGCGCACCACCCAGGGGTCAGTCCATGGGAGTTGTATGCTGGCCTAGACTTCACGTTGGTTGCTGGTTGTTGTTGGCTTTGATCTCCCACAGCCCAGACACTACACACATTATACCTACTTCCTATGGAAGTACATGTGGTAGAGCTCTCCAGTTTCATACTGTAGGTCACAGGTTCGAGTCCGGTTTCGGACTTTGGGGGGAGTCCTGTCCAGATAAGACCTGTCTCTACCACATACACCCACACACCGAGATATCACCCCGGATAGCACAACTATGATACTATAGCACAATCCATACACACATATATATATATACAATACTCAAGGTACACATGACACATACATGTACTAGTGAAGGTGACGAGTGCACCTCTCACTAGTACCCAGTACTTACCTCGCAAATGCTCCATGGTGGGGAGCAGCATACAACCATACATATGGCCCACGGGCACACATCTATGCACAGTACATATACACACAGGCACAACCATACACACACACACACATACACACATGGGCTGGGGGGGAGATCGCGATCAACTGATAATGATGATAAGGCATCTCGTTGATCAGTACCCCGCCTTAAATATGCTGTGTGGTGGGGAGAGAGTAGAGGGCGTGAGTAGGCGTTTCGATGATAAGTACCCCGCCTTAAATATATAGTGTGGTGGGAAAGAGTAGAGGGCGTGAGTTACTAGTTGGTCAATTTAGGGGCCAATACGTGAGTTGCTTGAGCCTGGAGTCCGAAGTACCCGTACGACGAGGTTCGTTCGACTATGCTTCAACCAGGGCTGGGTCGCTAGCCCTGGTGCCGGTCACTACTGTTTGGTCCAAGTTACCTGTTCATTGGTAGGGTAATGGTCCTGAGTGCTGGTTGCACTTAGGTAGGATAGTGGGGATAGGGGATGCGCTAGGAGTATTGACGCAAAAAGGATGGAAGGGGTGATGGCCCCGCTGCTTCAGAGCGTCCACAGCTGACCATGCACGGCAATCAAATGTGTGCCTAGTAAGTGGCCTCTACAACACCCTGGACTTAAAAAAAAAAAAAAAAAAAAAGGACTGTCAGCTCTCAGATTACCATACAACACAGGGTAGCACCACCAACTACAACAACTGGTGGAGCAGTACTGGCAACACTGATCGACCGAGAATCACAAACATTCTTCAATTGTAGACTGGTTTAACAAGGGGATCGCGAATCTACGAGAACGAATCAAAAAGTCTCTATAAAACACGCAAGAGATCAAAAAGCGGTCCTGGAAAAATTGCTGCATACGTTGGAACAATGGGATGCACAAATGATGGACCAGCCTCAAGATACCCTCACGTTCGACCAGCTACAAGAAGCCAGGGACCATCTCCAAGCATATCTGGACAGACTATCCGAAGCTAGGCGCATCCAAGCTAGAGTCAAACGAGGGTCCACGGAAGGGACCATGGCCAAACCCTTCTTCCAACAGGCTAAGAGCCGAGCCAGACAAAATGTGGTGCCCTCATTGCACCACCCTTTTGACTCCAGGCAGCCTGACGCTTCAAATTCTTACTCCATTGTGGACTATGCGACGATTTACTACAGAAACCTGTTCACCTCTGAAAACGCCAGATGGGGTGAAGATGCTCTGCAACAAGCCAGGGCGACTCTCCTGGATAACCTCACATCTCTTTTGTCCCAACAGCAGAAGCAAAATCTGGAAGAGCCGCTCTCATCGAATGAAATTCACGCTGCCCTGTCCGCAATGGATGACGAAAAAAACCCGGGCCTGGACGCGCTCCCTAAAAAGTTCTGGCTCCATTTCTGGGAGCTCCTCAAACAAGACCTCATGGCGTATATAAACGCAGTGCAATTGGAAGGTAAATTTGGCGATCTGATGAGCCAGGGAGTCACCACTTTGCTCCACAAGAAAGGGGACCGTGCGGAAATCAGAATTTATAGACCAATAACCCTCCTGACCCTCCCCTATAAAATGGTGGCTAAAGCCCTGTGTAACAGGCTACAGCCCCACATGAAGCACCTTATCCATATGGATCAGACCGGCTTCATGCCCCACAGAAACATCCAGGACAACGTCTTGCTGGTCAATGAGACAATCAAGTATGCACGCCAAAGACGAGTTAACGCAGCCATACTATTCATAGATTTTGAAAAAGCCTATGACCATGTGGATTGGAACTTCCTTGACTTGTGCCTGGCCAGAATGAACTTTGGTCCTGGATTTCGTCAGTGGGTGTCTACTCTACATCGCTCCTCCTCCACTAATATCATGCTAAACGGCCACCTGTCCCCTCCCTTCCCGCTGCACAGATCGGTGAGGCAAGGCGACCCGATAGCCCCACTACTCTTTGTCATCGTCATGGAGGCACTGGCTTCGCTAATAAGAGCAAATTCAGCAATAGAACGCATAGCAATCCCTGAAATTCCGGACCACAAAATCCCGGTCACCTCCCTCTTTGCTGATGATCTTACAGTCCTGTTACAAGCCTCCCCCTCGGGCATGAGAGCGCTCGCTGAAACTATCCAAAGAAAAAAAAAAAAAAAAAAAAAAAAAAAAAGGAAAAAAAAGAAAAAAAAAAAAAGCTCAGGGTTGGCTTTCCTCCTAGTATGTAGGTTAGGGTTGCGGCGGGCATAGCAGCTCCTTAGTACGGGATGTCGGGGTGTCAGAGATACTGCACCTTACGGCAGGGCCGGAACGGGCTCCAGGGATATACGAGGGAACGGAGGATCCCCTGCTCTCTACCATCACACAATAGAACAATGATTCACATGCTACCATTACACAATAGAACACCTAAGTAAAACAACATAAGGATAATAGATTCAGTCCATAACTCATGACTAAGGGTTGGCTATCCTCCTAGTGCGTAGCATAGGGTTGAGGCTGGCATAGCAGTTCCTTAGTACGGGATGTGGGGGAGTCAGGAGATACTGCACCTTACCGCAGGGCTGGAGTGGGCTCCAGGGGCACACGAGGGAACGGAGGATTCTCAGCTATCTATCAGCACCACACAATAGAATATCAGAATAACGTACCTATGGGACCTGTACAGATAATATGGCTAGTCCCAGTGGCCGAAGTACCCGTGTGGCAAGGCCCGTACGACTATGTTTTAATCAGGACTGAATAGAATCAGCACGGCTGTACTTAGTCCTGGTATCCGCGACCACTGTCTGGTCAGGTCACCTCCATCGGTAATAGACTGTCAGGTGATGGTCCTTAGTGGATAAGGTATGGGTCCGGAGTGGGAGTAGAGGTGCGCCGGGGGGAAACTACGAAAGTGGTAGGTTGGAAGGGAAGTTCCATAGGAATATTGCATGGCCAAGTGCCGAAGTCGCCCCTCTGTAGGACCACCTTGCATACGCAACCATCCCCTGATGATGGCCACTTCGGCGAGGTGGCCGAAACATCTAGGGAACATCGTTGTCCTCGCGTCTTTTTTTTTTTTTTTTTTTTTTTTTTTTTTTTTTTTTTTTTTTTTTTTTTTTTTTTTTTTTCTGTTGTCCTATTTTTTGGATGCGAGGTTATTTGTTCCGTTTTTTGAAAGTGGTCTCTGCTCTCTCCGCTTCTTCTTATTTTCTTTCACCTTCTTCCTCCTTTTCTTCTACTCTCTTCTCCTTTTCTTTTTTCCCTTCCTCCATCCCCCTCTTTGCCTCGTACCTCTTCTACTCCTCCCTTATTGAATTTCCCACTTCTTGATAAATGGTTGCATTTTGTTGGCTTTTTTTTTTTTGGCTTAGCCAACCCTTGTGACGCGTATCTTCGAGCTCGGTTTTTTTTTTTTTTTTTTTTTTTTTTTTAAAGAAACACACCCAGAGTCGCGGACAAGCTCGCAGACTTCTACGTCTGCTGGAAACCGGGTCCAGCATCCCTCTTTTTTTTTTCTTTTTTTCTTACAACGGTAACAACGCCATGAGTCCAGTGCCCCTCATATTACAAGTCATATTAGTCCAGTGCCCCTCATATTACAAGTCATAACGATGGCTGACAAATGTTTGGACAACTAACATATGTTCACAAGATTTGCTGTTCTCCCCGTTGTCCCCCCCAAGGCGTTAGTCATTTGACTCCAGTGGAGTTGGAACTCAGGTCTGCATTTCAACAGTTCAGGGGTGTACCAACTAAGCACACCAGTTGAAAAACAATGGGGTAACTTCAGTAGAGTCACAAAAATGAGTTATAATTGCACTATGAGGCAAGATACAGTTTGCAATTGCACTTCGGGCACCCTACACCTGGCCAGAAAGCTGGGTTGTATACATTGCCCGAATTGCAATTCGAAACTGTATCTTGGCCCATAGTGCAATTATAACTCATTTTGTGACTCCCGCGGAGTTTCCCCTCTCTTGGGGTGTCTTGGATTTCAGGTCGTTTGTTTTTGTTCTTTGTTCTTTTCTTTTTTTTCTTTTTTTAAGACTCAGTGGGCTCTAGTGGGTTGGGTGATATGAGCATCCCAACCTACTAGAGACCATACAGGTCACTCCATCTATTGGTGGGGAGATGCACCTGTTGGAAACCGGGTCCAGCATCCCATTTGTACAATGATGCTTGGGTCTTGAAAAGAATATTGTAGCTGAATCTGAGCCTCTTCACCTCATCAATGAAGCCAGATATATCCCTTCTTCCTAGCTCAGAAACAAAACCTTTCCCTCCTTCCATAATCTTGTTCCAATTCAATCATGAACGTACCAGGACCTGGGGACTACCACTAAAGCGTGAGGGGGAAATGCGTCAGGGAAGTCTTTTGCCGAGCGCATAGGAATGGATGGATCCACTGAGGTCAAATCATCAAATTTCAGGTAATAGTTCCTGTTAACTTCTCTATTTTCCCCTTCTGTAGCCCCTTCCCAGATTACTCTCCCGAGTTTCCCATCCTGGGTTCCCCCAAGCCAGCATCGACAGAATCCTTTTTTCTTTTTTTCTTTTTTGGGGTGATCACAACTGTCTATATTCTTCTCTCAACTTCTGTTTGTTTGCCTTCCCCTACCTACTCCTAAGACTATCTAGAGGGGACCCCTGCAAGCATAGTTTTCCTCTCTCTGTGAAGGGGAGATTTCATGTTGCCCCTTGCCCCTAATGGTTAGGGTATAGGGTTGGGGCYGCCAGTGGGGGTCTGGCTAACACAAAGACCGAGACCTGCCAGTAGCTGTGCCTCCCTTTCTCATCGTCCCCCTCCCTTCATCGAGTAGCAGCAGAGGCTATGGCCAACACTCTCCCACACACCACACACAACCCACACGCGCTCACACTCACACCCGTGTTGGTCATAGACCCCGCTAATACCGATCAGGGGTATCCAGAGGACTATCACAGTCCGTTGGCACTAAGTGCGCCGCAGGCGGCCATGAGGCTTGAACCCACTACCTCCTGAATGCCACTTGCATGCCTAACCAACTGAGCTAGGCGGCTGGATATTGACAGAAACCTTGAAATCCTCGAACATATTCATTGACAGAATCCTTGAATATGTTCGAGGATTTCCTTGTGTTTGGATAAATATTTGATTTTTGGGAAAATTTTCGAAATGCCCCTGCAGTTTGCGTTTATTTGCGGTGTGTCCCTCTGACGGACGACATACCTTGCCGTATCCCTCTGACGACGAATGATGTTTCCAGAAAAACCCTGGCGTCGTTTGGGCCTCAAACATGTTTCATATGCCCCTACCGGTACCGGTACCAAATTTTCAGTATGCCCCTACCGGCTGCCTGTTGAGAACCAGTAGAAAAGTTTCCCATATGCCCTTACCAGTACCGTCCATCTTTCCAGCACGTCCCTGTAGCTGTTGTTGACACTCGTAGTCCATACGAGGGAAGAGGAGGGAAGAGCGGGGAAGAGTAGGGAGGACAAGGACTATAACGATGATGGACAAGGGAGGAACGAGGGAAGTGGAGTAGGGAGGACATTCGAACGAACACACATATACCACACAAGTAAACGAAAAGATGATAACAACACGCACACACACACACACACACACACACACACACACACACACACACACACACACACACACACACACACACACACACATACACACACACACCGATTGACTAAAAAACAAATGACAAACACCTTCGATTCGTCATCATGTACCACCTGTCCAACCAACAAGTAAACAAAAAGATGACGCGAACACACACACACACACACACACACCAGATGACTAAAAAACGAGTGACAAACACCACTTGTCCAACCAACAAGTAAACGAAAAGATGACGTGAACACACACACACACACACATACACACACACACACACACACAGATGCGCGTGCGTGCACGGGCGTGACGACAAGAAGATGGCCATGGTGATGGTTAGGAGTCGACAATCGAGGAGGCGGGGAGGGAGGGGTGACGAGGAGAAAGTTGGAGGAGGGAGAACAAGGGAAGAGGAGGGAAGAGAAGTAGGGAGGACAAGGACTATGACAATGGACGAGGATAGAGGATGGAGGCTGGAGGAAAAGAGAGGAGAGTGACGAGCATGGATGGAGGAGGAGGGAGGAGGGCGATGAGCATGGGTGGAGAAGGAGGGAGCAGCGATCCATGGTGCGGCGAACTTGAAGACTGACTGCTGCACCATTTTTCCATGGCGGCACGTGAAATACCTACCATTTTCGAGTTCGAATTCCTGCCGCCACTGCTGCAAGGGCATCACAGAAAGATGCGTGCCACTCGAGAGGGCATTTCAAGGACCGACCGATGAAACACCACCAGCAGTCCAGTAAGGGCATATTGGAAAGTTACGCCCCATGCTGACAGGGGCCTGCGGAAATTTTCAAAGGCCCGAGGGGCATAACAGGGTAAGTCGGCCTTCACAGGGGCACACCGCAAATAAATGCAAACTTCAGGGCATTTCAAAAATTTCCCTTGATTTTTTCTTTCATCTTTTCCCATTTTGTTGAAATGGCCGTTTGGATTTGTTGTTTATTAGATTTTGTGAATTCTGGTCTTTCAAGACACGCACCTTCCCATTCATAAGTACATCTTCTTCTCCATATGGCCCAGAGGATCGCTCTCCTTCCTTAGGAGCAGAGGTTATGAGTAAACTCATCATATGGATCTGAGACCCAGGATTCTAGTAAGATCGCCTTCCAACTCCATGGCCACTGAGCTTGAGTCCCTAGTTGGCTCCAAATTCGATCCCACCACCTCCGTAGCCACACTGCCCTTGAACATTGTAAGAATATATTACGTTCTATTGTTTCCAAAGAATATATGTTCTATTGTTTCCGGACAAGTTTTACTTGGGAAAGCAGTCCTACAAAACTTACACCACCGAACTGCAACCGCCCTTTGTTCCAGAGATGATCTCTCAATCAGCCATTGGCAATCATTAGTAGGGAGACAGCGGTGTTCAATTTGTCATTGCAGGGAGATATAATGAGAGCGGATGTCCCTTTGGCACTTCCCGTACTCCTTCAGAATGGCCATATCATGGATTCTTCACATGAGGCCCAAATGGGGCTTTTTTGTCCTCTGTTTTTCAGGGCCTGCGGTATGCTTGGTGTCAACTCGCTTAGATAGTCAGCTAGATCCTCCCAGTCTGTTTTAGCGGAGTCTTCAGCTAACACATGTGTGAGTGCGAGTGTTGTGGGCATGGGTGTCATAACTACAGGGGTCGTTGACGTAGTCAACGTTAGGCAACCGACGACAGCATCAACATCGCCGACAGACGTGGGAGGGGAGAAGGAGAGGGAAAGTAGAAAGAAGAAAGACAAGATCGAAAACAATCCCCGAACGCGACTTCATTTCGAAAGAATTAAACAATGAGCGAAATGAGCGGTGTGACCAGACCGGTTTCGACTGCTCCGCCAAGCAGTCTTCATCAGGCAGGGGTCTTGAACCGACGTATGTGGTCAGCCATGGTGTCAGACGGGAAAAGACAGAAAAAAAGAAAGCAAATACTTGAAGAATGCCCAGCGAATCCTTTTTTACGGAAACTGCGGTTTCAAACCGCGCCGGAATATCTTTGCCGGCTTGCCTTGGCAAGCTCAAAACTTGCCGTGTCCATAGGGGTAACTATGCAGGGTTCATAAAAATGTGTTATAAGTAACGACCATTTCGTCAAAATGGACATCTTTTATTTTTTGAACGAAATTGAAACTGAGTTTTTTGGCCGAAAACTCGTCAAAATTTGATGTTTCTCAGGGTCCAGCGTTTGTAAACTGCCTGGAGGTGCCTAGTCTCAAGCCAGGTCCATGTACAGCCAGGGGGTCCAGCATTTGTAAAACGCTGGACCCTGAGAAACATCAAATTTTGACGAGTTTTCGGCCAAAAAACTCAGTTTCAATTTCGTTCAAAAAATCAAAGATGTCCATTTTGACGAAATGGCAGTTTAATTGCACTTTGGGCCAAGATACAGTTTGCAAATGCACTTCAGGCGCCCAACCTGGCCAGAAAGCTGGGTTGTATACATTGCCCAAACTGCAATTCGAAACTGTATCTTGGCCTGTAGTGCAATTACAACTCATTTTTGTGGCTCCCACGTAGTTTCCCCCTTTTGGGGTAATTCTATTACCTCATCCAGTGATGAGGCATTAACTGTCTGTATACTGGAAAGGAAACAGACCCAGGCCCCATGTCCATCTTCGGTCCATGAAAGCCACCAAGAATTTCGTCACTAACTAGCTTGGGCCCAGCTTTTTCAGTAGTCTAAGACGCCATCACTACATGGCCAAGTATAGCCCGAATTGGGTCAGGGGCTATCTCGGGTAAGACCCTCGTCCGGGTCTGACCACTAAACACTGCCTAGGGGTCGGCCTATGGCATACTCGCTGTCTGACCAGACCGGGCTGGTGCTCATAGGAAAAAAAGTATTTAGGACGATCACGCTTGGCGACCGGAGTACCCTTGCAACAGGGCTCGTTCGATACGTGCTTCAACTACAGCTGGGAGAGGTTGTCCTGGCCTCGGACTGGTGCCTGCAACTGCTGTCTGGTATATCCGAAGTTGGGCCAACAAGTGCCCCTGTAGATGGGGAAGCAGGGGTTATGCTAAGGAAGAAGAACAAAGAGGTAGGTTGGGGTGGGACCTGTGAGCATCCACGGAAAAAAAAACTCAAAAAAAACGATTTGGAGCTTTGAGAAAAGGAAGAAGACGCACAGCAACACTCAGAATCAAAAGGAGAAACCTTTTGAAAGGAGGGCCACTCAC
Source organism: Chara braunii (assembly GCA_003427395.1). NCBI lineage: Eukaryota > Viridiplantae > Streptophyta > Charophyceae > Charales > Characeae > Chara > Chara braunii. The sequence continues at coordinate 1,744,863 of BFEA01000145.1, read as the reverse complement.
TCAAGCCCAAATCATTCAAGGCTGACAATAGTAGACAAGTTAGCAAGGGGAAAAAGATATGGAAAGTAAACCAATGAAGAAAGCAAAAAGCAAAAAGATCAGGAAAGTCTGACGGAGGCCTCATGGGAAGAGCGGATCAGTATACGACAGTCCTTGAAAATCAACTTGTTGCCTCACACAGCCGCGATTTGACTTCACTGGTCGGCATCTTGCCATCCTCCTCAGAGATCTCTGCCAGCCAGCCCCTTTCTTCTCCCCTCTGCCAGTCCATAGCGAACTGCTTAACCCACCAGTTCTTCCAAGCCGAAAAACCTACATTCCAAGGCTGGCGAGCCCGCAACTGCATCTTTTCAAAGTGGCCTGCTGGGTTCGCTACTGGCCCTAGCCCAAGTGGCAAAGTTCTTACCGCGCAAACCGGTCAGGGCCGTACTCTTCCTTTTTTTTTTTTTTTTTTTCTTTTGAGAAAACACCCCCACCAGTGTTAGTGCTGCTGGTAAGAGCAGACACCACTAACAGCTGGGGAGAGGCTCCATCTATTAGTGGGGTGCGTCACCTGCTGGAAAACGGCTCCAGCGTCCCATTGAAAGAAAAATATCTTGAGAACGTGAGAACAGTGACTTGTGAGATCTGCCGGCATTGATTACCCTGCAAAACAGGGGATTGACTGAGCAGACCCTATGAGAATAGTGGCTATGGAGTCTGCCAGCATTGATTGCCCTGAAACCCAGGGGATTGACTGAGCAGATCCTGTGTAATATCCAGCAAAGTAGCCTTGCGTGAGCATGCAGGGCAGCCAATCTCATCTGTATCTCTTCACCCTTATAAGAAGGGCGTCAGATAGACCGCTAGGGACTGATACTGATCAGGGGGGCCACACACTCCAAAACCATGCTCAGTTGCATTCAGAACCCTCATGCTCAGTTGCTTCCAGAATACTCGAAAGGTCAGCATTGACTACCTCAACAGAAAGTAGAATAGAAAAAGGCATTGGCGGGGTCCTCCCCAGGGGGCTCCAGGGAGGTGTTCCGCTTTGTGAAAGCGTGTGAGGTTTGCGAAGGAAAGTATTATGCTCAAGACAGAATCTCTGTTAGAGACAGGGCATACAGGTTATCATTTAATAACTGGTCTGAGGTGGATCCCTCTGTTCCTCTTCGTCCTATGGTGGACTTCCCAAATCCCTTCCCACCACCGCCCAATGCGATGGTCCCTTTATCTTGGTATGGCCTGGACATGAGTAGATCTAGAGGTACTAATGGAACACCTGCAAAGGAGAAGTTCCGATTCAGTAAAGAGCTAGGTAACAAAGTTCTTCTTATCTGGCGCCCTACTAAGGGTGAAGAGGCTCAAGTCAGTAACTACTATGTACGATCATTATTTTGCTGTGTACACAATGGGACGCTGGACCCGGTTTTCAGCAGGTGCAGCTCCCCACCAATAGATGGAGCGACGAACAGAAAACCTTAGTAGGGAGGGATGCTCTTATCACCCTTCCTACCAGGGTTTTCAACAAGTCTTTTACAAAAAAAAAAAAAAAAAAAAAAAAGAGGAAACGGATCCGGAAAATCCAAGGGAGGGCGTAGAGGGAAGGAGGGCTCTATGTTAGTCCAGTCCTTAAAAATTAGACGGTAGTCTCTTATTTGCTCCAAATCATATGGCCCAACTCCCCTGTCCCCACTCCGAGTGGTCGACGGTGTAGTATTGGAAATGCTATGTCAATTTTTGCAATCCATCCTTCTCTTTCTCCCCCCACCCAGTCTGTGCAAAAAGTCGTAATCCGTCTCCTGACATCTCCAATTTGTTTGAAAAGGTCTAATTGGGATCCTGTGTCCAACCATCTGTGCGTAAGCTCAAGGTGAATCGGGCCACTCTGATTCGGTTGAACTGGAAGTTTAAACCACCAGTACTCCCTGAAGTAGTGCCCGTTAACGCGCCACGATTTTAGGAAACGTACGGGCCACTACAGGAGTGCCCAAATTCATCCAACTAGAAATGTTTCTAGTTGGCCCATGCATGGACCGCGGGGCATCCCCATTAACACGCTTGAGGAAGCAGGGGTCGCCCGAGTGGCAGTCCGGTCGGCCAACAAGGCCACGGGCTACGGTATTGAATTTTGCGGGATGACACATCACACGGAAAAAAAAAATTGAACAATGTAGATCCTACGAAGGAAAATAACAAATAAAAAAATGCTCGAATGACGCGGCAAGTCGACTCTCTCTCTCTCTCTCTCTCTCTCTCTCTCTCTCTCTCTCTCTCTCTCTCTCTCTCTCTCTCTGTGTGTGTGTGTGTGTGTGCGTGACTTTCAAAATGGCAGGGAGGAAGTGAATCTTCCCGCTGAATCCTTTCGCTGTACCGGGAGGATTCACTCCCGCCCTGTCATTTTGAAAGTCGCACACAGACACAGAGAGAGAGAGAGAGAGAGAGAGAGAGAGAGAGAGAGAGAGAGAGAGAGACTTTCAAAATGGAGGGCCGCTACAGCAGGAGGATTCACTACCGCGCTGCCATTTCGAAAGGCGCGCACAGACAGTTCGAAATGGCAGCACGGGAATGAATCTTCACTCCCACGCTGCCGTTTCGAAAGTCGGGCACACACACACAGAG
>BFEA01000145.1:1724893-1737350 GCA_003427395.1 Chara braunii | reverse complement strand
AAAAAAAAAAAAAAAAAAAAAGGAAGAAAGAAAGAAAGAAAAGAAAAGAAAAAAGAAAAAGAAAAGACACAACCGCCTTAATGAAACCTCCGCCCTGACACCACTGCCGGCCTGAGTTACGAACGCCTTTTCGAACTCAGGCCCTGACACAGTCACCGAAGGCCTGTTTTTCGTGCCTTTAGGAACTCAAAACATGCCGCGTCCGCGGTTGTTTCGAAAAAAAAATAAAATGTTGTCCCATCCCACTGCTATTGGTACCATCATACTACCATCCACCAGATGTACAGGATGCTGAAGGATTTGATCTGGACTGCAGGATAGCGTCCACAACGCATAGCACGCCAATTCCATGGCCACTGGTCTTCATACATCATCCACCTCCAATTCTGATCCCACCACCTCCAACATAGGCACAGCCCCAGGGCCCTGCAAATATATATGCCTGATTTTTGTCAAACAAACCTTACCCTATGGAAGAAATTTCCCCTTCTGCTCAAGGTTAGTATGATCAATCAGCAGACTATAGAGGTAGGAAGGAAGCTGCTAATGCAATGAATGATGGATTGGGCATCTCCTCAGAGATTGAAGAGGCAGAAACGTCGAAAGAAAAAAAAAAAAAAAAAAAGGAAAGCTGCGCAGTTAACCCCCCAGGTCCACTGGGGTAGTCAACACTGGCAGCCAAGGATCATATCTTGCTTTCAGATACTCCTCAATGGATACAATGTTCTGGGACGCTGGACCGTTTTCCAGCAGGTGCTTCTTCTGTTCAATTAAAAAAAAAAAAAAAAAAAGTATGATCAATCAGCCAGCTATTACTACCATCTGCACCCGAATACAACGTACTGTCATTATTGCTGTATCTAGACTCGAAGTTGCCCCAAATACAGCTATAATAACCGTAGGTTGTATTCGGGTGAAGACGGTTCCTCACGCCCAGCGTGACTTCCTGGTCGGAGTGGGAGCAGGCCCGAATATGGCCTTGGTGACGCAGGAGGGTGGGAAGTGGAGTGGGGGCAGGTGGCAATGGCTATGGCTGATGGCTTCGATGGTGGAGCTGGGAGAGAACGATGTCAGGGACAACAACAACAACAACAACAACAACAACAACAACAACAACAACAACAAAAACAAAAACAACAACAACAACAACGATAACAACAACAACAACAACAACAACAACAACAACAACAACAACAACAACAACAACAACTACGACAAAAACAACAACAACAACAACAACAACAACAACAACAACAACAACAATGACAATGACAGCTATAATGGCAGTTTCATCAATGATGGTCGCATCAACGACAGTTTTATCGACGACAGCAGGGATCGCGCCAGCAGCAATGTTCGTGTATCCGCTTTCATCATCTGTATGGGGGGAGAGGGGCGGGGATCGGCTGACGTGGATAGGGAAGGGATTGAGGTTGGAAGAAATGGTTTGCTACTTCTCCCCCCCCCCCAAACCCTATGATCTAGTGTTCCTCCTTTGCTGGCATCGGGTGGGGATCGGATAGTTGAGAGCCGCTGCACCCTTGGTTGATTGGGGTTGCCCGGTCCGCAACTTCAATCAACCTCAATCAAGGAGGGGTTGGATAGGTCAGGGCCTTGTCTGTCTGAGCTGATTGCGATGAGCTTGATTGCTGGCCGGAGAGGAGGATTCTCATAATAAGGCAGGAAGCCAATCCTTCCCTATCGCAGGGAGGTAATCAATGCCTCTGCTACCATGGTTTTCGTTAGGAAAATACTACATATTAATAGGATGGATGATCTCCCCCTCGCTGACTGGGGTTGATCGGCCCTCAACATAGGGGTGTCGATTGGCCCTCACGAGGACGTCGACGGTTTAGGGTATGAGTTTTGATTTGGTTCTTTGGTGGGGGGGTGGATGAAGATTTTTCTCGTTACCTTTTTGTACTAGCGTTCGTACTCCATGGGCAGGAGGTCAATCCTTCCCTGGTGTAGGGAAGTAATCAATGCCTCTGCCCAACGATTACATACAGATTGGATTGTATGTACACATAGACGTCTGCACACATCAGTGCACAGGGACGCTGGGCCTGACTTCCAGATCACACCCATCATACCCGTTTAGGGATTATAGCAGATATTGGAAGGAGGTTGGGTACATAGGGTTCTCTCTTCTTGCGTCTCATAGTGATTTCATAGTAGATAATGGAGCATAGGGTAGATAAGGCTCTTCCTTCACGGGTCATATATTGACGAATATACACATACTACTGCATAGGGAAGCTGGGCCCAATTCCCGGCTGATCTACAACACATTGTTTAGTGGCGCTGGACTTGATTGTTCTGATCTCCAGGTCACACACATCATATCAAAAGCAGGGTTTCGTATCCTCGTCTGATAGATAGTATTAGGCTTGATGCCTTAGTCCGTGTTTGAGAAATCGTTGATCAGATGGACAGGGTTTTCCCATCATCTGACATATATTGGTTGATGAGCCTACATAGGTAAAATTAGATATCAACACATCTCTGTATAGGGACGCTGGACCCGATTTCCATCTCGTACATTCACATCATTGTACAGGGATGCTGGACCCGATTTCCAGCTGCAGGTGTTGCTCCCCACCAATAGATGGAGCCTTCAACGCTGGGGCCTACTTACCGGGGATGCTCTTACCACCTCGTTAAGTAGGCTTCCTGCATACGAAGTTCAAAAAAAAAAAAAAAAAAAAGTTGCAAAAAGGGGTTGTGCCAAGGATTTTAGGAAAGTGGGGTGATGTCCCAGGTCGGAACTGGGATCTCCTCTGTCAAGGTTCCAAGGACAGAACTGCAAGGGGTCCGGACGAGACGGGGTTTTCTCAATCATGGCCGGGGTACCGAGGTTGGTCAGTTTTGGTGCCTAGGACGGGTCCGCATCCGGTGTACAGGAGGGACATAATGGGTATCTCGCTGCCCCGCTCACAGCGCCTATGGAATTCATAGATCTCAGAGTTTGACGTGGACGGTCTCAGTCAAAGGCTGTGTTCTTGAGGCTCAGCCTCGGTACAAGTCCGCCAGACGAAGCCCGACATTCAGTAGAGGTAGTCGTGATCCGTTGACCGAAAGGGGACACTGAATTCTATGCTACGAATTCATCCATGCAGAAAAATACCAATACCGCAGCCCAGACGCGGGCGGCTTATGCGAGCACATGTATACGTGACGGGCCGTTTTACTGGCTGACTGTAACGTATACATGTGGCACGAGATCCGTTCACAAAGCAACTCGCGGCGACCAACTTCGCTATTTCCCTTTAATTCCATCAGACTAAGGTTATGCATGCATCCACGTTTCCCAATCATTCAATCTTCCGACGTAAACAGGGATTATACGTACAAAATTGAGATGATCAAGCTGCAATCATCACACATGGCATCATCCATAAAAGGAAAGAAATACGAGAGAAACTCCGAAGAAAGGAGGGATCCATGCAATCGTACAAAATTTCAAAATTACAGACACAAAAACAGTGAAAGCCGAAACCAAAATTTCTAGAAGACAAGGAGAGAAGCCCCCACACACCCCAGTGCCCCGCTCGTTCTCACTGCTTCACCATCCTCCCCCTTGCCCCAATGCAGACATTCTGTCGCCTCGCACCTACCAACAACCCAGAATTGTCATCCCGCTTAGCCCGAGTATGCAAGCCGGGTTCGCCTATGCTCCACAGTCTGTTGCAGCCATACGTCGACCCCGCGCACTCGCCACCAGCTCGTCGGATTGCCCAACTCCGAACTTACCTCTTTGCATGCTCACACTTGTTAGCCGATCCTCCCGACCACGCTAAGTCCCCCAAGTTTTCCGAAATTTATAGCAATTAGCATTTGCGCGAAATAGTCGGGATTACGCTAAGGCAGGGGAAGAGAGAGAAGAAGGAGGTGCCTATTGTCCGCATGCCTGGGCCACATGTTTCGGCGCGAAGAGAAGCCAAGAGGGAGAAGATCACAGTTACACCTGCATTCGCCAAGAAAGGAACACGAGGAAATTAAAGTTGAGATTCGAATTAAGGCGCGGCGAGAATAGAGTGCAAGACAAAGTGCAGCAAAGCGTGCGCAAGTAAGGAGCATCGTGCAGTTACAAACAGAAGGTACAACGTCCCCAAAATCCTAATCTAATTAGAATCCGAATTTTGAATATCCACGCGGTCTCCCACATTTTTTTCAAAGAGTTCAAAATTTCAAACAAAATTGTCGCGCGATCGCGCCAAAACTCCTTGCCCAAATTTCCCCAAAATAAAAAGAAAAAAAAGTTGCGCCAGCTGTTATTCCTGCGCTCGCTAAGGCCCGTCCTGACCACCAACAGTCGTGGGACCAAGCTCTTCGCAAAACAAAGGAAGAAAAGGAATGGAGTCATTCATGCAATTGACCCTTAGGCTTATGTGACCACCCCAAGGTTCCATCGCGTAGAGAGTTGCGCCTATCAGAAGATAGATCGTCACATATGTGACGCCCAAGGGGCTCCCATTTTATGCAAGCTTCTGCTTGCATGCATCATGCTTATTGTTATGTCATTTTGGGGAGAAAGAAGAAGAAGAAAAAGAAGACCGTGATATAACGACCCAGCGGTGTCGTTGACACTATCCCGATCCACATCGTTCTTCAACTATGTAGCACCCACGGTCATAACCGTGAGCCCGTTGGTCGCATGCATTCATGATCATGCCCGCGGGAGCCAACCGTTGGGGCCAAGTGCAACAAAAAAAAACTGTCATTTTTAATTTGTAGAATAATAGGCCAATATATATATATATGGGGTTGTAAGGTTTGAAATTCCCTACATCCCTTTTTTTTTCGATTTTGATGGTTCTTATGAACTTAAAAAAACAGAAAACGAAAAAAAACAAGTATTAAAATCAAAAGAAACAACAAAAAAAATGATTTTTTTTTTTTTTTCGGATTGCTGGTGGGATAAACATGGTACACATGTTTCTTTGATGCTTTTTCTTACCAAGATATGCAAATATAAAAGGGAAAAAAAAAATGAAAAGAAAAACCAAAGTCGATTTTTTTTTCTTTCCTTTTTTTTTTTTCGTTTTTGATAGACACACAAAGTATCACATACTGATTGATTGATTCATTGATTCATTGATTCATTGATTCATTGATTCATTGATTCCTTCATTCATTGATCGAAAGAAAAAAAAAAACGAACACGCTAATTTGTGTGTATGTATCATGTGTGTGTGTGTGTGTGTGTGTGAGTGTGTGCGTGTGTGCGTGTGTGCGTGTGTGCGCGCGCACGTGTGTGTGTGTGTGTGTGCGTGTGTGTGGGCGTGTGTGTGTGTGTGTGTGTGTGTGTGTACTGGGTGTGTAGAACACGGCTACCCCATATACAATGGGGAACAAAAACCATGCATATGTCCAATCGTAAATGGCCTCATGTCCAAGTGGTTAGGACATCAGTTGGAAATGTGCATTGTGGTTCGAGGGTGTGGGTTCAAACTCCGCCCAAGGCATTATCTGTCGTTCATCGCTCTCATAGCGCCTGGCCATTCGCACACCGGTTGCTGCGGGTTGAGGGCAGTCTAAGGGGGATCGAGTCTTCGGTCTGCAATTCACCCTTCGGTTGGATGTTGTGGTATGCACAAGAACAAATAGTGGTTTGCGCGCTGGCGCAAGAAAGAAGCTTAGCGCGCTGTTGGGGAACCCCAAAATTGATAAATAAGGGGTCAATATGTGGTGGCACCAACACAAGGGATTTACCACTTGGCTGCCGCCGAATTGGCCGCACTTGGCTGCCGCCGAGGGAGATTCATAGTGCTATCGTGCTGACTGGGTGCGGCATGCCTCCCAACTGGGATGTCATCGAGGCAGCTATCTGCTGAGTTCGGGAGTTTCCTGCCTATGTTTGCTTGCGGCCAGGGAGCGTTGGCCTTGGTCGATACCTTCCCATCTTCCAGGGTATGTGAAGTTCTGAGTGACTACATCTGCTGAGTGTCTCATTTGTGTCGGGAACTGAGTATGTGATACATAGGGGTGTGAGAAAGGGATAGGGCATACGATACCGTAGATGGCAGCGCCGTCAGAGGGATCTCGCTTGGCAAGTGTAGTACCAGCTCCGATAGCATAGGAAGGCTCGACGCGCCAGCCCTCCTGGTTGGGGTGCCATCTACGGCCGAGCGACAGGGTTCCCCCTAGGCTGTTTCCAACCTGCACAACCTTTTACAAAAAAAAAGACGACGACGACGACTAGTTAGCAGCAGGCTTAACACAAAATGGACTCTCAGGATACATGTTAATTTTGAAGGATTAAATAGGGGGGAGCAAATTAGAAGTTAGGCTGGCGTTAGAAATGGCTGTTGAAGACAACCATAGGGGGGTGCACGCCCTAAAGCGCGCTTTTTGTTGCTTAGCACTTGTAGCAGCTCATAAGAGGGATAGTCTCAGGCTCCCGTTGGATAGAAGAGATGTTATGTTAGAAGGTACGACAGTTTTGACACACGGAGAGCAAGTTAGTATCTTACCTAGAGGTGGAACGCTTGCGAAGATGATGCATCTTCGAGGGTAGCCATCACCTCACGATGGTTTTGTCTCACCGCTGCCCTTGGAAATAGTGCTCATAGCAAGAATGTCAAAGCGTGTGTTAGCTTACGGGCATCCAACGCTCAATTAGCAAGTGTCCAGTCGTATGGCCGGGCTTGGAGAAATGATCATCTTCCAGCAAAGGAGGGAGGAGGGTGGAGTAGAAGAGGATGAAACGCACAGTTGACAATGGCGCGAGCAGCTGGAGAGTATAGGTTTGCTATGAAGCGCAAGAGCATTTGTAGACATATCCGGTAGGGATGGGTTTGCTTGTGTGAGCCATACTATATAGTATAGTTGTATCTTACTCGGATGTTTGAAAGGAGGTAGTGGTAGGCTGGTAGCATGATGTAATTCATCTGGGAGGGTTTCTTAGTGGGCATTGTACGACATGGGGGTTTATGGTGTATTACAAGGGGTGTGTGAGCTTGCTGCCACTATGTGTACGCGGGTACAAAAGAATGGTGGGAATGAAGTTTTAGCATGCATTCGAATATTTTTGTTGGTGCTTAAGGTTATGGCGTATATGGCGCGTACATTTTTGTCTTGATGTAACGTGCCACGCTTTTGGGACGTGGACCCGTTCCTAGGTAGCTTCTAGTGGTAATTGCGATCTCAGGTTGATTAGTCGTTTAGTATGTTGGCCATGCACTGGGCTATGGCGCGCGTGGTGCTTTTGTTTTTATCGGGAGATTTGTTCTTTGGCTCGTTATGGGAGGAAAAGTCTATCAGATTCACACGGCTCACAAATTTCGGCCCTGGTGTTTCAAGTGCAAGGCATACGGACATCTAAGTGTGGAATACGCATGTCCACTCCACCCGCAGCACGCTTTCCCCCCAAAGCAGAAACTCAAAAAGGATCTACAGAGATCTCACAGATGGGTCCCTGTAACTCACGGGTACGAAGGGTGGGTGTATAATGACGAACTCGATCAAGAAGGTCAGCCAATCGGATGGTTCTGGGAAGGGAGAAGCAATGCGAGAAAACCCCCACGGCCACCGTTGGATTGGCTTCCTGCTCAGATTCCTCTGTCCCATCACCACCAGCAGCAGCGCCGGGAAGGGGGGGGGGGTAGAGGAGGTCAGCAACAAGGTCACTCTTCTCAGCCTCCTCTTCACTCGCAGCAGCACAAGGTGCATGAACAATCTCCTCTTCCCTCGAAGCAGCAAAAGGTGCAGGAACTGCCTACAAGCTCTCAAAGAGCTGACTCCTTAGAAAACATAAATGTAATATCTGCGAAGAATAGTGTTCAAATGGGTGGGAACACAGGCCAGAAAGCAGATCAGACTAAGATACAAGTGGCACACACCTCACAAACGAAGAGCAGCCAGGATCAGTTCTCAGGACAGAGGGGTGAAGGCTCAAAGTCGTATGGTCCTGATCCTGTGAGTTATCAAAGTCATATGGTCATGATCCTGTGAGTTATCTGCCCAGATCAAACCAGTCTCAAGGGACAGAATGGAGGGTAGTGAGGAAGAAAGGACAAAAGGAAATTAAGGAAATAAGTCTACAATCCATGATGCAAGACACAGGGAGCAAGAGTCAAACAGAGCAATCTCTAGTTGCAGCAGGTGAGAATGTGATACAGCCAATGGACATTGACCCTCTTAAAGTGGCAATGAGTGCAGAACCCATGGAAGTAGAGTCCGTTCCTATTTTAATCCCTCCGGTGTCTCCTCCATTAAATAGCAATAAAGAAGGGGAAGGGGACCTTCACGCTGAACGTACCAAGCTGGGAGCATGGTCGATTTTGAACTCGCAAGCAAAGTTCCCAGACTGGAGCAAAGAGGATTGGCTGCAGATTCAAAGTCATCTGATGCTAGTGCTGGTAAATAGTGAAAGTTTAAAGTTGGCCCTACAGTATGGTCTTTTGCAAGGTTCTGACTGGACCAGCACGTGCCATAGACTGCTCACTGTAGTAACAGATAAATTTTTACCTCAACTTTTGACAAACGGTATTCCACAGTGCTCAATACCGCAGGAGACATGAGTGTCACATGAGATTGAAGTTGATCATAAGCTCAAATCACAGGCAAGTAGCTTGAGGAAACTCAAAGTTCTTGCTAGGAATCATAAAGCTCAGTCCTTGGAGAACAAAAAAAATATGGCAGGTAAGTCCATTTTGGAAATCGATCGGAAGGCATACTTATCAGCCCCTCGTGTGACTCTTCGTAATAGGCTCCCATACCTAGTTCTTACTCCCTGCAAATTCAAATTCAAACCTAACAAGCAGACTAAGGGCAGAATGAAAATTTCAAAAAATACTAAAAAAAAAAAAAAAAAAAACGCAAATCCCAAATCTGCCAAATCAAGGCAGTCTCCTTGCAACGTTCTTGGGGAGTTGGAACAGCATGTGTGTGTCGCTGGAGGAAAGGACAATTCGCAAGGATCTTTGAAGTGTGTGAAACCACTGAAGAGTTCTCAGATAGATTCTGCATCAGAAACAGGGGCTAATACCCTGGATCAGAGCGATTCTACATCTCACAAAAATTGTCTGACTGTAAATAGCCCAACAGAAGAGGCACGGTCATGCAAGGTTGACATAGTGTTACTGCGGGAGATGCAAAAGTACCATGCACATACTGCAGTTTCACTTAACTTAGAGACAGTGGCATCACAGAATGATGTATTGTTCCTCAGTCCTTCAAGGGTGGTTTTGCAAACTGCTGGAAGTAATCTGGTTCCAGCAGCATCAGGCACATTGCTCTTCCAACAAACAACAGAGGCTTTGATTCCAAAAACCTCAATAAGTGAAAATGACAGAATTGAAACGGGGCAGGGGAGTAAGACACAGTTCCGGGAAAGGGACAGTGAAGTCTTACTATATGAGGAGGACAACCCTTCCAGGTTACCCTCTCAAGGCTGTGTGAATGCTATGCAGGGAGTAAAAGAGATAGTGTCTGAAATAACAGGGGAAAGGAAATTCCTGCTCCTGTCAGGGCAACCCACAAGAGAACCACTTCAGATTCCAGACAAGGGAGTGACCTTGCTGAACGAGACGCAAAGGAGGGAGGAGGGAAGTAAGGGGCCCAAAGAAGGGGAAGAGCAAGATCCAAGATTAATGGAACTGTCCCCAACCAGCAAGAGACAAAACTCGGACAACAAATGGTTCAAGGTCAAGGGGACCTTCCACCATCGAAAACAGGAGTTGTCATCTTGCCAGTCAGGTGCAAAGGGGGGAATTGGCAAGTTGGTTTGTTAGAACCACAAGGAGCTGCACATGGCGAAGTAACAGTGCAAGGAACTAACCCTCAACTTCTTCTCTTGTGTCTCTTACTGGGGGAATAGCGCGAGAATCTTGGATTAAATTGGAAATACTAAAATTTATGAAGGAAAATTTTCCGCCAGGGGCCATAACTACCATTTCACTATCAACTGAAGAACAAAGGATAGCAAAGAGGGACGTGTACCCTAAGTATGCAGGGGTTAGACAAGAGGAATTGAAATGGTTTGGACAGGAAGCACTCAAAGATATTCAAATCCTCAAAATCAAGTCAGGCTTGTTCTGGTCAGAGGAAGATGTAGGGATTCTCCTCGCCAGAGTGTTGAAGCACGGTATTATGGAAAAGGGAGGGGTACTGAATATAGGTCAGTGGAAGAACCTCTAGAGGGTACTTCCCCTAGGTTATCTCGTGCTGTCCAACTGGTCGCTTTATATTTTTATTGTATTAATGGAAGGAGTTAAAATTATTGATGCGTTGTACAATAAGGATAAAGAATGGAAGTTGTTGAGGCGGCAACCGGATTTAGACCTAAGAGATGTGAATGGTCTGGCCTCTGCCAAATTAAGCAAAAGACAAGCGATCTTTGAACAATTAAAAGGTATTGATGGAAAAAAGTGGCTAGATGTAATATGCATCTAGGAAACTCACTTGATGGACTCAGAGATGCATAACTACCTACACAAGCAGATATGACCTCACCAATCTTATAAAGCTTATGCTATCACTCCAGGGAGCTCTGGAGTTGCTATTTGGATTCCCCCCCAATCCAGGGCACAAATTGCTTACTCAGTAGCTGACCTGGAACAAGGTAGGTGGGTATATGTATTAGCAATGCTTGAACTAGAGATTGTGAGAATTATATGTGTGTATGGACCTAATGAGGTAGGGGAAAGGCAGGTTTTTTTTAGAAATATTCTTCCACGTCTACCAACAGGCATTCCACTAATCATAGTTGGGAACTTCAATGCTGTCACAGATCACCAACTAGACAGGTGGCATCCCCCCTCTCCGTGTCCATCATACATGACAATGGACGAAACGATAATTACAAACCTATGTCAATCTCTTAATCTGTTTGATTCTTATAGAAGGTTGAATCCAACGATCAGAACCTTCTCGTGCTTCAGAAAGGACACTACTAATCATAATTCAAAATCTCGTAATGATCTAATCCTAGTGCTAGAAGAATTGCAAGGAGCTCTCCAACTGGCAGAGATCTTTCCGAAAAGACCCATTCCCTGGTCTGGATCATGCAATGTGTGTGGCAATCTTGTCCTTCAGGAAGAAACCAGATCAAGGTTAAGGTTTTTATCACCTCAACACCTCCCATCTCAGGATGAACTGTTTTCTCAATTACCTTCGAGATATTTGAAATTTTTGGAGAGACCAGAGGGATTACCTCAGAGATGACATTAAATGGTTCAACAACGGTCATGCTTTTTTAGGTCGTAAATGCAATGAATATTCTAGATTATTGACCTTGTCACCTCATCTGCAGCATGCTCTAAAGTAGCCAGAGATTTTTTCAAAACACTTTTTACTCCACAAAACAGCCATATTCCTAAAGAGCATCGTATCTTAGAAATAGAAGAGTTCCTTCTGCCTTTAAATAGAACTTTAACAGAGGAACAAAAAGAAATGATGGAAAAAACCTCTTGTAAAGGATGAAGTATGGAAGTCCCTCTTACTAATGGATGAAGACAAATCCCCACGCATCGATGGTCTCCCAAAGGGATTTTGGGAATCGACATGGGATTTTATACCTCAGGATCTAATGGATTATTACCATGCTGTTTGAGAATCGGGAGAGATGGGAGAATTTGTTGGCCAGGGAGTACTTATCCTTCTGTATAAGAAAGGAGATAAGGCTAATATAAGAAATTATCGCCCAATAACTCTTCTTACAGTGGTTTATAAACTCATAGTTAAAGCACTAGCAGATCGTATGTCCAAAATAATTCCAGAAATCATTCACCCATCCCAAACAGGATTTACAACTGGCAGAAACATTCAGGATAATATCCTTCTCGTAAATGAACTTCTTAAAATATCTCGCCAGTCCAAACACAATGCAGCCTTCATCTTCATCGATTTTGAAAAGGCATATGACCATGTAGATTGACTTTTTCTGGATAAATGCTTGGAAAAGTCCGAAAAGATGCATTTTTGTTCTAATTTTAGAAGGTGGGTGAAAATTTTGCACCAAAATGCCACTACAAGGGTGATGGTCAACAACAATGTGCCCCCCCCCCCCCCCCCCTCTAGAAAAATCAGTTCGACAAGGGGATCCCTTGGCACATTTTCTCTTTGTCATTATTATGGAAACACTAGCGGCAAATTTGAGACATCACAAAGATATTCGTCGCATACATGTCACGAGTATTCCTCAAGAGGCAATTTCAGTTTGTTCTCTCTTTGCTGATGACCTTTCCCTTATGGTTGATGCTACCTATGAAAATATGGTAGAAATTCAGAATTTGATAGAAAAATTTTGTCGCCTATCAGACATGAAAGTTAATTGGGGAAGTAAAACAACTGGTTGGTGGATACACCACCAAGGTGGGAGACCTCCAGAATTACCAAGGATAAAATGATTATCACTGGATACTCCTATTAGGATGCTCGAGATTTCTCTATCAGCTGAAGGTAAACCAAATAATCATAATGAATGGATTTCCCAACCTACTCAGTCTAAAAT
>BFEA01000145.1:1679614-1724283 GCA_003427395.1 Chara braunii | reverse complement strand
CAAATTCTTTACCAAATTTCCAAAAAAAAATAAATACTAAAAATAAATAATAATAAATTAGAAAAATAATACGAGAATGAAATTATTGAGTGGGCGAGCACATTTTTGACACCGCCATCTTCGGCGATTTTTCTTTTTTTTTTTGGCTGTGACAAATGCTATGAAAACTTACATATGTGTATCTTACATAATAAAGAATCTACAAATAAAGTTTGAAAAAATAATAATTTTTTTCATGCCCCAAAATAAAAGAAAAACAAAAAGTGGAAAGAGAAAAAAAGTTCAAAAAATAAATTAGTGAGTAGGCAAGCAAGTTTTGATACTACCATCTTTGCCGATTTTTTATTATTTTTTGGCTGAACAGAATGGTTTTAAAATTAAGAACGAGATACCTTGCATCACAAAGAACTTACAAAACAAAATTCAGAAAAACATCATAATATTTAGGTGCCAAAATATTTTTTTTGCGGTGTCCGAACCCCTTCAGGTTCGGGCCTCGTACGGGAACCCGAACGCCCGAACGTTCGGGGGTCAGCTTAGAGACCTCCGTACGTTCGGCGTGGCAACCCTGATTGGATATTTTATAATTTACTTATATGATTGGCTTATTTTTAGTCTTTACACTTGTGAGTTAATCATCCTTCTTATTTATTAGTATATTACTTATTTACTTTAGTTATTTAATTTTTTTTTGGTTTTTTTTTTTTGTGTGTTTTTTAAACTGGACATGCTCCAATCTGTTTGTGGGAAGCAACACGTGCTGGGAACCGGGCCCAGCGTCCCATTCAAAAACATATTGAGAAAATTATGTAAAAAACTTTGAGTTACCGGAGCCATTACCCGGCTTCGGCTAAAGATGATAGCTATGCAATCTACACTGAGAAACGAGTTCAGCGTCCCTCATAAAAATGTTACTTATACATGCTTCAAAGAAACAGGAAGTATGAAGGAAAGGAGAATTGTCTCTTCAGCCAGGAACTGGCCGCCAGATGCCCGTGGTATTGCTAGCAGTACCACCTCCTATAGCCCAATTTGATATAATCATCTAGATATTTTTCCTGAAATTCCTTTCACTATTCCCTTGACCTTCTTGTAGGAAATTTTGCAATAGCTTTTTTTACAGAATAAACCATCAAACCATTTTTTCCTCCTCAAGCCCAAACCAGCTCAGCGGAACCAAGCTTAAGGAGGAGGGAGGGAAGGGATCTGGGAATTCTGTAAGGGGGCGAAGGGGTATAGCTGGATCAACATTTGTCCACTCGTGAAAAATCAAGCGGTAATTCTTCTGGACTTCTTTCTTTCGTCCAACCAGGATTTCTCCTCTGTCTCTGCTCCATTTAATCTCCCTTATCTTACCCCCTTGAGGCCCCCCTAGCCAAGCGCCACTGAATTGTTGGATGTGTTATAAGATTTATCTTTTAGAGGATAGAAATTTTTTTTTTTTTTTTCACTTTATCCCATTGAACTAAGATAACTATTTGCACTTGCTGTTTGATTGATTCTGTAAAGTCTGGGCCTTTTAGCCTTGCTCCTTCTATTTCATATGAGCATTTGCGCCTCCATAGGGCCCAAAGAATTGCTCGTCTTCCGATTACAAATAAATTATGTGAAAATCCATCCATCTGATCCGGAAACCAAGTCTCACATAATAGTGCTTTCCAACTCTAGGGCCAAGTTTCGGATGTGTTAACATTACTCCAGATCCTGTCCCACCATCGCCACAACCAAACTGCATTTGGATTATTGTTTTGAACCATTTAATATTTTCTAATTTCTCTTTGTTTATATTTAGTTGTTTCATCCATCTTGCTTCCACTCTGTCTTTCAAGTTTAATTTTGGTCTTAACATACGGTAGGTTGATTTGACTGTTAATGTGTGAAGAGAGCAGATACAATTTTCTTGTCTTCCCATAGGAACCGTCTATATCCAAGAAGTTGGATCTAAGGCCAAATTATTTACCGCACATGATGGCTTAAAGGCTAACCAATGTTCTTTACATCTCAACACTCTAATCCTTAATACTTGCTCTGTTGTGACCCATCTGGATTCCTTTTATTGGCTTTCCATTACCCTATTATTTTGTGTGAGCGAAAACAAAGAGATAAGAATGGCCCCATCTGACTTTACCATTACTACATTTCCGACTAGCAGGGAATCCCCTTGGATGCCAACCCAATCACCTTTCTTAATTTGTGGTCCTTTCTTGAGGATCTTAATCCACTCTAAGGGAATGGATTCAATTATTGTCTCCAGTGTCTCTTTTGTCCTCGTACAATAGCGCAAGCAAGATTGAAGCTCTGAGAGAGGGCGCCAGTCCTGAGCCTCTGAACTCCAGATATCCTCAATTTTAAGTATACCTTTTCTCATTCATCCCTTCCAGGGCGAATCCATGCAGTGTAGCATCCTACCTCGAGTGTCGGTGATCCATCTATTGTTGAATAGGGGTTGTTGACAGACTTATTCCCAACGATTTTGGGGAACTTTATCAGGGAGCGGTAGTTTGCACCAAATCCGTAGCAATTTCGTCTAAAATTGATCATTTTTATATCTTCCTTTGTTGCTCGACGATGAGGGTCAGTTTCTTGTGTTGAGGCCTGTACTCTGCCTCTTGGGATTGACCAGTAACAATTCTCCAGCCATATCATAGGATTTGTCCCCTCAGGAACTGTAGGAGCTAGTCGTGAAATTTGCTCCCAGGCTAGAACTGACCAAGGTGTATTTGGATTGAAAAGTAACCTTACAATCCATTCAATAGAGAGTGTCATTGTTTGAGTGGCAGAGTCAATTATTCCCAATCCCTCTTTTATCTTAGGTTAAATTATCGCTTGCCAGGCCACTCTACTTATTACATTCCTGCATTCATGATTACCTCTCCAGACGTAAGTTGTAATTTGTTCCAGTAGAGGTTTGAGAGCAGGTTTATCCAGTGACCATACTGCTGATTTGTACCATATCAAAGCAAGGATCACATTGTTTATAACCACTGATCGTCCAATAATAGATGCCTGCTTATTTTTCCATAATTATAATTAAGCTAAGGTTGACTTAGAGATCCCATCATTGTTTGTTGATGGTTTTCCTTCTGCAGAAAAGGAGATTCCTAACACTCTGATTGGAGTTGATAGTGACATTTAGTTGATTTTTTGTTGCGCTGGGGGCCTCACTCCCTGATGATGTATCCACCATTCTTGAGTTTTAGTCCCCGATTTGATCCTCATATCTGATAGTTCACAAAATTTATCCATCAAAAACTTAATTGTTGTTAAATTGTCAAGAAAGGCTTCTACCATCAAGGAGAGATCGATGGCAAAAAATGAACAAACGGGTATGGCCTCTTCTGAAATGTAACTGACTTGAATTCGTTTAATATCCTTGTTACATCGTAAATTAACTGCTAGGGTCTCCATCACGAAAAAAAATAGAAGAGGGGCAATTGGATCTCCTTGTCTCACCAATCGTTCAAGTGAGATTGGTGGTGTCAGATTTCCATTTATCATCACCCTAGTAGTGGCATTTGAGTGCATAATCTCTATCCACCTCCGAAAACAATGGCCGAAGTTAAACTTTTCCAAACATTTGTCCAGAAAAAACCAATCTACATGATCATAAGTTTTCTCAAAATCTATAAAAATAAAAGCAGCGTTATGTTTGGATTGTCTTGATAATTTAATTAATTCATTAACAAGCAGTATGTTATCGTGAATGCTTCTACCCTAAATAAATCCTGTTTGAGTAGGATGAATGATATCAGTTATTATTTTCAATAAACGATTTGTTAGCGCCTTCGCTGCCAATTTATAAACCACTGTGAGTAGAGTGATAGGTCTATAATTACGAATATTTGTCTTGTCTCCTTTTTTATATAACAAGGTCAGCACCCCTTAATTTACCAGTTCCCCCATTCTGCTTGAGACCCATACTGCATGGTAGAAATCCATGAGATCTTGGGCGAGAAAATCTCACATGACTTCCTATAATTTTTTGGGTAGTCCATCGATTCCTGGAGTCTTTTCCTCCTCCATCATCATGAGGGTTGTCCAGATTTCTTCCTTTGTTAGCGGTTCATCTAGCATGGAGCTCTGGTGCTCTGTTATTTTTTTATTCAAGGGTTGAAGGAACTTCTCCATCTCCTTCACCCTTTGTTTTTTAGGTTGATATTTTCATTCCGATTTGAAAAAAAAATTATAAAATTCTCTCACGATTTTCGTGCATGTTGTTGTTGATGTTGTGAGGGACTGGTGATTCCCTTAGGGATTAGAGAGAGCTTCAATGATTGTCCGGCCTGTTCTAGCCTTCGCTATTGCAAAGAACCTGACATCCATAGTCCCTTCCGTAATATATCATTTCATCTTGCCTCTAATTTTGATCCCTTGCCATCGATGTTCCATATGATCTTAGTAGTTTGGACTCCAATTCATTAATTTCGTTACTTACCTTAACTAATTATGAATCACTTTCACCTTCCTCTTCTTGTTGATATAAGCCATTGAGTTGTTTTTGTATACTGATTTCCTCTAGGTGGCGTTGCTGAGCGAGCGATTTGGAATATTCATTGCATTTACGACCTAAAAATTTCAGATCGTTGTTGAACCAACATATATCATCTTGGATTAGGTCCCTCTGCTCCCTCCAGAGGGACCGGACATCCTCTAGGTATACTTTAAATCGATCGATCTTTAGGAGAGAAGTGTTCAATTTGTAGAATTATTTGCCTTGATCCGACTTTTTTCTGAATGATAATAAAACCACATTCATGGCATGATGAAAAATTGGAAAGACACTGCGAGGGAAAATGTTTGCTATTTGAAGCGCACCTTCCAACTCATTTAACAAGAATATAAGGTCTATGCGGGATTTCAAGGCTCTCATCATTTGACACTTTCTAAAGCACGTGTAGGTTTTTTTTGTAGGGAAGAGGCGTCTGTATGCATCAATGAGATGGAGTGACTGACACAGACCCTCGATTATTTGCTCATCCGTCTCAATGTATGTTGGACAGGGGGACTCGGAGGGGATTTGCCAACGATCCAGATGTTTATTGGGGGCTGCATTGAATGCCCTGCCATTACGACCGGGATTCCTACCGGAAGATGGCTCTTTAAAGATTTCAAGAACCTTCTTCTTTCCCCTACCTCATTTGGACCACACACACACAAGATAGTTACCACCTTTATTTCCAACATTGCTAATAGAAATACCCATCTCCCCTCCTCCTTGTCTGCCTTCTAGTATATGGGTTCAATCCTTGAGTTTGGACGGATACAGATAGCTACCCCTGCATTACCTGGTCTAGGGGTATGTGTTGTAAAGGATTGATGAGGCCATATCTGTTTGTGTGTATGTTGACGTTCACTGTTGTCCATCAAGTGTGTTTTTTGTATACAGATAGCATCAGGTCAGTCTCTACCTTCCACTCCTTTTAATTGTTCATAGATAGTCTGTCGTTTTGTGGCTTGGCAGACACCAGGTCATTCACGTTAAGTGACCGGAGGTCTAAATTTGTTGCTCTCTTTAGAAACTTTCACTCCTTGTTTCTATTATAAAGTATGTCCACTGCATTCATACATTTCATCCTTGCTTCATTTGCTACCTGTTAACTATTGTATTTTTACGATTCTGAAAATGTTAACAGGGTCAACCAATGACCCGAGTCCAACTTGCCTCCCTGTTCTAGTAACACATGCCCATTTCTCAAAAGACGAGAGAGTAAGATCAAAACGTCAGTTTCATACCAAAATTCTCTCGCCATGATTTTCAACTGCTGAAATTCAGCTAGCATATTTGGAGTGAACCATCGCAAATTAACAGTCCTTGTATGCTCATAACGGAGGAATACGTCGTTTGCCGACACCTGGTGAGTATCTGCTGAGAGAATGAGCACCGCCACTCCCCCAGGTGGAAGCTGTGCTTGAATAACTTTAGCTATTTCCGCCTTGAAGCGCGCTTCCCCTCTCATTTTTCCTAACAAAGGTGAAAAAACGCCAGTCGGTGTTTTATGTACAGTCACTTCTCTATGTGCAGATCCAACTAGTTCAAAAAAAAACAACCTTCCATTCTCTTTTACTTTGTCTAACTGGCAGGATTAAAATGCCAGGTTTGGATAATGTCAGCTTTGCGTACCCTTTCGCTAGTAAAAATTGCAATTTTTGTCTTTTGTTGACTATCGTATCGTCTAGCAGTGAAAGAGGAGGAAGAGAGAGGTGCTTCTACTGCCCATTGGATTGAGGCCTTACCATTTGGAGATTTTCCTCAATTGTCGTCTGTGTACTATTGTCTGTAACTACCCCTTTCCCCAAATCCCTCCTGTTACTAAGATTTGTCTTCTCTAGTTTTTGGAGACTTCCTTATCCTTCTGATTGTAGTCCCCCTTGCGTAACTACCTTTTGATGCGTCTAAGCGAGGTTTTCTTGTGACTGAGGGAGGAGCAGAAACTTACATTCCTCTGTTAATTCCGATATCACTTTTTTTATGCTATAGGTAGTCGTGGATTCTTCCGCCCGTTTAGGTGGAGGGTCCTCCCAAGTCAGCAAAGGACAACTAATCCAAGTCTCTTCCCCTTGGTTGTTTATTTTTTATTATTATGTTTTTACTTTTTATTCAACTATTAATTATATACTCAATTTAATTTCTTTAACAAAAAACAGTAGTTTTATTAGAAGAGGAAGCTTTCTTTTTTTAATAAGAGTCGGGAATTTGGCCCCGCGTCCTTTACAAAATTAGGTGGGGCCCTCAGTGGGCAAGGCATCACCGACCAAGCACATCGAGGGCACCACAAAATTTCAACCCATAATCAATTCCATAACAACTTTACAACCCCTACTACGGAAAATCAACGAAAATTATTGCCTAAATTTAAATTCATCACCAAAAAATCATAATCACAAAAGTCATGGCAACCCTAATTAGTGACCAAAATTTCACTAATCATGAAAAGAAAACCATACGCAAAAGGCAGTCAAAGCCACCGAAAGGAACCAGCGTTCAGTGATACTTAATTATGTCCTCTATTCATTCAGAGTTACTACCAACCTTGCCAATCCACTATGCCACATGCGCAGCAGGGGTCTGTGCCCACAGGCCCTAAACTGCTGACAGAGACCCCGCAAACCCACCCACCTCCTCACGATTCAAAGCGGATAGCACCTCCCCACACTCTTCATACAAAAACACCAACTCCCACCACAATGATGTTTTCACAAACCAGGGAATTACCCCACCTCCCGCGCGGCAGGGGCCAAAAAGCCCCGCAAAACCCACCTACCTCCTCGCAATTTAGGGTAAGTCCCTCCCTCAATTCTGCATACACCCCCTACGGATGTTTCCCCGCCCTCCATGACGAAGCCTCGGTGGGGCAATGCTCACCATTCTACCTCAAAAATTGAGATGAGAGTAGGACACCGGCCTATCACGATGAAATGAATACCTGACCTAAATTTAACATCTCAGCGGCAATACCCTACCTCGCGAGGCAGGGGTCGAAGACCCCGCAAACCCACCCACCTCCCACCTCCTCGCGATTTAGAGAAAACAACTCCACTAATCTGCACCTTCTCAGAAGGAAACCCCACCGCCCAGCATAATGGCGTTTCCACAGAGCGACACTCTTTCTTTCATTTCATCGCATGCAAAAGCGCTACAGTAAAATCGCAACAAATTACACACTATTATCAAACGTCAACAAACGACGAACAAGAAAAACACCAAAAAACACACAAATTACATCCACCCTAGTCTAACACAAAAACCAAACTATAGCTGAAGGCCCAACACTCTCATATGTCGTTCTCTCTCTCTCTCTCTCTCTCTCTCTCTCTCTCTCTCTCTCTCTCTCTCTCACACACACACACATGCCCTAACACGGGCCACAACAGGTGAGCATACCAAATCTACGAAGTTCATGTGCGCTCAAGGAGATTATAGGTGAAATCCCCACTTGCCTCAATTTCCAGTAGCTCCTGGCTCCATCACCTTCATGGGCTGACCCTGGCAACGGTGTCAGGGAAGGAGGCCCCCGCAAAAACCTCCATATCGGTGATCGAGGAGCTTAAGCCTGATCACTTTCGTCACGTATGGTGCAGCATCAGTAGTTTTATTAGGGCCCAGTGCCCAGGGCAGAATATCTTAATTTATATTACTAAGGTAATTCTTAATAATTATTTTTTAATTTTAATTTTAAATATATTTAATTAATTATGATTTTATTATTAATATTATTATTTAATTTTTTATATATCTTTAATCTAAGCTACCAGAGTGGCCCGGGGTCACTTGCCCGGCCGGCCAAAAAGAAAAAAAAATATATATATATATTTTAACATTTTATTTTATATTTTAAATTTGGTAAAGAATTTCGATGTGAGCGTGAGGCAAAAGTTGTTTAGTTTATTTTTTTACATAACATAGTATTTTTTCAGATTTTTTGGATTTTTTTTGTTTTTGCTGGGCGGCCCGGCTAGTAGCCTAGTCTTTAATTATATTTTATATTCGATTTTTAATTTTAATTTATTATTTATCATTTTTTTATTTTTTTATTTATTTATTATTATTATTTTTTTATTATTTATTTATTTATTTATTTAATATTATTTTATTATTTTATTATTTTTTAATCTTTTATAAACTTTTGATGGTACTTATGTGAGTGCGCGCACGCGTGTGTATGTGTGTGTGTGTGTGTGTGTGTGTGTGTGTGTGTGTGTGCGTGCCGGGGGGAGGAAAGGGAGGACCCCACCCCCACCAATCAATCAATCAATCAATCAATCAATCAATCAATCAATCAAAAGAACAATCAATCGATCTGTTAATCCATCAAAAGAACAATAAAAAAGGTTGAAAAGCAGAGTTTCAATTTCGTCCATTTTGACGAAATGGCAGTTGGATAAGCTCCGATAGAACTATCTCCAGCTCAGAACGGAGCACTCGAATGTGATGCACGTCGATGCTGTTCGTTTGGACGATCTGATCCCCTGGTCGTGCGAGTCTGTGCCGCCATGTGACCAACAATTCTTCCACACAGACCCGTAGTTGATGGAACACGCTCATATGGAGACCTTCGTCGAGGGCGGCGAGATCCTCGCTGAAGGAGACGATCATCGTGATGTGGCTGACTTCCGAGGGAGAAAGCCGCAGAAAAGTTGATGCCTCGGCCAATATCCTCCCTTGATTCGCATTATGGACGAATCAGAACTCGGTCGTCATGTGTACACCGGCGTACTGAAGAACTACGCGAATTGAAGCAGGTCCCGGTTGTGTTGTGGATGATGCACTTGCCGAATAGAAGAGATAAATCCTTGTGGCATCAACATGTGTCGGTTAATTGCTTATTCTGATGTTACACTCATGGCGATGGAGGGGAAGGAGAGGGTGCGGTTCTGAGAGAGAGAGGAAGAAGAGATTCAGGATCCTCGCTATCCCACTCGGAGAATAAGGGCGAGTCAGGAGGTGAGGTGCGAAGGAAGGTAGACAAGGGACGAAGATAGGACACGTGGCGGATGATCGGCCATGCCGGTCGACTGCCAGAGACTTCAAGAGTGAGTCACACCGTGTTCACCCTGTTAGGACCAAACTCGATAACACAAAACCGAGAGAGTTGCACCGTGTTCACGCCGTTAAGAACAAGCTCGATAACACCAAACCTACCAAAGAATCGTGGCACGAACTTTCCTTGACGAGCACATTTCCTCACCTACACGATGTCCCCTAATTTATATTGGGGCTGAGGCCTGGCCTTTTCGTCCCTAGCCTCGTAGTTTCGGACCTGTCGAGCCTAGGTCAGTTTTGTCATTCGCTGTCTTTTCCGGACTAACCGAGGGAGGGCCCATTCCATCAATTCTAAGTGTCGTTTGACTTTCGTCTTAGCCGTCGCCCTCGTAGATCATCGATCCAATATTTCATCCTTCCGGCTCAGTAGAGAGATGCAGGCCAGGTTATTGGTTCATAGCTGGAATGGAGACAGACCTGTGGACTCGTGGGGTGTACCCCGATGGATGGCTAAGATGTGATACAATATCATGTCAGGGCCTCGTGTCTCTAGCCGCAATATTCTGTCGAAGGCCGGTCTTCATTACTCGGTTCACATTTTCTACAAGCTCATTGGATTGAAACATATGGGGTGCGGTGTTTCGAATGGAGACACCATGTACGACTAGGCTCCTCATAACTGCCCCCCTGAATTTTGCATCATTGTCCGTTAAAATTTCCTCGGTATCCTGATGCATTCCGAGGAAACTGTTGACGCATCGCACAATTTTTGTCGTCTGTCTCGTTTTACATGGGTAAGCCTTGATCCATTTGGAGAAATGGTCGACAAATACGAGTAGGACTGAATATAGGACAAGGGGGGCAACAATATTCGTCGTATCCATGCTAACCCTTTGAAATGGTCGTTCAATTACAGTTGGCACGATGGATCTTGGTGGCCGAATCCGCGCTTTGTTAGTAGAGCACACCGGACAATTGTTGACGATGAATTTAACATCGTCCCAGATATTAGACCAGTACCAATTAAAGACTAGACACCTAAAGTGATTTTGGGACCTGCGGCACTTTTTTTCTTGTTTGGGGGGAAATGGATACAAAGGTTTCGTCGCGGGGAGGTTTTATGACTTTTCCCGAAAACTTTAGTTTAGAGCTCAACACGCGAGCAATTGATTTGGATTTGCCTTGTTTAGAAGTCCACGTGCGGGCACTTGTTTTTTACATTGGTCCTTGTCTACGTTTTCCAGCTTTTTCCGTGTCCTCGAACCTCAGACCTGTTTTTTTAATTTTTTAGCACCCCTTGTTTCCTTTTCGCTCAGCCTGCTTCAACCGACTGTCACATATGATTCTGTGGTCCAGTTCTACCTTCAGACTCGGACCCGCCACCTTCTCGTACTATTCACCGTCTGGCGCCGTTTTTTTAAAACGGTAGGTACCTTCTCGAATCCTCGTCTTTACTCTATCCCTACCCCGTCTATCTTTGCCCGCCTTTTTCTGCGTCAATCTCTAGAACTGACGAATTTAGTGTAGGGCGAGAATTTCAGAATAGACCAGTGGTTTGTATACGTATATAGTGTAGAATCTCGCCCTTTACTATCCTCCTGTGTCCAGAACTTATGACCCCTGAAGAAGCTGGACAGGCGACCGGCTGAAACACGGTGTCGGTTCTTTGTCTGAAGCGTTGAGTCTTGTACTTCATTTTTCATTGTTCTCTCAATGCAGTTACCTGCGCTTGGGTCTATCTATCTTGACTACAGTGTGATGTGAGTCTCGCTGTATGTGTTGTGTTCTGAATGCCTGTATTCGAACACTTTGTTTTTTTTTATTTTTTATTTTTGGATTTTCTTTTGCAGTTAGTTAGTATGGTCTCTACCCTACGAATTGGTGGCAAGTTTGATTAAAATGACCCTTTGGTTTTCATGTAAATGGCATGGCAAGTGGTCTGAAAATTAGGGTCTCTGTTAACCTTCTCTCCTGCTGCGTCAGCACAGAATAGAATAGCTGGCAAAGGTAGTGGTGGTTTAAACCATTATTTTGACAGGTCTGAAGGTTAGCATGCATATTTTTAAAAGGGCGATGGCCTTGAGGTATTATCATCGGACTAACCAGCCCAGGTAAATTCAATATTGTGTCTAATCTGACATAGGGTGGCCTTTTGGACCCTTTCTCGATTTATGCGTGTCATCCTTGCGCAGGGGCCTTTTTTTTTTTTTTTTTTCAGGGTGCTTCTTGCATCACTATCTTTTTTTATGATGCATCCTGGAGGTTTTATTCCATCCCATCCTTACTCTAGATTTTATTCGGTACCAAATCTCCTGGCGAAATCTACAGTGATTAGGCAAGGCTTCCATTCAGAGGGAAAAGGCTGGTGGGCCCAAAATATTCTATTGAAATGGGCTGGACTTCTTTCTTTTTTTTTTTTGGTGGGGGGGGGGGGGGGGGGGGGGGGCTGGACTACTTCACTTTCTCAGAACATCCAAAGAAGCCCTGCCTCACTGGCAGGGCGCTAGTCTCACAACTGTATAAAACAAGAAGACATTTGGGGTAACTTCAGTAGAGTCACAAAAACGAGTTATAATTGCAGTATGGGGCAAGATACAGTTTGCAATTGCACTTCCGGCACCCTACACCTGGCCAGAAAGCTGGGTTGTATACATTGCCCAAACTGCAATTGGAAACTGTATCTTGGCCCATAGTGCAATTATTACTCATTTTTGTGACTCCCGCCTAGTTTCCCCAAAGGAGGAGGCACATTTGGACGTAATGGAGGTCAGATACATTCCGGAAAGCACTAGTGTGCCTTGGACACTGGGCCCTGTTAATAATGGACCGGGGCCCTCGAGCGCCGTGAGATGCGACTTGGAATGGGTTGGCTGCCGTGATGGTTTCAGGGGGAGGGGTGGCGGGGGGTGGAGTCGGGTAGTGGGCACTGATTGAGAGGTGAGGGTCTCCAGGTAAAGGAGGACTTAGTCTACGTGTAACTTCCCACCTTCCTTTTTTTTTTTTTTTTTTTTTTTCCATGGTGTTGTAGAGGCCAGTCACTGAGTACACAGTGATCACCTGGAGCAGTAGGCCGTGGGTGTCCTGGAAATATGAGACCACCTCCCATCCCATCCTCACGTCAATACTCCTAGCGCACCCCCTATCCCAGTATCCTACCTCAGTGTGACCAGCACTCAGGACCATTACCCTACCAATGGGCAGGTAGCTTGGACCGAACAGCAGTGATAGGCACCAGCTGAGGGCTGGTAGGTTGCCCAGCCCTGGTGGAAGCGGAATCGGACGAGCCTTGTCGAACAGGAACTTCGGACGTCAGGCCCAGACAATCTACTACAGGCCCCAAGAGACTCTGGGCCCTAGGTTTCAGACAGGGTAGCACCCATTGAAGCAGTCTTACCGTCCTTCCCCTAGCTTTACCCAAGGCCAGGCGGGACTCGGACTGGCCTGGGCGACTTGCCCTCCCCTGTCTCCGACCCATTCCGTATGTTCATCCAACCCTTGCTAATGGGAGAGGATTCGCATCATGCACGGAGGCGGAGGTAAGAGTGGCCTGCAGAACCGCCCCCCACCCGCCGTTTCCTGAATATCTGCTTCTCTCCTCTGCTATTCGATAAGGGGCTGTCAGTCAAAACGCTTCTGTTAACACGGACTCCGAGGCCATATTCGGCCTCCAGCAGCGGCCAGATGCGGCCCGAAAGCTCGGCGTGCAGGGCCCGCAGCCGATAGCTGGGAAAGGTACTGCCGGTTTAAGTTGTTAACCCAATTGGGCTGGGAACTGGGACAGCTGTGTAGATTTTGCTCCCCCCCCCTCCCCCCTGTCATCATCATTTCTTTGAGTACGAGATGGTTTCATCATCCGGTGGGGAGGGGGTCAGGGTGTCAGGGTGGATTTCTTGCTCCGTTTGACCAGTGAAATGATTAAGGAAGTTGGAATTGGTTGGACTTGACTCAATCGGATGTGAGCGGACCTGAATTGGATTGTACTTGATAAGATTGATTTGATTGAATCAGATTCGATATGATTGGATTTGATTTGATTTGATTTGATCTGACCATCCCTGATGTGATCTGATCAGATCTGATGAGCTCTGACTGGATCCCAATCACAGTGTTTTGACTTGAGGCGGGGGTCTCTGGACTGCACGATGATCCTTTTGCTTCCCACTGAGTAGTATGCGTCACGTGGCAGGGACAGGAAGGAACCTTGCCCTCAGGGATTCCGGTCTTGGTAGGGCACCCACCCTTGGGTCATGATGATCAGTTAATCCCCTCGCATGAGGGCAATCAATGCTGCTCGTCATCAACGACTGATCGTACTGAGGTAATGGTCCAGGGTTTACTGGGGTAATGGTCCTGAGTGCTGGTCACACTGAGGTAGGATAGTAGCGATAGGAGGTGCGCTAGGAGAATTGTCCCGAGGGTGGGATGGGAGGTGGCCTCGTCTTCTAAGGACAGCCATGGCTAGCCCCTCACTGTGGTCCCCTGATTTTTGAACGGCCGGTAGAGTGGCGGTTAAAGAAAACCAAAAAAGGCACTAGTGTCACTGTGCCCTGAGTGAGGGCCTTCAAGCAGACTGTGGATGGGAAGATAGAAACAAAAAGAATGATTTTATTCAGTTGTTTTTTTTCCCTATATTCTTCTCTCAATTTCACCTCACACTACCTACCTACCACTACTCCTAATTGTAGGCATACGGGGAACCCCGTAGCAACCAGAACAGTGTTCATGAGAGAACATGCGGGGGTTGCTCCCGACCTGCAGGTGGGCGATACCGGCTAGGGGACGGCTGGTAGCATCAGGGACCATCCCAACAGGACCAATCCTTGTGCCTCCCCGCAGGTCCCCTCCCCTACAAACATCAGCAGACTCTGCTCAATGCAGATCGAGGGATCCAGTGGTCTATCTCTAGGTGGCGGGCGCCAAGCATGCCCATTGGCCAGGAAGGTACATGAGGCCAATGGGGATTGAACCCACGACCTCCTGAATGCCACTTGCGAGCCTTACCAACTGAGTTAGGCCTCTGGATATTTTATTCAGTTCTGACCGTATCTGGATTCGAAGGAGGGGAAAAATAAAAACAAGGAAACAAATATTTGGCCGTGATAGCGGTCAGATACACTCTGGAAAGTGCTAGTGTGAGTATGCCCTCAGTGAGGGCGTTTGGGAAGAATGTGGAGTATGCCCAGCCTCGCTGGCAAGGCACTGAAAAAGAAAAAGAAAGAAAAGAAGAAAGCCAGACAAACATTTCACCGTAATAGTGGTCAGATACTTTCTGGGAAGTACTACCTTCTTCCCCCGAAAACAACGTAAGGTCATTATAGCTGCATTTGGGGTGTCTTTCAGTCTAAATACAGCTATTATAATGACGGACATCGTATTCGGGGGAAGAAGGTAGTTTGAGTATGCCCCCGCCCCTTCCCAGACATCATTGATCGCGATTTAGTTATCCCCCCCTCCCACCCTGTTACATACTGCATGTCACACGGGTCCCATTCGCACCCGACCACTAAGCCCAGGGGTACCACAGGCCTGGACACTACAGTCCAGGCCGGTCCGGTCCAAAGGCCGGACCTTTATGCAGAAGGCCGGCCGGTAGGCCCCGTCGCACCGGCCCAAGCGGACACGGTCCAAAGTTAAACGATATTACCGTTTGGACGGACGGCGCCCTTGAAGCTGCCACCCACAAGGCCGATCTGAAACTGCAGATCAGCAACCGGATCTGACGGTTCAGACCACGGCGCTGTTTCGAAGCAGCAAGGCCGAACAGGCCACCACGGTACCTAGTACCCAGCGGCGGTCTGTTCGGCAGGCATTCCGGAGGAACGCAGCCGTGAGGAAGCGCTGTGCTAAGTTTAGTAGCGCAAGCACTCAGCGCAGTTTAGCGCAGTGGAGGTTAGAGGAGCAGCGGCCGACTTACCTGCAGGAGCGTCCATAGCTCCGGTCTTCGTCGCCGGCCTTCAGCAGCGCCAAGGTCACACCTTGCCATCGCAGGTATGATCTGGACAGCAAGGCACGGGCAGGAGGACTCACCTCCGGCCCCTTTCTCTCTTCTATCCCCCTGCACTTCTCCTCTGCCCCTCTCGGACTCTTCTCTTCTTCTTCAGACTTCTTCTTCTTCTTCTTCTTCTTCTTCTTCTTCTTCTTCTTCTTCTTCAGACTAGAGACATTTGATACGAGTTGGACAGAGATCAGTGATTGGACTTCGGTGGTAGGAGGATGTGATCCTTACCGGATTCAATACATCGGAGATAGTTGGGATTGATACCTGGCGGCATCACAGATCGGACATCGATTACATTAGGATTCTGTACCTCCGACATTGGTGACTTATGTCCCCGACATTCTGATTTTGTTGGATGACATTTTGGGCTACCATATCAGTGACCTTCTGGATTCTATCTCGGTGACATCTGGCGCTGTCCATATCTCCCACCTCCATCGTCTCTCCTCCCAACATTCATCTGTGTATGGTTGTACTGGGCCTGAACCATCGTCTATGTATGTCTTCAGACCCCACCATCTCACCATTGTTTGTATGTTGAGTGATGTTTGGGTGAGTTCAGTCTATGTGAGTCAGTCCATTTCTCAGACTTCCGCTGCATACATGTTCATCCTATATTGGTTGATCTTTGGTTCTGCCCNGAGTTCAGTCTATGTGAGTCAGTCCATTTCTCAGACTTCCGCTGCATACATGTTCATCCTATATTGGTTGATCTTTGGTTCTGCCCATACTTGGTTTAGTATTCACAAGTATGCAACAGTTTGGTATCGGAGCAGACCAATTAAGTGGATCTGCTCACAGGGTAATTCTGATTAGGGAATCTATTGCTTAATTAGAATTGTCTTTTACCGAATTAGTTCTGTATTGCTATCGAGGATTCAAGTTGCAACATTCTATTTTTGATTCGGTATTCTATTCGGTATTGAATTAGGATTGCGATAATTTTGGTTTTCCGCATTGGGGGAAAATTCGCGTTTTACGTAACCATAAACCGTAAAATCCGCGAAATCGCGGAAAATTAGGGTTGAGGTCCGAAATTTTCGCGATTTTTTTTCCCCCCTAATTGCTGAAATTCCCAATGCGGACTTCGGCCTTCTGAAAATCGGACTATTTTAGGTTGAAATTCCCCAAATTTCACGTTTTTTTTCGAGAATTCGAGTGTTTTTCCTTTTTCCTAATTGTCCGAAAAAATTTTCAGTTCGCAGACTGTCCGAAATCGTTTACCCCAGAACTGCAACTTCCGGGAAGTTCACTAACAACGGTGAACTCCCGGACATAGTTGATCTCAACGGACACCTAATCTGCCGACAATTTGAATTTCGTATGTTAAATCATTATTTATTATTTATTCTTATTCTTAATTATTATTTATTATTATTTTGGAATTGAATTGTTTGGGGGGGGAAAAGATCATCTTTTTCTTTTGATTAGGAGTCCAGTCCACATTGGGACAGGGGACTGTATGTTGATTGTTTGTTCTGTTCTACCCCTGTTCCCACCCTGCCTACCCTCCCCGTGTCTGTGACCACCGAGGTCTCCAAGTACCACATCAGCCCGTGCTGATGTTGATGGAACAGCACACCGGGGCACTGCACGACGCAGTGCCAGGATCGCAGTTCGTAGCCACACTGTGCCACCTCCATGGCCGAAGTACCAGCAACAATGACACATCAGGCGAACGGCTCCAGCAGCATCCAGTACCAATGCAGCAGCTGCAGTACCAGTCACCACAGGGGTCCTTCCCGCCTGTCCGGTTCAAGGGGACCACGAGACTTT
Source organism: Chara braunii (assembly GCA_003427395.1). NCBI lineage: Eukaryota > Viridiplantae > Streptophyta > Charophyceae > Charales > Characeae > Chara > Chara braunii. The sequence continues at coordinate 1,707,028 of BFEA01000145.1, read as the reverse complement.
GGCAGCTTACCTTCAGTGGGTGCAGGCATTCACGGATGCCGTCGCCACAGCAAAGGCACAGCAAGAGGCAGCAGAAGCAGAACGTCAGAGGCTTGCCAATGATGCAGCAACCCAAGCTCAGTGGACTGCTGAGGCCGACGCAACAGCTCGAGACAAGCGGAACGCCGCCAGCACTGAGTCCTTGATTCAGAATGAGAGTCAGTGGACAGTACTACTCCAAGACATGATCTTTGTGCCTACGGACGAGCAGGCGGATCCGACACCGGCGGAGGCGGAAAGGAGTAACCTGGCTAACTTGATGCTGTGTATGATGAGGGCGGTAATGTGGAACAACACGATGCAGACTGTGCACACGCACACTGAACGGCAGCTGAGCCAGACTCAACAGAGAGTCTTCAAACTTGACAGCCGCCATCCGCGCAGCAGCACAACATCAGCAACAACAGCAACAACGGCAACAACTGTTGGCATCCACTATTACATGTGTCAACAGCATCGAGGCTAAGCCCTCGGCAGCGCCAGGCTGCACGACGGACATAGCGAAGCAGCTCGGAGAGCGCATCAACCATGTCGTCACCATCATCGGCGACCTGGGTGACTTCACCAGTCCGGCCACAATCAGCAGCACGGTGGCCGCCATCAAGACGGACATCACCAAACTGCAGTCACGACCAGAAGCCGCCTCGAAAGCATACAAGATGCCACGCTTCAACATCGGGAAGTTTGATGATTACAACAAAACAGACGCTTTGGTATGGTAGCCTTCATCATCGAAGCAGCCTGCCACCACGTGCCAGAGGACCTGATGATGACAGCACTCTACCTGCAACTCATTGGAGGAGCACAGGCATTCATGAACCAAACAGCGGCCAATCTAGGAACCACCATTGCCGACCTGCACAAGCACATCACGTGGGAGCAGCTCGAGCAAATGTGGCACACTCGATTCATGGTCCGAAATGTAGTGAAGGCAGCCATGAACGAGGTCTACTCCAGCTCGCAAGGGAACATGTCAACACGAGACTGGACGATCACGTGGTAGAAGATAGTAACCACTCTCGGTTTCGACTTAAGTTTCCCAAACCTGCGATCCGAATTCTTTTCGTGATCGTGCAGAGGACTGCGGTCGGCACTCGGCAACGAGTACGACTATGCCTCTTCAAGGTCATCCTTGACTGTGCTAACCTGGTCATCCAAACGGATGACAAGGCCGCCAACGAAAGGCAGTCCCAACCGCAATATGTGGCTAAGCAAGGCTACCAAAGGCTGGCGCATAACAATGTGGTGATCGTTGACGGATCACCTGATCTCCACGCTGCAGCAGCCTCCTCGAGTGATGGAGGAGTTGTCGCAGCGCTCCCGCCGAAACGTCCAAAACGGGTTCGGAAGAACAACTTGAAGGCGACACAAGGGACGACAGCGACGAAGACTGGGCAGCAACCATGGACAGCATACAACATCACCAAGGAAGTATTTGAACTTCGACAACGGTATGGGTATTGTTTTTGGTGCAACGGTGTAAACCACACTACTGCACAATGTCCGGATAAGGGCAAGGCAAAGGTACCCCGTCCAACTAACTCGGGAAACTGAGTTGCGCACGGAGAGGGGCGACGCCTCTCCACACTCCGCCGGAGCTGGTTGTCTTGCTAACAACCGACATCACTGTCGGGGAGCATGTGTTAGTCGATGATTCTCGTGACACATACGAGGATTATGTCGTCCAGCTGGTGCCACCATTGGACCAGCCTAGCCATGTGCACTTAGATAGCGTATGTGTAACTTGTACACCATCGGCAAGAGAACCGTTCAATTCGCCACTTATTTCTGAGGAGTCAACGGCGTGGTCAAGGCTTGAGGACCTCGACTCGCTTACGAGAGAGGACTTCTCTTGGATGCCCCTACCCTCGACCGGATCCTTGTCAAAGCCGCATTGTAACGCCTTGATGGCATATCTACGCTCCTACTTGCACGTTGCAGTACCAGCTCCATTGATGGACGACGGAGTAGCGGTTGTCGATCTCTGCTCCTATCTTGCGAAGATTGACCACGAGTACGTCACCCAAAGGTACGTCGAAACCGATGCCCCTTTGCTCTATATCCGCATTCAAATCGGAAAGGCCACCTGTAGTGCCTTGATTGATTGCGGAGCGTCTCGCAACTTTATGAGCCAAGCCTTTATGGCCCGCGCGGGCCTCGGCCCCCGTGTTTGAAGGAAGACGCAACCTATGCAAGTCACACTTGCGGCCGCACGCAAAAGTCATTTAACTGATGCGTTGACGGCGTTCCGGTGTACTTTGCGCCTCTTGCATGCGAGCCGGTGTCTTTCGACATCCTCGACACCAAGTTCGACAGGATTCTAGGCATGTCTTGGTTGCGTAGCGCCGACCATCCAGTTAACTTTCATGACCGAACCGTTCACATCCGTGATCGGAGCACATTGTTAGTCCTGTGTACGGTCACGACTCCTCACACTTCGATTGCTTTTCATGTGGTTTCCGTCGCAAGGATTCGCGACATCATAGCTCGGAATGACGTAGAGGAGATGGGCGTTGTTTTCCTACATGCCCTCCCCTCGACAGACGGACCAGCCGCGTTGCCGCCGGACCCATGTATTACTGACCTCCTGGACGGATATGGAGACGTCTTCGAGGCTCCCACCGGAACGGTTCCGGATCGGCCCATACGTCACGGGATTACTATCGAGATTGGTGTTGTCCCTCCGCGTGGCTGTATCTACCTCATGAGCAAAGAAGAACTCGAGGTGCTTCGTGCACAACTCGACGACCTCCTCGACAAAGGCTAGATTCGCCCTAGTTGTTCGCCATACGGTGCACCTGTTCTCTTCGTCCGGAAGAAGAACAAGGACCTACGGCTGTGCATCGATTATAGAAAACTTAACGCACAAACCGTAAAGAACGCCGGCCCTCTCCCTCAGATCGATGATGGCGGCGCGACGTACTTCTCGAAGTTGGACTTGAAGTCGGGTTACCACCAGATTGAAATCCAGCTTCAAGACCGGTATAAGACCGCCTTCAAAACACTGTATGGGCGTTTTGAGTGGGTCGTGATGCCATTTGGACTCACCAATGCCCCAGCAACCTTCGAAGCAGCCATGACAACGGAATTTCGAGACTTTCTCGATCGTACCGTTCTCATCTACCTCGATGATATCTTGGTCTATAGTCGGACGCTTGACGAGCACCTAATACACCTTCACGCGGTTTTGGATCGTTTGCGAGCAACCAAGTACAAAGCAAACCGCGACAAGTGCGAATTTGCCAAACAAGAGCTTGAGTAGTTAGGCCATTATGTGACGCCGAAAGGCATTTGTCCCTTAGCGGACAAGATCCAAGCCATTGCATTACGAACGTATGCTCTTTCATGGATTTGGCTGGATACCATCAGCGCTTCGTCGAGTCTTACTACAAAGTGGCAGCCCCTTTGTCGAGACTTCCATCCCCGAGCGTACCATTTGAGTTCGGCTACGCAGCTCGTGATGCGTTCAATACGTTGAAGGCGGCGATGCAAGTTGCGCCGGCCCTCCGTATTTATGACCCCACCCTACCCACCTAAGTGACTACGAACGCTTCTTGATACGGTATTGGTGCGGTGTTAGAACAATGTCACCCGGACAGTTGGCACCGGGTCGAGTGCTTCTCCCAAAAGGTGCCTCTCGTCAACTCTCTCGACGGCGCTAGGAAGAAAGAGTTACTCGCGTTCATCGCCATTCTCAAACAGTGGCGCCACTTTCTTCTCGGTCGTCGGTGTTTTCGATGGAACACGGATAATAATCCGTTGACCTACCACAAAACGTAGGACCCGGTCACTAGCACGATCGACCAATGGATGTATTACATCGACCGGTTTGACTTTAACCCATGCCACTTCCCCGGTCCCGCCAACCGAGCAACGGATGCCCTCTCACGACGGCCCGATTTCTGTGCCCTCGTGACTACGACATTCCAGCTCGACGACGATCTGCAGCAGCACTTCGTCAACGGCTACAAGTCCGACCCGACATACTCCACGCTCTACGCGGAGCTTTCATCGGATCACCCGCCGGCTGGTCACTATCGTATCTCCGACGGGTTCCTACTCCTCCACACGAGAGGAAAGGACTTGTTAGTGGTGCCCCAAGATTGCATCTTACGAACTCGCCTCCTTGGCGAATTCCACGACGCACGACTTTCGGCACACCTTGGCGTGACTCGCACATTGGCCCGGCTCCTCCAGCGTTTTCACTGGCCCGATGTCCTCCACGACGTCACGAGGTACATCGAGTCATGTGCAGTTTGCCATCGTAACAAAGGTAGATCTCAGGTCCCTTATGGCGAACAGAAACCGTTGCCGATTCCTCGGGCACCTCGCCTCTCCATTGATATGGATGTTACAGGCCCATTCCCCCGCGATCGCCTCGGTGATGACGGCATCCTCACTGCCGTTGACCGTTTGAGCAAGTACGCTCGTTTTCTTCCATGCAAGTATCGTGCTACAGCCCCCGAGCTCGCACGACTCTTGCACACCGGCTGGATTACCTGCCACGGTGTTCCGAAAGACATTGTGAGCGACTGGGACACTCGTTTTATGTCAGTCTTTTGGACGTCCCTCATGACAGACTCGAGTTCGACTATGAAGTCGAGTTCCTCATGGCACCCGCAGAGAGATGGGCAGTCGAAACGAGCACATCAAACCGCTCAAATCATCAAATGATGTTGCATACACTCATCCGTCCCGACCAGAAAGCGGGTTGACCGGCTTCCCGACATCGAGTTTGCCTATAACACTTCGGTGCACCCGACAATCTGCATCACTCCATTCGAGTTGCATCACTGTGGAGAGAAAGCCCGAGTCTTTGTCGATCTTCTTCTACCATGGGTCATCAACATCGATGTCGCTTGCTGTCCCGCTTCCGTTCAGAAGTACTGGGACTTGCTGATCAAAGCCCGAGCGAACATACAAAAGGCTCAAATCCACATGCAACAAGCTAACCAACGTCGACTCTCATGTCCTTTCCGCAAAGGAGACCTTGTTTGGGTCATCGTCGAGGAATTCAGGCTGGAGCAGGACGTCTCGCACAAAATCCGCCCGAAATGGTTTGGACCATGGAAGGTAATTTCTGAAGTAGGCGACGACCCTGTCGGCCCTTCCTTTGTGATTGCCATCCCACCGCACCTCCGCGTGCACCCAGTTTTTCATACATCGAAGTTGGTTGTGTATACGCCACCTTCCGAGGATGAGTTTCCGGGCAGACGATCACAGGATCCGCCCTCGATGGATGGACACCAGGAGGTTGACTGTGTCATCACGCATCGCAAGTATGGCAACAAGCCAATGCAATGCCAAGTCACACTCAAGCAATGTGCCCCTGATGACACTCATTGGATCTTCCGCACAGACTTACAGGCATTTGCACCACTCATCTTCTCTGATTACGAGAACTGGCGACTTGCCAAGGACAAATTTCGTCCCACCCGACCCACCCAGGTATCGGACAAACAACTTCGCCCTCGCATATAGCTCGGTTCTTTAAGGAAGGCAGTGTGTTATATACTGCATGTCACACGGGTCCCTTTCGGACCCGACCACTAAGCCTAGGGGTACCACAGGCCTGGACACGACAGTCCAAGCCGGTCCAGTCCAAAGGCCGGACCTTTATGCGGAAGGCCACCCGGTAGGCCCCGTCGCACAGGCCCAAGCGGACACGGTCCAAACGATATTACCGTTTGCACCGACGGCGCCCTTCAGGCTGCCGCCCCCAAAGCCGATCTCAAACCGCAGATCGGCAACCGGATCTGACGGTTCAGACCACGGAACTATTTCGAAGCAACAAGGCCAAACAGGCCACCACGGTACTTAGTACCCAGCGGCGGTCTGTTCGGCAGGCATTCCGGAGCAACGCACCGTGAGGAAGCGTTGCGCTAAGTTTAATAGCGCAAGCGCTCAGCGCAGTTTAGCGCAGTGGAGGTTAGAGGAGCAGCCGCCGACTTAACTGCAGGAGCGTCCATAGCTCCGGTCCTTGTCATCGGCCTTCAGCAGCGCCAAGGTCACACCTTGCCATCGCAGGTATGATCTGGACAGCAAGGCACGGGCAGGAGGACTCACCTCCGCCCCCTCTCTCTCTTCTCCCCACCTCCACTTCTCCTCTGCCCCTCTCGGATTCTTCTCTTCTTCTTCAAACTTCTTCTTCTTCTTCTTCTTCAGACTACAGACTTTTGATACGAGTTGTACAGAGATCAGTGATTGGACTTCGGTGGTAGGAGGATGTGATACTTACCGGATTCAAGACATTGGAGATAGTTGGGATTGATACCTGGCGGCATCACAGATCAGACATCGGTTACATTAGGATTTCGTACCTCCGACATTGGTGACTTATGTCCCCGACATTCTGATTTTGTTCGATGACATTTTAGGCTACCATATCGGTGACCTTCTGGATTCTATCTCGGTGACATTTGGCGCTGTCCATATCTCCCACCTCCATCGTCTCTCCTCCCACCATTCATCTGTGTATAGTTGTACAAGGCCTGAAGCATCGTCTATGTATGGCTTCAGACCCCACCATCTCACGATTGTTTGTGTGTTGAGTGCTGTTTGGGTGAGTTCAGTCTATGTGAGTCAGTCCATTTCTCAGACTTCCGCTGCATACATGTTCATCCTATATTGGTTGATCTTTGGTTCTGCCCNGAGTTCAGTCTATGTGAGTCAGTCCATTTCTCAGACTTCCGCTGCATACATGTTCATCCTATATTGGTTGATCTTTGGTTCTGCCCATACTTGGTGAAGTATTCACTGGTATGCAACACACCCTGACAGCAATTCAGTTTGAGGTAGGCTGGTACTGGTACCGCTGAAATATTAGTTAGTGCACTTTCCTCTAGCAGTCAGGCCCGGCAAAGTGCAAAGTTTGCTTCGGAGGTCAAGGCCCTGATGGACTGGTGTAAAACATTCAGGTCATGTTTCAACCACCTCTGATAGAGATCCTGAAGTGAACAATGTTGGCAAACAAAAGGAAAAAGGGTAACTTCAGTAGAGTGAAAAAAAGGAGTTAAAATTGCACTATGGGGCGAGATACAGTTTGCAATTGCACTTCGGGCACCCTACATGGGCAGAAAGTTGTGTTGTATACATTGCCATAGTGCAAGTATAACTCATTTTTGTGACTCCCGCGTAGTTTCCCCAAAGGAAAAACAGCTCCTCCCCGGAGTGCTAGTGGTGCCTGCTCTTACCACCACCCCTAACATCCACTTGGGCTGTGTGTCCGAAAATTGATTCAACGCGGGTTCTGCGTTGAAAGATTCAAAGGGCATTGAAACGGCATTGAATCCCCGTTAAAATCCCGTTAGACACTCCTAGAACAAAAGGGATTGGCACTCCCATGGTGCAAGCTATGAACAACATCCTTCCCAGCTCGGAAATGGCTTGAGACCATTGAACACATGTTCTTGCAATGTCCGGCAGCAATATGGCTATGGAGGTGGTGGGACCGTGTATGGAGACAACTGGGTACCTTGCAACCTTGGCCATGGGACTGGAGAGCGCTCCTCTGTGAGGCATGGGCTCCCGAGCAAACCACCTTCTTTGAAGACAATATGTTTAAAATAGGACGTCGGGCGGTTATCTGGGTCATCTGGTGGAGACGATGCACAATCGAAATGGAAGGCGTGTGCCGGGATGGAAGAGAGTTCGTCAATGCAATAAAAGAACAAATACAAAATGACATTTCTATCCAATGGAAAAGACTCAAAGAAAGGATCACGCATCTGCACACTAAACATGAAATCAGACAAAATATTGAGAAGTTCTGCAAAGACTGGCTGGGTGGGGGGCAAGGAGGCTGGATTGCAAAGGTAACATGGAAAGGAGGGGAGAAGGAGGGGGGAAGACGTAGAGGAAGGGGAAAGAGATTACCACCTATGCTTTCAGGACTGGACAAAGATTGATCCCTCTATCCCATTCCGGCCCCTCTCTGATTTTCCTGAATTTTTCCCGCCCCCGCCCTTAGCTTTGGTTGAGATGAAATGGTACCGGGGCACTACCAGTTAAATGAAAAAATGAAAGGCAAAAGGGCTGGTCTTGGAAAGTTAGAACAAGAGTAAATCAAGACTATCAAGTAAGTAAAGATAACAGCGGGTGAAGAGGGTAGTGCTTTTCTCGCTGCGCTAACGTTAGCACCCTGACGCCGATGGACCTGTAGGCCCGGTTCCCTCGGCTCGACTAGTGCCTGGGGAGGTGTGCTCCTAGGCTGCTAGGCCTGCACGCGCGCCCGGCAGAAGCGCGGGGCTCTTTGATTGCCACGTGGCATCTGCTGTAGAAGACGTGTGCGTCCATGACGCGTGGGCAGGGGTAGCACTAGCGGTGAAGTACGACAACGAATAGCAATAGATGGCGCAGCAATCTGGGTGTGGGATGGAGATGGAGAGGGAGCAACAACGGGGAGCAGTTCCACTAGAGGATATGCTCCTCCATAATGAAGATGACCTCTTGCTTGCAGAGGATACTGACGGTGAGCAGGATGATGATTTTGACATGTCCCGCTACCTTACAAACCTCTGCGCTGTGTGTGAGAGCTGGGATTCCGAAAGTGAGATGAGCTGTGATGTTGCTGTGTGTGAGAGTGACGAGCATGAGGGGGGGGGCAGGAGAGAGGTGGGTTAACTTGATGGCACTCTCCTATCAGGTAGAGGATGAGGGTGTCGCAGGTGATGGAGAGAGGGATTACGCCACTGATGACTCAGGCGAGTGGGAGGTTGATGATGAGAGGGAAGTTGGCGATGGTAACGCAGGTGAGTGGGAAGGGGAGTGGGGGTTATTGGCATCCGATTCGGTGGAAACGGTGGCAACAGCAGCGGTGGCGGCAACAGCAAAAGCAAGAGTGAATACAGCAATAGTAACAACAACAATATCAACATCAACAATACTGGAGGTGGAACAGGGGTGTCGGGCAGAGGTGGTGGCTGTGGAAGATGACAGCCAAGGAAGGGGTGGGGTTGACGAGAAGGGTGAGATGGGTGATGACGACAGGCAAGGAATGGGTGGGATTGACAAGAAGGGTGGGATGGGTGACAATAACAATGACAACAACAGCAATAACGGCGGCGAAGCGATTGCAGTAACGACACCGACGACAACAACAACAACAACAACATCAGCAACAACAAAGACGACAACTCCCGGTGCTGACGTCGACCCTCACCCTCAGCATGGTACTGACGAGAGGGAGTATGCCCTTGCGGAGGTGGGCGAGTGGGTGGGGGAGCCTCACCCTCAGCATGGTACTGATGAGAGGGAGTATGCCCTTGTGGAGGTGGGCGAGTGGGTGGGGGAGGTACGGATGACGGCTGCAGCTGCAGTAGGGGCGACGATCACCGTACAAACAAAGGCAACTATGGCGACGACATCAACAACATCTGCAACAACAACAGCAACAACAACAACTACAACAACAACAACAACAGCAACAGCAACATCAACAACAACACCGACGACAACAACAACAACAACAACAACAACAACAACAACAACAACAACGACAATTAAGCCATTAACAACAACGTGGGCAATAATAAGGGCTGCCATGGTGGTAACAGAGCGGTGGTGGGGAACTACTGGCCTGAGAGGATGGTCGTCGTGGGATTTGGGGGTGAGAGTGTGTTTCTCCTTTCCCCCCCCCTCCTGACCTGGTGTACTTTAATGTTCATCTGTCTTTCCTTGGGTGGCACAGGGTGGGAGTTGGTTAGATGTTCTTCCCCCTGTCGAGTTCGGATGGATTGCTGATTGGAGTTGCTCTCTGCAACTTCAATCGGGGGGGAGATAGGTCAGGGCTTCGCCACCCCGATCTGCTGTTGGTGGAGTTGAAGATTGCTTGCTGGGTGTCGATGATGATAATTTTGCTGGCATGCAGGAAGTTAGAAATTAACATTTCTCATTTTTCATGAACAGGAGGTCAATCCTTCCCTTCTGTAGGGGAGTAATCAATGCCTCTGTTCATTGCATAACGAAGCTGGTTATGATTCCCAGCTTACACACATCATATTAACGTGTGGGATTTGCCCCCTCGTCTGATAGATAGGTTTTCTTTGACTTCTCAACCCATCATCGTATAGGGAAGCTGGTTTTCTTTTCCAGCTCAACATGCCATACACACCATATCAAGGTTAGGGTTTCGTCTGATTGGTCTCGATGCCCCAGTCTGTTTTGGAGATGCCCCAGTCTGTTTTGGAGATACCGTTGATCAGATCGTATGGGTTATCCCATCATCTGACATATATTGTGTAAATGTGCATAATACGTCATACACATTACATCAAGGTTAGGGTATCGTCTGATTGATTAGATTGGTATCAATGCCCTAGTTTGTTTTGGAGATACTGTTGATCAGATGGGTAGGTAATACGTCATACACATCACATCAAGGTTAGGGTATCGTCTGCTTGATTAGATTGGTCTCGGTGCCCTAGTTTGTTTTGGTGATACCGTTGATCAGATGGATAGGGTTCTCCCATCATCTGACATATATTGTTTAAACGTGCATACATAGGAAGGTGGAGTCATCAACACATCTCTGCATAGGGACGCTGGACCCGATTTCCAGCAGGTATGGCTCCCCACCAATAGATGGAGCCTTCGATGCCGGGGCCTACTTACCGGGGATGCTCTTATCACCTCGTTAAGTAGGTTTCCTGTACACGAAGTGAAAAAAAAAAAAGGGACCATCAAGTAAGGGATAGGTGGGCAACATTGGCTCAAGCAGGGGATAGGTGGGTAGCAGTGGTAATGGAAACTACATTGCATAGGCCTGCTCAGTCAATCCCCTGAGTACCAGGGCAATCAATGTTGGCAGACCACACAGTCACTGTTCAAAAAAGAAGAGTTAAGGTAATGTTCGCAGTTCGGGTATCCTGAGCAATCTGTGACAGTGGGCAGGGCCTGGAGAGAGAGTCTTTCTGAATAGTATTAGCCCTTAACTGCTTATTTGGCGCCCTTCTTCTGAGGGTGAAGAGATACAGAAGGCAATGGCAGTTCTCCAAACTCATCAAGGACTACACTATTGCACACTATACAAGCCTGCTCAGTCAATCCCCTGGGGTGCAGGGCAATCAATGCTGGCAGGCCCCACAGTCACTGTCCCCATTTTTCTCAGACATTCTCAGACGTTCTCCTTTCTGTATATGGGACGCTGGACCCGTTTTCCAGCAGGTGATGCTCCCCACCAATAGATGGAGCCTCTCCCCAGGTGTTAGTGGTGTCTGCTCTTATCAGCAGCACTAAAACTGGTGTGGGTGTTGTTTGTAAAAAAAAAAAAAAAAAAAAACCGTTAGACGGGTTACAACAGGGTCCGCAAACATGTTTTCCGTGGGCTAAAATAATCCAATAATATATATCGTCAAATAGAACTGCCCGGTAAACCGTAGGCAGAGAGGGAGAAGAGGACAACAAACGAGGGGCTGTGACAAACTGTTTCGTCGGAGTTTCACCGACTCATCAGGAGGCTGAATATATATATGGGGTTGTAGATATTTTTGAGGTCTACAGCCCCATATTTTTATTGTTACTTTTTTAGCTTTGACTATATTTTTAAAAAATCACAAACATAAACACAATGAAAAAAAAAATAAAAAAATAAAAGAGTGTTTTTTTTTTTTTGCATGGCTATGCCGGACCCGGACCCGGACATTTCCGGACATGGAACCGGACCCGTGTCCGGTAGTTTCCAGACGTCCGGAATTCCGGACATTCCCGGACCTCCGGACATGGGGGGATCCGGATGGTCCGGATGTCTGGACAGGTCCGGAAAATGTCCGGACCATTAAAAAAAAAAAAAAAAAAAATCTGAAAAAAAAGTATGTTATGCAGAATAACAATGCAAAACCACTTTTGCCTCAGAGTCATGTCAGAATTCCTAACCAAACTTGAGTTAAAAGTCAAAAACTATAAAAATCTTAAAAAAAGACTTAAAAAAGTTAAAAAAACTAATAAAAGATAATGAATTATTCATAATAAAAAACTTGGAGTTGTCTAATAAATTATTATAGAGAGAGAGCATGTCCGGACCCCCCAAAAAAACATAAAAGGGCCTGAAAAACCCTCAAAACAATTTTGGGGGCTTGGCTCCTCAATGGGGAAGGGTCCTGGACCGTTTTTTTTTTTTTTTTTTCTCGAAATTTGGCAGATCTGGAACGTCTGGACCGGACGTCCGGATTCCGGACCAAATCCAGACCGTCTGGACGGCGGTCCGGACGTCCGGATCGTAGCCATGTTTTTTTGGTTTCACAGATATTTTTTTAGGGCTAAAAAAAAGCAGAAAAACAAATAAAACATGTAGGGTTGCAGATCTTTCAAAGATGTACAACAAAATTGTTTCTTTGTTTTTTTAACTTTCATGTAATTATTTTTCAATCAAAAACATAAAAACAATAAAGAAAAAAAGGAAAAAAAGATATGCAAACACACACACACACACACACACACACACACACACACACACAACATTTCTTATGGCTTATGATGCACCAAGCACTCCCGGTGGCGGTTGGTGCGCAAAACGCACTGCTAAGGCACGGGCTGAATGCCAAATATGCCCTGGGACTCGAATGGAAGACCTGCAGCATTTTGTGTTGTTTTGCGACATTGCTCGACCCTTTTGGGACTGGTGGAGGCATTCGGAAATTCCTGTCCCCGGAAACACATCCAGATGGACGGATCAATTCCTGTTAGTAGGAACTGTAGCGAGGCGATCACCTTTCCCACAATGTTTCACATACGCGGAAGAGACACTCAGGGGTGCAATACTGTGGACTCTTTGGACACTAAGGAACGCAGTGACCAGACGTGTGTGTGTGTGTGTGTGTGTGTGTTCAAGCATGCCAGTTTCTGATGGCTTATGATGCACCAAGCACTCCCGGTGGCGGTTTGGTGCACAAAACGCACTGCTAAGGCATGGGCTGAATGCCAGATATGCCCCGGGACTCGGATGGAAGACCTGCAACATTGTGTTATTTTGCGACATTGCTCTACCCTTTTGGGACTAGGGGCCTTACTGCACTACTCTAGACTCTCGAATTTTCGAGAGTGGGACGTCGCTGCACTTTGTAGCGGACCTCTGGTTGGCCTGTGAGACCAGCCCCTTGGCCTGTTCTCACAGGCATGTGTTTTATTCGGGGCAGTCCAGTCCAGGCCGGTACCTCTGTCGGTACCAGCCAGTCCAGTCTAGTCCCGTCAGTCCGCTGGGGTATACCCCAGCAGTTGTCTCTTTTCGAGATCATTCTACACTTGCACGATTTTGGAGTACGTGCGTTGGAGTCTTGCGTGGGAGCTGCGTTGTGCCATCTCGCTCCTCCCTCATCCTCCATCTCCATCATCATCCCAGGCGGAGCACCACACCTGGTGGGTCCGCTACATTGCTATCAGAGCGGGAACGTTCCCCGCTCCCACCCACCACGTACAGCTGGGAATACAGCAAACCCGACAGCGGGAAAAAATCGTTGTTTTCGGGTGTTTTCCAGCGAAAAGGAGGGAAAAAAGCAGGCGCCTGCAGAAGGTGACACGTGGCGAAAAAAGCAGCCGCCGCACGCGCACACGCGCCCACGCTGACCCAGCGAAAAGGAGGGAAAAAGCCAGGCGCCTGCAGAAGGTGACACGTGGCGAAAAAAGAAGCCGCCGCACGCGCGCGTGCGCCCACGCTGACCCGCCCCGCCCCGCTCCCAAATTTACATTATCAAAATTCAGGATTTTCGTTGTCGTTGGGGTTTGAACCCAGGCGCCTGCTGGGCCATGCGCGTGCATAAACACCCTGATAACACACTCGCCACTGTGTATATACATGGCCTTATAGTATGGCACACTCCTGTTGAAGAGGTGCCGTGCTGGCTATTTACCCCCCCCCCCCCCGCCGGCGAGCACCGAGCAGCAACGGCCGGGCTGCTATTTGCGCCCCCCCCCCCCCCGGTCGGCTGTTGTTGGTTGTGCACGTGGTCATCTCTCCTGCCACGTGGCAGCTTGTGGTGGAACTGAAGACCCCCCTGCTCAGGGGGTTGCTCTACAGTGCTGAGGGTCTGCTCACACAGCAGACCCTAGATCTGCATATTTGCAGAACTGCTGTTGCTAGGGGCTGATCAAGATCTCAACCCCCTCTCTCCTCCAGCTGGCTTGTTGCAGCGAAGGTCAAGACCCTCCTGGTCTTGGTATACCTTGTGCCCTTGGAGACACCAAGGGCCAGGTATCTTTTCTTTCTCTCCCCTCCCTCTACTAGCCCACCTTCCCTACCTCTCCTCTCTCCTCTTACTCACCCCTTCTCTTTCCCATACCTTCTACTGCCTCTTTTCTCTCCTCCTTTTACCTTCCCCACCCCACCTTTCTCCCACCACCCACTCTCTTACTCTCTTTACTTCATTTCTTTTCTTTTCTTTCCTCCTTCTTTTCTCCTTGCTTCTTGATCCCTCTCCACCTTCTCATTGCTTCTCCTCAGCCCACTGACCCTCCTCCTTCTCCCCCGGCTGGGGAGACCGCTGAAGTCGAGCCTGCTCCATCTGAGGCAGACCTTCAGCAGCGGCCGAATGCTTCTGAGCGTCCACAGCGCACTCGTCGCCGTCATGCTCGATACGACGATTAACTCTGACTTACCTTCCCACGTCTTTGACTTCTCAGTACTCCATCCATCGGTTTTGCTACTTCAGCTCGTCGACGTTGCGGCTCTTCCTCGACGACATTCTAGACTTCTCATCGCGGACGTCATCGGCAGCTTCATGAACTTCGTCACGATCAGCTCTGCCTACTTCAAACGTCATCACTCTCTTACCACCTTACCCTATACAGTACCCCGGTTGTGTCGCATGATGGTCTCCCTTCGCCGGGTTCCTCTGAGTTGGGCTCTCCTTTGGTACACGCATAGGCATTGGGACCGTGGCGTTGCCCTGGCTTCCCAGCTTACGGATCTAGCTCCGACTTCCCTCACTTTAGGAGTCATTTGCATGATTCTCTTACCCATCACCTTTCTACCCTCTGTCGGCCCTCACGCCCTGGTTAGGCATCCCCGCATGCTTCATCTAGGTGCGCCCAGTATACCAGGCTCCCTTGTTCCCTTGCATGGTCGACCCTCCATAGCGGTCATCCCTTAGTCGAGCATAACCGCCCTGATGGTCTATCTGTTAGAGTCATTGGTTTTGTTCGCTCCCAGTTCCTTACCCTCATTGAGCCTGATGACATGTGTTCCCCCTGTCACTATGTGTGGATGCCCTTAGGAGTTATCGACCCCTAARCTGCATTCGCCACCCTCAGAGACCATCCCAACCTTTGGTTTGCGACACACTTCTCTTGTGACATATGGTTGACTTGTTGTTGCTTTGTTGCTCTCAGACTGAGGCTACTGCCTCTAACATTTCTAGGATTTAGTTGTTTTGCTTTTGCTGTTCTTATGACTTATACACTAGTCAGTTGTTCCCAGACTGAGGCTATTGCCTCCAACATTCTAGGATCTAGTTGTCACTACTTTCTGCTTTCCTAGGACATGTATGCTAGTTAGTTGCTTCTGCTTTCCTAGGACATGTATGCTAGTTAGTTGATTCTGCTTTCACTTAAGCTGTTAGCTGTGACATTGCTGTTTTGTGACACTTTCTATTCTAGGTTGCATCTCATGGACTCAGCATGGAGCTTGCTCCGCATCCTAGACTATTCAGGTTTTCTTTTTCTTTGATAGAGTTATGCTTTTTGGCAAAAGCGTGCTTGTATCTAGGCGATCAATCACAGGCCGAGGATCGTGTAGCGGACCTCTGGTTGGCCTGTGAGACCAGCCCCTTGGCCTGTTCTCACAGGCCTGTGTTTTATTCGGGGCAGTCCAGTCCACTCCCGTCAGTCCGTTGGGGTATACCCCTGCAGTTGTCTGTTTTCGAGATCATTCTACACTTGCACGATTTTGGAGTACGTGCGTTGGAGTCTTGCGTGGGAGCTCCGCTGTGCCATCTCGCTCCTCCCTCATCCTCCATCTCCATCATCATCCCAGGCGGAGCACCACACCCGGTGGGTCCGCTACACACTTGCTCTCGATCGGAAAACTCTTGAAACCCAATCGAGAGTTGTCAGCGGGCACTTTATATCGCCACTCTCGAAATGTCGAGAGTAGCCCGCCTGCAAAACAGGAATTCACAAGTGTCCTCGGGAGTTGCCCGCCGACGGGCTCGTTCTTTTAGAGTGGACCTCCTGTCCCGGCGGTCAGACTTTGTCCCCTAGCGCAGTGGTGAAGCTCTTCTGTCGAGTGGGACGACGCGCAGGGTTTGGAGAGTTCATCTAATGTGACAGTTTATAGAGTAAGTGCAGCGAAGGCGGCTATTTCGAGAGTCTCGCCTCTCTGACAATGCTATACGGACTCTCGAAATATTTCGAGAGTCTAGAGTAGTGCAGCGAGGCCCTAGTGGAGGCATTCGAAAATTCTTGTCGCCGGAAACACATCCAGATGGACAGATCAATTCCTGTAAATGGGAACTGCAGCGAGCCGATCACCTTTCCCACAATGTTTCACATACGCGGAAGAGACACTCAGGGGTGCAATATTGTAGACTCTTTGGACACTAAGGAACTCAGTGACCAGACGTGGAGACAGGTTGATGCCGCCAATGCTCCGAGCAAAGGTCAACTATGGCATAAAACAAACAATACAAGCCGACTGGGAGTACAGGGTGCAGCGGAAGGGGTTTACTAGGAAGGCAATGCATTTCCTTACTACATGCTATGGTGCCTTTGCGGGACTTGTAACAGTGGATTGCCCCTGGTTTTTTCTTGTGATTGAAACATAGTGGGTGACAGATTTGTAGGACTGTTCATGGCTTTTGTTAGCAGGATAGTTCAGGCTAGAACTGTTCTTAATTCCTCACCACTTGGATAGGATAGGGTACGTAGAATGTTGTTGGTGAAGTTAGAATAATCCATTCAATTGGTAGAAGAGATCAAGAGAAGAAGGAATTTTTGCCCTTGACACATTCGTGGCATGAGCTTTATCTGGTCGGAGAGCCTCGCTCAGCTCAAGGCTGCGGCGACTTTTTGTAAGGGACGCCGGACCCGTTTCGCGGCTTGCATATTAATAAACGATTGATCTTTTCTTAAAAAAAAAAAATACAGACACACAACACACGAACACACATGCACACACGCACACACACATACACACACAACAATCACGTACACACACACACACACACACATACACACACAACAATCACGTGCACACACACACACACTTACAAACAGAAACATACTTCAAGGTAGTTTTTTATTTTAGTTTTTTTTTTTTTTTTGAGAAAGGGCCTTGTGCCCAAGGCTCCAATTATGAAATTGATTACAACACTTTTACGCATGCCTCTTCCCATTAGGGCTGGAAGATCCTCAGCCACTACTCCCCTGGAAACAGCTTCCCTGTATAATACGAATATAGCATAGTTTTGGGGACGGCAGGATGGGACGGGCGGGGGAAGGGTATTTGGGGCTCGTAGTGGTTTAAAGGGCTTCCGGGTAGGTTTGGGGACAAGCTGGGCTTTTTTTTGTATGATATCCCGCTGGGACCACAGGCCTCTATTTTTGACTTTGTTGTCACCAACCGACCGTAGGGAACCATGTGTCAGAGTACTTAATCTCGTTTTACGAGTTGCTTTTCCTCATTCAGGACCGACGCGTTTACAGCGTCGGCATTTTCGGGAATGTCGGTGATTAGTAGCGCGGAGAAGGGTTAGTGGTGGAATGGTGTAGTGGGGCGATGAAGGTGGAACTCCCTGAGGATGACTGTGTGGCGGCAGTCGAAATGTGCGTCGGGGAGCCATTTCTGATGTACTTCATGCTTTCCTAAGTGCTTTGACTGCAAGATTTGTCTACACGTAACTTTCGCCTTCGTATGACTTGTGTACATCTTTTGTGTGTACCGTATATTTCATCACATCTACCACGTAACGTGTGAACTATCTCGGACCAAGCTGAGATAAGTGAGCATGACTACCTACCTCATAGGCTACATCTAGTTTTGCAAGTTTTTTTGAGTTGTGTCTTCAATACTTCGGAGTGCGGAGTATGGCAAGTGAAGGGTCGCGGAATAACCAAGGCGGCAACACTAATGGCAGAGGAGAACGTGATCGAGATCGTGATTATGACCAGGATCGTAACCGAGATCAGGATCATGATCGAGATCGGGATTGGGATCGGGACCACGACCGGGATCGTGATCGCAATTAGCGGTGGGGCCCGCTTGGGTGTTTCAAGTGTAACAAGATCGGTCAGTATGCCAACCATTGCAGTTGGTTTGACACGCCGTCAACTTCAAGAGATTCCTACAGAGGACGTTCGTCTTCACCTCGGCGTGGTCATCAGGTGAAATTGTCCTCATCTGGCGAGTCACATATCACATTTGAGGTCGAGAAGCTAGGACGTAATGTCGCTAGCTTGCAGGAGTATGTTCAGCTCAAACGCTCGAAGAAGGACGAGAAGGATGCAAAGAGGAAAGCGAAGGAGTTTGCTAAGCAGCGCGAAGAGGAGGAAAAGATGGAGAGGGACCAGTGAATCGCCCGTAAGGCGGAGAAGGCGAAGAAACCGGAGGAAAATAATTTGAAATTGGCAAAGAGTGTTGACCTTCAACTCTCTTTGAAGATCGGAGAACTACGTGATGAGATACGTCGCGAGCTCCGTAAGGCTATCAAGGGCAAAACCAAAGCCAAGGCGCCTGCCTCTAGCGCACGACTCTGATGGTGACAGCGATGACGGGACTGGTGATTTAAGCGCAAGGACCGGGCATTTAACAATCGGTGAGAAGAGGAAGAGGGGTGTAGAGCCCGTTTTTTGAAGATAACCCCCCTATGGTTATTCCTCCAAAACGTACACATGTAAGGCGCTCCGGGTCAAAACCTATTAGGTTGACCCCTCGACTTAAGTCACGGACACCGAAGGTGAAGTCCCGTACTAACTGTTATTTCGTCGAAATTGACATTTTTTATTTTTTGAACGAAATTGAAATTGAGTTTTTTCAACTTTTTTGGCCGAAAACTCAGTCTAAATTTGTTGCTCTTGAGGGTCCAGCGTTTTTAAAACGCAGGATCCGCTGTATGTATCTGGACCTAGCTTGAGACCAGATACATCCAGGCAGTCCCCCTTGGATGTATCTGGTCTCAAGCTTAGTCCTGATACATCCAAGGGGTCTGGAGCAGCAAAATTTATACGAGTTTTCGGCCAAAACGTTGGAAAAAAAAGTTTCCATTTCATTCAAAAAATAAAAAATGTCCATTTTGACGAAATGGTAGTTACTAAGGCAGAAGGGAAGAGTCGTCAGGCCTCCAACCAGAAGATCACCGCTGAATGCGGTAAAGTGGGGTGTTTTCGCTACCTTGATTTAGTTCGGCGCGATCTGATTGATTTGGATGCGAAAGCTTTCGAAGTAATGTGCAAGCGCTTTGGTGTTGAGTACCGGGGAAGATGAACCCAATTTTCGATATTGCCGACTAGAAGGCCGCAGTGGATTACGGCTCGGAACATGAGACGGAAGCAACGGTGAAGGTTTTGACGGTGGAAGAAGTTGATGTTGGAAGTGGAAACGAAGAAGACGAAGACGTTGAGGCTGAAGCTACTAACCGTGAGTAATAGTGCGTGACTCTGCGGCGTCAATTTCCTTACCTGCGTAATGTTCGAAGGCAGTTGAGCGGGGTTGATCCCACCATTGAAGCTATCATCAGACTACCGATTGTTAAGCTTACCTTGTGCGTAGCACTAAGATGGTGTCAAAAATTTGTTGACTCGTGGATTCGCCTGTTTAAACGTATCAGTATCTCCTTCTAGGAGAATCCAAGTTGTGTTTACGCAGCTGTATCTCCATTCTGCAAGTCTCTTTGGTAAGACGACCCACACGGTCAACGTACATTGGCGTGAACATCAATATGCCTGTAAAAATCATAATCCATCGAACTTTTATCGTTCGTTAGCATGCTTTAGCTGGGAAAAGTACGTCCTAATACCCATCGATCTCACTGATGATCATGAGCTACAAGATTTAGAGTCCTTCTATATTCGTATGTGATCCCCTTTTTTGAATTCAACTGGTCCACGTATTGGCAGACGTAATCGTAAGAAGTGCCTCGCTGGGAAGAAGGAACGCATTCGTAAACAGTCCCGCCCTACATGTGGAATGTAGTCGGGCCCTTTATCCCGTTAGGGTATAACGGGACGATCAGGATGTCGAAACTTTGCATGTACATGACGTTTTAGTGTCTACCTTTGACAGGAAAGAACGGAGGTTTTCCTTGTCCTTTCCAAGGGGTAACTCATGGCTCGATACCTGCCATGTGATTGTCAAAGATTTCGGTAAATCCACTATTCAGTTTGGCGGTTGTAGACACTATTTGAGTGAACGTAAACTAGCTTTCGAGGAGGGTGGCAAATTTGAATTTTTGTTTTTGCGAAAATGGAGACCTGTTAGTGGACCGTATAAAGGAATTTTAGTTTCGATTTTACGAAACCCTAGGCAACTGGATGGTATTTCTCCTGGCGAATCAAAAATTTGTTGAAGTTGTATAATGTTGTGAAGGAGTTTAGCCGTGAGCCTACTAGGCGTTACCTTCGTCGTTTGTTGGGTAGAGTTTTTCGTATCAAATATGGCATTTTCGTCAATTCTGATTTGGTTGTTCGAATCGGTTTTGATGATTGAATTATACTTTCTGAAGTAAGGTCGGTCATCAATGACCAATTAATGGAATGTGGGCTACCCTCGTGCTTTCCTAAACATTCGCGTTGGAATATCATAGTTTTGACTAAAAATCAGACTGTGGGGGATATTCTGCACAATCAGAGGTCATTTGCCTCAAAAAGTGTGCTTGCCTGTAACTGTTCAGGTTTGTCTGCTCCTACGGAGAATGGACAGGTGCGCTTTCGCTTAAGCAGTGTCGAGGGTCTACATCCATTAGTCAGCAATGTTAAGAATATTTGTGTCGAAAGAAGGGACGACATATTGAAGAACGAGATTCGGGAAGGTTTTGTACGATGGAAGAACTGTAGGGTTTCGCCTGATGTTGAGATTGAGGGGCTCTCTTCTTGTCTGGTCACCGGAAAGGATATGTCGAAAAGAGTTTTTGCACTTGCTGTAAGTTGCTGATGTAAAAGACGTGAAAGCAAGATTCAGTGGGATGGTCATGACCCCTCTGGACCGTAATCCCGACGAAACACTTGTGCTCTGTTCACGACTATATGAAGCAATGATGAATACTTACGTGCGTAATCCAGGGTACATGGTGGTTTTTCCACCGGATGATTGCGTGTTACGGACTGTTAAGGAGGAGGTTGCACGGATTGGGTTGACTCGCTTTACGAAGTGGGAGAAATCAGTCTCTTTCGGCAACTCATACGTTATGTCGAAGCATAAGGATGTAGACCGATATAGACCAATTTGTCTAACCTATAGTGAACCTATGGTAAGGACAGGAAGAACCGTGTCGAAAGCATTGAACCATATGATTTTTTGCTTGCCCAAGAACTAGCACTTCAACTTACCTAGTGTCTCCTTACTAGCTGATAGACTTAAGTCGATAAATTCCAAGATTGACAGACTGTATGAGGATACACAGGTCGCTGCCTAGAAATGTTCAGTCTTCTTTTCGCATGAATGCAATCTGAACGCTGTCAATTGGTTGATCTCAGTGAACTTTCGGAAAGGAAATAATTTTGTACGTGTTAATACACGGAGGGAGGGGTGTTACTTTCAGACTCACAACAGGAGGTGACCAGTGGAGAAAGCTCGATTTGAGGACGTTCCTGATGTTGTGCGCCTAGAGCTTAAACATACATATACGCATGCAACTGGTGTGTTGCTGAGACAAGTTATCGGAATACCAATGGCGAAGAGTACGAGCCTCCCGTTGGCATGCATCATGTGTGCTTTTGCTGATTTTTGTTTTTTGTCGAGTCCAAAGAGGAAGAACACTTTGGTCTTTGTTACCAGATTAGTCGACGATGTGGGTCATTTTATCGCTCACTCATCCGGGTTGGATGTGACTGGTATTCGGAAGGCCTTTGAACGATGCTATCCTGACAACCTGACTCTCAAGCGTACGGATGAGGGGTGTAACTAGTGGGATTTTTTTGTTGTCAAATTCGAGTGTGTCAGACGTTTCCATATGTCAGCAGTGTCCAGTTATCTAAAAACGAGCATTGTATCTGGACAGATGATGTTTTGCAGGTCCAGAACGGCCAATCCTTTGAATCATGGGGCAGTAAAAGTCAAAAATGTGCAGTAATTGGTAGTCATTTACACCGTATTGATCAAAATACCACAATACGCAGTGAAATCCCAACTCATGTTTTGACTTTGAAGCGTGAGCTTCATTTGAAAGGTTTTCCTGGGGACTTCTTCCTAAGGGTGTTCAAACGTTTCGCCTTTTGTAAGGATAGGATCTGGGACCTGACGGTGGAACTGATTGAGTTCGCTGTGTAATCTTGAACATTTTGAGAGGTAGTCCTTAGCATAGTAACTGTTCTGTGTCAGTTTCGTCTCTTTCTTCGGACAGGGTTTTGTGTTTTTTGCTTTTTTTCTTTTGGAGTACCATGGTCTTCTGTTTTTGTGTGGTTTGGTCTTTGGCCATGGTCACTAGGCAGCGTCTGGAGTATTTGTTGTTAGGTCCCTAAATGGGGTTTGGATTTTACATTTCGTTAGCGTTAGTGTTTGCTTTTTTTATTCTGCCCAGGACCGGGGGATGTGTTTGGTTTTTTGTGTGATAACCTATTGGGACCACGGGCCTCGATTTTTGACTTAGTTGTCACCAACCGACCGTAAGGAACCATGTGTCAGAGTACTTAATCTCTTTATACGAATTGTTTTTCCTCATTCAAGACCAACACGTTTACAGCGTCGGCGTTTCCGGAAATGACGGTGATTAGTAGCGCGGATGAGGGTTAGTGGTGGAATGGTGTAGTGGGGCGCTGAAGGTGGAACCCCCTGAGGATGACTACGCGGCGGCAGTCGAAACGTGAGTCGGGGAGTCGTTTCTGATGTACTTCATGTTTTTCTAAGTGCTTTGACTTCGAGATTTGTCTACACGTAACTTTCGTCTACATGTGACTCGTGTACATCTTTTGTGTGTACCGTATATTCCATCACATATTTTCAAGGGGAAAAAATAAAATAAAATTAAATTAAAATATTTGGGGACTCGTAGGGGGGGTCAAATTTTTTATTTTTTTTTCTGGTTTTAATGTTTGGGAACTTTGGGCACGTAGGGTCACGTGTCTGAGGCCCAACGCCCCCAATCTATTTTTTTCGGATTCAACGGGAGACCCCCGTTTTCCCGTTAAACAGGATTCAACAGGGTCCCTGAGGGGTATTCAACGGGTACAATGGCGTTTAATTCCATCCGTTGCCCATTGTTAGGATACACGACACTCAGGTTGTTCTCTCGAACAAAAACAAGAAAAGAAAAGAAAAGGAAAAAAAAAACAGCTCTTACAAACAACTGTGGCAATAAGGGAGTAGTAGTACGAGGTCCGAGACTAGCAGTCAAGAAAAGAAAAGGAGGGGGTCGTTCTCGATTACCCTTGGAAGAGGGGTCAGGGGTGCTTAACCCACCAGTACCTTTCCCAACTATTCTTTCATACGTGTGTCGGGTAACGCGATGGCCTGAAATAGAAGGGTGATCGCTGATAAATCGAATCGACGGCCGGTATTGATTTTTGGGCCAGGGTGCAGTGCCGGCAGACGACATATGGGAAAGGTATTGGTGATTGAAGAGACTGTCAATCTCTTTTTTTTCTCTTTTTTTTTTGCAAGAAAAGCCCTTGTGTAAACTCTAAGGATTGAGGGTTAGTCTGTCGGGCTGCTCCATCTATTGGTGGGGAGCGGCACCTGCTACAGTCCTCCCCCGAACACAACGCACCCTCATTTTGTCTATATCTGGCTGGAAACATAGCTTGTATACATTTATTTTTAGGGTGCATTATGTTTGGGGGAAGAGAGTAGGGGTGCTGACATGAGCAGACACCGCTAGTATCATGGGGGAGGCTCCATCTATTAGTGGGGAGCCACACCTGCTGGAAAACGGGTCCAGCGTCCAGTACAATCATACTACAATGTATGAAAATATCTCAGGAAGTTAAAAGTCTGCCAGCATTGATTGGCCTGGGTCCCAGGGATTGACTGCGGAGGGGTGATGGGAAAAGAAAAAAAGGGGGGGGGGGGCTCTTCAGCCCTTGTAAGCGGGCGCCTGATAAAGCATGACCAACTATATCTCCCTTTTACGGTCGTCATGGAAAACAGACTGTTTCAAGAAAGACATGGGCGCCAAGACCATTGCTTCTGCCGCTCAACCCTTGGCTGCTTACTTGTCCTCACCCCCCGGGAGGGGGCATGCCGTTGAAGAGTCTTGAGGCCGCCGGGCGCATCCTGTGAGTGTGGTCGTGTCCAGCGGATACCGGATCACCACCTCTTTCTTTACATGTCGTGAGGGAAAGGGGGTGGGGCGGGAAGGGTTCCAGGAAATCAGCGGGGGGACATAATGGGAAAGAAGGATCAATGTTTAACCAGTCCTTAAACATGAGTCTATAGTCCCGCTTCT
Organism: Chara braunii; assembly: GCA_003427395.1. Lineage (NCBI taxonomy): Eukaryota > Viridiplantae > Streptophyta > Charophyceae > Charales > Characeae > Chara > Chara braunii. Next base: position 1,682,468 of record BFEA01000145.1, on the reverse strand, counting down.
TTTCTATATTGTGATGGTCGTTCAAATTGTCCCCGTCCCCACTCCATCTTATTTCTGCTATCAATCCTCCCCTTTTCCGTACTAGCCAGTCCAGACAGAAAGAAGTTATTGCCTTCTTGATGTTTTTTCCTTGCAGGAAAAGATCCAATCGTGGTTTCAAGGTTTGCCATTTTTGTGTTAGTTTCATCTAGACCTATTGTTCGATTTGGTCCATGATCTCTGCTGCATCCACTTGGACCTTGTCCAGTGCAACAAGACACAATTGCCATCATAAGGCCCACAACACCACTCGCCTCCCCAACCTAAACATATTTCTTCAAAAGTGGAGGTGTCTTCTGCTGGGTGCCATTGATACATCTTATAACACAGAGATTGCTTGTTTGTTGCAAGAGGCAAGGGCCAATCAATGCAGCTCTCTCTTGGGACCAATGCTACTACAAACTTGTGTGAAAGGATTTCCCCTTCCTCGCCTTCTTTCCTAAAGCCAAGGCTAGCCTACTAGGGGGAATGGCACGAGCACGTCGCCATCATAGGCCAGCGCAGGTTGCTCCAATCTATTGGTAGGGAGCTGCACCTGCTAGAAATCAGGTCCAGCGTCCCTGAACATCAATAGTTAGTAGGGTCTCTATGCGGCTCAGGATGTTGATCACTGGTGATAGTTGATGATGGTGTAGCTACAGATGTTGAAAATCCCCAGGACAGACGCACGAATGGTACATCTTCACCATTCTACTTTATAAAGGACCTTGTTTGTGACGTGCCACCTTCTGTGCTTGAATGAACTTCTCAAGCCCTGTGTTCTGCTACTTTTTTCTTTCCGGCCATTAACAGCTTTAGGGTGCCTTCTGTTTGGCTAGCGAGTAATGCATGAGATCAATGGTTGTTGAGGCCTCATTACACATAGCCTCACAAAACTAGGGGTGGTTCGGATCCAGGGTTAGGGTATGAGATAATTCGAATCCAGGGCGGGGGGAATAAGATAATTTGAATTTTTGGAGAAAAGAGAAGATTTAAATCAAAGAGAAAGGGAAAAGAAGAAAACCAGAAAAATTCGAAGTTGGGGGGGCCAAGGGGATGAAAGAGTGATGAAGAAGAGAGAAATAGGTGAGAGAGAGAGAAGGAATGAAGTGGGAGATGGGGGAGATGAGCTAGTAGAAAATGGTAAGTGGGGAGGAGAGGAGAGAAAAAGGTGGTGGGAGATGAGTGAAGAGGGTAGAGTTAGAAAGGATGATTAAATGATTGGGGGGGCGAGAAATGGGGTTGGGGGAGGGTAGGTTAGTGGAGAGAGATAATACCAACCTCTTGGGTGGCCAAGAGCAAAGCACTACCAAGATCCACCGGATCTTGACCTTCAAGGTGCCGCTGGCCTGATGCCACAGCAATAACAGGATGATGATGATGATCTTGGGTTGGGTTTGATCAGTCACCCTACTGCCACAGTTACACAGCCCCCTAGGCAAGGGGGGAATCTTGAGCTGCAGTGAAACTGCTGCTGCAGCAGTAGAAAAATAGTAAAAAAAATAATGTGGCGCAACCCCCTAGCCAGGGGGGTCTTCAGTCTTCGGAGCAGGCTGCCACGTGGCACTGCAGATGGCCACGTGCGTAGGCAGCAGCAGCCACGACAGGGGGGGGGAAGAGGGCGGGGGCAAAGAGCAGCCCCGTCGTTGCTGCCCTGCTGGTCGTTGCTCGTCGGCGGGGGGGGGGGGGGGAGAATAGCTGGCACGCACCTCTTCAACAGAAGTGTGTCACGCTACAAAGTCATACAGACAATATGGTGAGTGTGTTACAAGGGCAGCTATGCACGCGCAAGCCCAGCGATTGTCAAAGTTCAAACCCCGACAGCATAAAAATCCCGGATCTTGATAATATAATCCGGGAGCGGAGTGGGGCGGGGCGGGGCAACGGGCCAGCGTGGGCACGTGGCGCGCGCGCGTGCGGTGGCCTTGGCCTTGGCGCTTGCGCGCACGCGCTCCTGATGACACTTGTTTTTTTTGCCACGTGTCGGCTTCCTGCTGCACCTTTTTTTTTTTCCTCGTTTCCGCTGAAAACTTAGCGAAAAAACCCATTGTCGGGTTTTGTTGTTTTCCTTGCTGTGCGGTGGGGGGGGGAGCGGGGAACGTTCCCGCTCCGATACCAGTGTGGCGGACCCACCCGGTGTGGTGCTCCGTCGGGGATAGAGATGGAGATGGAGGAAGAAGGGGGAGCGAGATGGCACAGCGCAACTCCCACGCCAAACTCAAGCGCACGTACTCCAAAGTGTGCAAATGTAGAATGAATAGGAAAACAGACAACAGTTGGGGTATACCCCAGCGGACTGACGGGACTGGACTGGACTGGCTGGTACCGATAGAGGTACCGGTCTGGACTGGACTGCCCCGAATAGAACACAGGCCTATGAGAACAGGCCAACCAGAGGTCCGCTACAGTAAGTCGAAAAGTCATGACGAGTTGACTGTAGTTTTGTAAGGCTATGTGCTGGATGGTCACAACGAACTGCGAGATCTGCGTGAGTCGGCGTAGAGACTAAGTTAGCAAGGTGACGATCATTGTGGAACAGAGGTTGGGTACGTGGCGGTCGAGATCTCCAGTGCCTGAGCAAGGAAAGTGTGTGCGTTGACGACTGGTTGCATGACCTGGGGCCATAATATGAGAGCAGAAGGCTTACGCATCTTGATTTCTCATTCTCTTGCATCTCATTTTGGAAGCTTAGTTCACGACAAGACGCCGATCTACGCCGATCTCCTTCCATATCTGTATATCGGTGTTTGCTCCTTTCGACCAAGTCCCTATTTTGTCAACTCTCTCTCTCTCTCTCTCTCTCTCTCTCTCTCTCTCTCTCTCTCTCTCTCTCTCT
>BFEA01000145.1:1629564-1647907 GCA_003427395.1 Chara braunii | reverse complement strand
TCTCTCTCTCTCACACACACACACACACACACACACACACACACACACACACACACACACACACACACACACACACACACACACTCACTCACATACACACGCACACACATTCTCCTGTCTATTGATGGGGAGCCCTACCTGCTGGAAACTGGGTCCAGCGTCCCATGAAAATCATGAATGAAGCACCAACCGGGACCCCACACACACTCTGTTTGAGTTGTGTGTAGTGAACGCAACAAAACATACATACAGCATAATCACTACCTTACCCTTCCCGAACCACATCAACAAACGAACTACGGGCTGCGCACCCGTGCCCTCACCGTAAGTCAATTTCCTCTAAGGCCCTAAAGTAGTTGCACTACTCACCGCCAACATTTTGATGGCATGTGGACACAATCTTTCTTGTCCAGATGCATTCGAAATCTTGGCAGATGGCAAGTAGTGCAGCTACCGTAGTAGGCCCTAAGGGCCTCGCCACACGGCAGCCAAGGTAGTGTGAGGTGAAATTGAGAGAAGAATATAGTTTAGGAAAAAAAAAAAAAAAATGAATAGATTTTTTTTTCCACGAAGGTTCGTGAGGGCCCAAGTTCTTGTTTTCTTCGCTTTGTGCACCATAGCCACACCGAGCACGCCATACAAAAACCGATGAGTACCCCAAAAACATAACGATGAGTACCCAAAGAAAATAACGACAGGTACCATAAAAAACAACAACGATTAGTACCAAAAAAAAAAAAAAATGATCCCACCACATATCGGCCAGCAGGTGTCGGCATGAACAGTGCAAATTTGAAGTTCCACTCAAAGTGCAATAATATACAATTGAAAAGTTCGAGAATAAGCGGTTTCAACCACTGCAACATGCCTCAGGTATATACCCAACTTCCTCCTCCTTCGGTTGCTTCTCTTCTCTCTCTCTCTCTCTTTGTGTGTGTGTGTGTGTATGTGTGTGTATGTGTGTGTGTGTTTGTGTGTGTGTGTCTCTCTCAATAGTCTACTTCTCTCTCTTTTCCTCTCGCACTATTCCTCACTCATTGTTCCTCTCTCAACGTTTTGGATCTACCTTGAATACTACGGTGTGCGTTGCTGATCTTGGGTGGCTATGACCATTGGGGAACCTCTCCCCTCTCGCCTGGCTATGGCAAACTGTAGTAGCCAGGCATTGCGCACTTCTCCCCCTTGCGCTCCTTCGTCCATGTCGCTTGATTGCACAAACTCTTGCAGTGCTTCCACAATTCTACGAAATGAACAACTAAATGTTTTTTGGCAATGTAGCCTAAAATATATAGTTGTCGTGGATTGTTCGTGCCTGCTTCAATCGGTACCAATCTCTTGCGGCCTCTTCCTTTGCCATATTACCATTTTGGAAAAGTTTTCGACTTTCGTTGGGAGGGTGCTGCAAAATTGAACTTTAGGAACTTGACGTGCTTGCAGGGACTGTAGCTACCTACCTACGACCTCATCTTACAGACCCTAGGCCTACCCTGCCCGTATTGTAGCCTACTGGATTAATTGGGATACTGGCCTTTTGGGGACTCAGTGACCCATCTCGCTAGCTTCGTAGATATCCGGGTCTGAGTCTGTTGCCAACCCAAGGTCTCATGATCATAATATATGATATGACGGCCCAAATCTTCTCTCGGCCAATAGCTAGGATGTCATACAGTTGCAAAATCCACTTGGACTTTATTCCTTCCAAACACCTGTAAAAAAAACAGAGGTGTGTGTTTGATCTACAACCAAGGTAGGGTACCTGTTGACTTTGACTCGGGATCCTGAACTTCCGAGTTGATATTGACTGTTAATTTTTTCATTATCAATTCTCTCACATTCAGCCTATGAATGTCAGTTTTTGTCCTGCCTTAGGTGCCCTTAAACAAACATGCCTTCTTTCATACATTTTCATGACTTGGGCGTGTAACATTCGATCCTCGTTTCGGGTCCTTCGACCAAAAGTGACGACCCAAAGTTGAGGTCGATGCATATTTGAGCCGACTTATTGCATTCAATCGGACCCAATTTCGAGTTTCATCGTTGAAACTACTCTTTTAGAATCGGTTTATCTTTTAACTCACGCTTATACGGAACAACGATATCTGGTGAAGTAGGTGAACCATCTTGATTCTGATACAGATTGAGTCTTGAACATTACCTTGTACTTCTTCTGCGGTCTTCCCCTGCGACATGATTAAAAGTATCCATATTCCAATATTCGTTATACTTCATAGTTTTCATTCATAGAGGGAGGAAACATGGACGGCGGGTCGAAAACCTCATTGCCTTCTAAATAGGGTAGCAGTTTAGAAGCATGAAAAACGAGATAAATCTTGAGGTAAGCGGTACATCAATTCGATATGATGGTACATTTGTGTTCCCTCTTACCTTGAGAATTTCCTAGGGTCCATAATAGACAAGTAGCAATTTTTGAGACACATTATCATAAAGGGATAATTCTTTAGACTTTACCCAAACTAAATCTCTTTTTCTGAACTGAATGGTTGACGATGTTTATTTTTCAATTATTTGTAGCTGGACTTTTTAAATATTCTCCGTTGTTTTAGCTATACCCTGTTCCTATGTAATTGCAAATTATCTTGTTCATGGGGGTAGTCGTTAAATGTGTTCCCTGACCAATGCACTAATGAGACGTCCCAAATTTCAACCTTTGCACAGTGTGTCGAGTGTTATCCCGGTAATGGTATGAATACTATTGTTGTACACAATCACAATTTTTTGTAAGTTCTCATCCCAATCGAGTTGATATGGTTGGACATATATACGCAAGAACCATTGGAACAATCTGATCACCTGTTTAGTTTAGCCATTTTTTTAATGATGCATACCTCACGACATGATCACTCTTATACCATACACTTCTATCAGATTTCGTCAATTTTGGTCGTTAAACCGTACAGCCATATCAGAGACGATGATTTTCAAAAATCCAAACTCAGAAACCCATCACATCTGAAACTTTTTTATGATGATTTTCATTTTTGCTTCTGATGGTAGAGGAATGAACATTGCATCCTTATAGAACCTAACAACAATAATATTACCTGACTATTTTTATTCTGACTCTTTGTGAGATTTCATGAAATCAAAAGAGATGGACTCATCTGGTTCACTTGGAATAGGAAGTGGTCGAAGTAGTCTTAAAGGATTCTTAGTAGACGACTTATTCCCTTGGCAAACAAGATAAGTTCCCACATAGGTTAGCACATCCTCTTTTATTCATTTCCATTAAAATTTTCTTTCATATTAGCATATGTCTTAAACTCAAAATCACCCTCAGTATCATGACAATGCCTCATAACCATACTTTTGATATCTTCTCTATACGGAGTGCAAATTCGTTCTTCGGTTCTATCGATAAAGAAGAGCAAGTCATAAGTCATTCAATACTCATAAAAAAGTTTAGGATTTTTCTGAATGGTTAAAATGATAGGACCCCAGCATACCCTTGGTACCAAAGAAATAAGACCACCTGGACAGAACATCAGTAACAACGTTAGACTTACCCTTTATGGTTTTCAACTCAAAGTCAAACTTTTCAATGAATGCATGTCACCTTACTAACTTGTTGGAAAGTCAAGGTTGTGTTTTAATCCACTTCAGGGTCGAGTGATCTGAGTAGACCGTTAAATGTCTTCCGAGCAAGTAGTGCTTCCATGTGTTCAGCATTTCCATTAAGACGTACAATTCTCTTTCGTAGGTGGAGTTATCTACCTTACCAGATGAAAGACGTTTAGACATAAACTCAATAGGTCTATAGTTTTTCCCGCCATCTTGCTTTAGAACATAACCAATCATAAACTGAATAACATCAATTGTAACAATGAAAGAAAATGATGGATCAACACTCTTTGAAACATGCTAGTAAGTTAGCGTGTGTTTTAATTTCTTGACGCAAACTCACAATTTTTATCTCATAACCAAGGTTTCTCTTTTTTTAGCGATCTCCTCATGGGTGCAACTAAAAGGAAAAGTTTGTCACAAACTTCTTATAATAGCTAGCAACTCCTAGGAAAGATCGCAACTCGATGACAGTCTTGGGTCTGAGTCAATCTCTGATTGCTGCAATCTCCGTTTCTTTTGATCTTAATTCTTCTTCATTTACCAGGTGTCCAAGAAAGAGTACCTCGGACTTAACGAACTCTGATTTATAAGGGTTGAACTAATAATTACCTTCTCTTAACTTCCCTAGATTCATCCATAAGTGTTTATCATGGTCTTCCAACGTCTTACTGTAAACGAGGATGTCGTCGAGATACACTACTACACATTGATCTAGCCACTGCCTAGACAATTCTTCATAGACCTCTATAAGGTTGTTGGAGCGTTAGTTAAGTCAATGAGCATCACAACAAACTCATAATGCCCATACCACGTTTTCAACGTCGTCTTGTGTTGATATTTAGGTGCCACCTCGATTTGGTGGTATGCTGACTTCAAATCAATCTTGCTGAAGTACTTGCAACCCTGCAGTTGGTGAAAAAATCATTAATTTGTGAAAGGGGTTCCACATTCTTAATGTTTACGGACTTCAGTCATCGGTAGTCAATACACAATCTAAGTTCTCCTCCCGTTTTTTTGTACGAATATGACAGATGCATCGTAAAGAGAAATTTTGTCAGATTCATCATTTATCAGTAAGTTCTTACAATTATTTTTTCAATTCTTCAAGTTCCCTTATAAACGTTCGGTAGATTGATACTTTAAGAATCTTATTTTCGGAAATGATCTCAATGATATATTTTATAGCATATTCAGTTACTCCCGTTTGTTCAATCTGCACGTCATTATATTCATGAAGTAGTTTGTCAATAAAAGGAGGATAATAAGAAAAACATTCACATACTAGTTTCACAAGTATCATCATTACATCCTGTATTAACTTTTTTTTCATTACCATAGTTCGCAAAGTGAAAAGACTCATATAATGAAAAAATAATGATAAGTCAGAAGCAAACTTTTTAAATACTTTAATTAATTCAATTTTAAAATTTTTATCATTTTATTTATCTTTGAACTTGACTTTTGAGTCGGTTTTCTCGTGCCAATCGATTCTTAGAATCATGTGAAAAAAAAAATATATATTTTTTATAAAGAAAATTACTTCGTCCAATATCATTCTCCTTTCGTTAGTACGAAAATAACATTTGACACAGTCAACAAACTGAAAGACGGTTATCGTGTTTTTGCCAGCAATCATACACGTGATAAGTCTCGAAAGATCCTACGCTCTTATTCTCATATGCAAGTTACGAATTGTCTTGTCTGAGACTCGGAACAACCTAAGCTCACGACTGCAGCTCAACTCGGCTGGTTTCGCGTTGCTAGTCCTCCAGGGTAAGTACTCTATTCCTTAGTCTCTCCCTGCCTGTGCCTAAAGTTGGGGATGAATCCTCCACTGAAACTCAGATAGATACATCACCACTTACATCACCACTTTACTCGTCCATTTTCTATTGTTTCACGCCTCAAACAATGCCACGAATCTGTCACAGAGTTCGCCTTCAAGTTTTCGGACTTCAACGGTGCTCCAGTGTAGAAAAAAAACACGGACGTGGTAATGCAACCACAAGCCCCGCGCAACATGTGCAAATCGTAATGGACTTTCCGCCAAAACATGGAAAGATGCATTACTATAATATTCGACTGCTGCTGCGCTTCCGTATAGCAGTAACTAGCGTCCTGATTCATGTGACTCATCTCTCTTTTCTGCACACACATACCTATTCACACGTGTTTATCCAAATCTTAATTACCGGGAATGCCAAAGTCAACTCCTCTCATGAACACTGCCATCACTATCTACGAATATTTTCGAAACGGGGACTGCTAATCCCTCTTGGAATGACGATAATAACCACAAAGCACAACATAGGGGTCTCGGAGGATCGCGGCTACGAGAAGGGGTGGTAACACACTCTTGGCTATGAACGTGAACGACAACGAACCTTGATAGAGAGTACGAACAACACCAATGATTGTAACAAACGTGAGACCAGCGATGAGCAGTATCTCGAAGATGAACACGGCAGCCAAGGTTTCCACGAAGAGCCCCTTCATTGTAATGAGGATTGACGCCTCCACTTTGATGACGAAGCAGCAAAGAAGAAGACCTTTTCAAGTAGCAATGTCCCCACCTATTAAGTATGCAAAACGATAATGAATCTTTCACTCGATAACGGAAAGATTCATCGTTTAATTTGCTTCGCCTTTTGTTATAATCTCTCTCATGTATGTGGCTGCCCCTACTGTCTAAATTCAGTCTCTTTCTCATCCTTCGACATGCCTGAGTTCTCCCTCACTTTGTTAGTTTTCCAGTTAATCTTCTCTTTCCTCCCTACCCCCTTGGTCTCTTACTACCTCTGTGTCTCCTTCCCCTGCGCCCGTCACCGAGTCGAGACACCTTTTTTTTTTGCACCTCATTTTCTCCTCACCCCCTTGACTCCTCTCACCGGTTCTTCCTCCAGTCAATTTTGTCCAACGCCCCACCCCTCAGAATGTACTCATATAGACATGTTGGCCACATTCATTTGCTCCGGTAAAAATCCAGAATGTGCGTGGAATGGAGCACCTCTGCAAGCCGGAAGCAAGGCAAACAAGTAGTGAGAAGAACACAATCGCGTGCGTGGTGCCTAACACAAGGTAGCAAAAAAAAAGAAAAGGAGTTTCAAAGTGAGCATTGCATCTTCTATCGAGTACGAATGGCTCACGCACAGCCCCTGCAGCATGTATCCACTGAACCCTTGCCTGAATCAAAATTCTATCGTGGTCATTCAATCCGCAACATGCCAAAACCCAAGAATCAAGTCTCACCTTGCTTGTTTCCGTCGAGAAATGAGCAAGTTATGATTTTTTTCCTCACGTTAGTCCCACCTTCTTCTTTCTCGATTCCTCTCCGCCCTCGTCGTTTACGTCGTTTTCTTTGATTAACGCTGCTCTTAGCGCAACTCTGCACACATGATCTGTTATCTAAAAACTGAACTCTACCATGGTGTGCAGTCATACCTTACGGTCTTGTGACTCTTGACTCGACTACCGAGGTAGGTCCTACAAAAGCTCCCAACCCATTAAACACCGGATGAATCTTGCCTTAATCTACTAATTGGTTCGTTCGCTCGACAAGGGGGGTTTAAAAGAAGGGGAAAATCAAAATCTAGAGGTCTGGGTGACTCCGCGATTCACCTAGAGCATACCGGGCCCTACTCTGCCCCTCCGGGATTGCACGTATGTTCAGATTCATGCTGGAGCGCAGTAGCATTCAAAGGTAAGTAAGCAAGCGAACCGTACTCAACCCTTGGTATGAGTGCATTCTGATTCGAATTCAGAACCTGTGTTTTAGTAGTTCGAGGGTGTACCAGCTGAGCTAGGCCCACAGGTGTCATCCCACAAGCTTGCTTTTCAACAGCCTGCGGGTGTACCAACTGAGCTTGGCCCACGGGTGCTGGTCCCACAGGCCCGTTTTTCAACAGCCTGCGGGTGTACCAACTGAGCTTGGCCCACGGGTGCTGGTCCCATAGGCCTGTTTTTCAACAGCCTGCGGGTGTACCAACTGAGCTTGGCCCACGGGTGCTGGTCCCATAGGCCTGTTTTTCAACAGCCTGCGAGTGTACCAACTGAGCTAGGTCCAGTGGCCAATCCCACAGACCTGTTTCCAACAGTCTGCGGGTGCACCAACTGAGCTAGGCTCAGTGGCTGATCCCATAGGCATGTTTCTCAACATCTGCGAGTGTACCAACTGAGCTTGTGTAGGTGGTGACCCCACATGACCGTTTTTCCAACTAAGCTTGCATAGGTGGTGACCCCGCAGGACTGTTTTTCAACCGTCTGCGGGTGTACCAACCGAGCTTGGCCCAATGGCATCGGTCCCACAGGACTGTTTTTCAACAGTCTGCGGGTGTACCGACTGAGCTTTGGCCCGGTGGCTTACCCCACATGACTATTCACACTCAAACCTCTCACAACAAAACGTAGTTGATAGATAGTGCACCTGCAGGTGCTGGTCCCGCCACTCAGGTTCCTTCCTCTTCATGGGCTATGCACCCACTGCTCACATGCACGTTCAATTCCCTCAGACCATGCTTCATGACGGTAGGATAGAGGATTTTTGCCAGCATCCACCGTCCGGAACACGCCGGAACCCGAATAGGCTCGCAAAAAAAGAGGCATGTGCTGAAGGTCCTTGACTTTCGTGACGGCCACCTGTGGGGGTTCTAGATAGCTCCCCTTTGCAATGCTGGTTACTGCAGCCCATAATGACACGCACCCCTTCGTTCAGGTCAACGAAGGTGGCGACAGAGTCGTCGTCCGCCCCCGTTCAGGTGCGGGTGCACGACTTCCCTCCATCCGCTCCTCGCTCAGCAATTTCAAGCACTCTTTATTTTTTTTTAAAAAGTTTTTTTCATCCTTCCTCGCGGTACTTCTTCGCCATCGGTCCCGAAGTCAGTTTCCAGCTTTGTCAATAAACGAGACTTTTAAAATCTGAGGAAAAAAAACAAAAAGAAATAAAATTAAAATCAAATCAGCTAAAAATAGAGAACTGAGGGAGGCGGGGACTCACCGGCACCCTCTTGGTCTTACCAGTCGGACCCAGGCCCAGGCCCGCCTAGCAAAACCAAAGGGGATAGTCCCACAAGACCCTTGACACCTCAGTCACCTTTGGTCGCGCTCCTCTGCTCCACCGCCGCGTGCTGACCTCGAACCCCAAACCTGTCACTTGAAAATCCAGTACGGTAACCAATAGAACTAGGCTCCAGGCTGAGCTAAGTAGGCGCGGACTTGCATGTGATTAATCGCGGGACCGTGATTGGTCCTATCTGCGCAAACCAGGCCTTCGCCTTGGCCTACTGGCCAACCCTCTGACCGTCAGAAGATGACGCCCGTGCATAGGTTTATGGTTGTCTAGTACCCTGGCCGTCTCATACATCATTTGTATCGTTGAAGCTCCCGGCTTCCCTCATGCTAGTAAGTCTCACAAGGCCGCGCCTTTTAACGCGTCGTCGAGCACAATCTTCCTGCGTATGTGTAAGGTAAGGTATTTTACCCCCTTTGCGATGTGTCCCACCAAAGGCCGAGCTGGTTAGTGATGTAAAACTAATCATTAAAAATAAAAAAGAAACATAACCAAAAATAAAAAATTCAGAAAGGAGGGGGGGTAAATCGAATCCCATGACCCTAGCGCCTTTCGCCAACTTAGCATTGTTGATGACTATCGGGTAAATCACAGTGCAATGAATTAATATGTGTCCCACAACCTCTCTAATTAGTTTGCATTTGGCTCGGACTCTCGCCAGGACCGCGGTGGCCGAGGCAAGAGCCCTGACGGGATTTGCCCTATCAGCACGTTACGTTGATTAAGGGTGCACCCTGTGCGACCTTTGAATATGACAACAAATGCCCTTGTAGGGTGTTTGCTATGACAACACATCTATCTCATCCTCTCACTAGTCTATGTATAGTACGGGGGAACACCAACCAACCCGGATCTCTCCCCAGCCCACGGGGTAGGTTGGCACCACGGCTGTGGTGTGAGAGTAAGGCTGTACCAGTCCCTCATCACGGTGACAAGGGGTGGGCAGACATTTTCAACGGGGGAAATTGGCGGTTCTAGCGCTAAGCAATGGCCAGTCACTGCACCTCCCCCTACCCCCCGCAAAACCCACGTAGAGGTGGCTAATGGCCAATATTGCTGCGTAGCAGCCAACAACACCAGCCAAGGTCCTGCCAGTGCTCGCTTGAGGGGCCAACGGGTTATCTCTAACTGGTAGAACACCAAGCTTGCCCAGGCACATACGTGAGGCCAATGGGGATTGAACCCAAAACCTCCTGAACACAACTTTTGTGCCTAACCAACTGAGCTAGGCCCACAGGCCAAATCTTTCATCATCCTTCAAATTCTTTCAATTCACCTTCACTACCTACCTACCACTACTCCTAAGTCGTATACAGGGACCCCTACAAACATAGCTTTGTTGTCTCCCTCCATCAGAGTGGATGCATATGGTGTCCCCCGCCCCAACCATGGTGGGCAAGGATCGGGTGGGGCCGCCGGTGGGGGTCCGACTAACGCAAAGACCGAGCAATGCCATTTAGCTGCGCCTCCCTTTTCATCGTCCCCACCCCCAACCGAATAACAGCCTGAGCAGTGTCTAAGCCCAACACTCTCCCACACACCACACACAACCCACTCACACTCACACCCCTGTTGGCCAAGNAGCAGTGTCTAAGCCCAACACTCTCCCACACACCACACACAACCCACTCACACTCACACCCCTGTTGGCCAAGGACCCTGCTAATACCGATTGGAGGTAAGGACCGAGCATTTAACTGCGCCTCCCTTTTCATCGTCCCCACCCCCAACCGAATAACAGCAGTGTCTAAGCCCTACACTCTCCCACACACCACCCACAACCCACTCACACTCACACCCCTCTCCCACACACACCACCCACAACCCACTCACACTCACACCCCTGTTGGCCAAGGACCCTGCTAATTCCGATCGGAGGTAAAGACCGAGCATTTAGTTGCGCCTCCCTTTTCATCGTCCCTACGCCCAACCGAATAACAACAATGTCTAAGGCCAACACTATCTCACACACCACACACAACCCACTCACACTCACACATTCCTATTGGCCAAGGACCCTGCTAATATCGATCGGAGGTATCAAGCGGACACCGCTGGATAAGGCGGCTTTTTTTTTTTTTTTTTTTTTTTTTTTTTAATCTAAATGCTCATTTGAAATTGAAAAAGTACGAGGTCGGGGACCTCACAATTCAACCCGGAGTTATCCCGACAGCATCAGCCGGTTAAACTTACGCCCGTAGGCAAAATGTCTTCACAAATCTGCTACAATCCTCATCTTGCTAAGTCGATTGCCCATTGCCAGACCCCCTGACCAGGGCTTAAACTACATGCTGTAAGTAAAACAAACATGCTCTATGACCACTAACATTCTATTTGCACAAAAACCTTTCTAATTCCAATCAACACACATTCAAAGTTCAACTACTGCATTAAGGGGACCAGAACAAGATAATAAACTAGCTTCCAACTATCCCTTACTCAAAAAATTCCAACTAGAACTTTTCCTCAGTATCTTAAGTCTGGCCTAAAACAGCGAGCGGCTTGTCCTAAAAAATTCCATACAGCGGCCTATATGCGGCCTATCCTTCCTTCAGTTCCTAACTTGCTCTCTCCCTTCTAGGAGCCAATCTGCCAGTTTTAACTTTCCGTCTGTCATAATAGTGGAGAAGCTGTTGTCTTTTGTCCATGTCTGTCGAAACCAAAATGGATTTCTATGACCTCCTTGCCAGTCTGCATAAATACATTGCCTGATCGAGGCCTTAATGACTTTATTTTGAGCAAGGAGGGGGAAGGATTCCTGTTTGAATGCCGCTCTATTTCGAGCTTTCCACACAGTTTCCATATATGCTCCCTTACAGGCCAATGCCATATAATGCCATCCAGTGCTAAAATCACATTGGCCGTAAGGCAATCCATAAAGCAACCATTCCTGCGTCCACATAAAATTATCCCCTGCCATACTTTTCCACCTTGCTTTCCACCATTCCCAAACCTGTGTAGAGTACGGACAATACAACCAAATATGTGACGCAGTCTCCCATCCCCAGTTACAGCGCTTGCATTGCTTGGAGATATCCATTCCTTTTGATGCCAGCCAGGTGGCGGAGGGGATCACCGACAACAGTTGTAGCCACATTAAGCTGGCCTATTTCTGTGAGACCATACGTCTCAAGGCTTGCCACTGGCTAAAAAGATCAATGTTGCCCAATGAGAAGCCTGGTTCTCTGGATAGTCTCTCGGCTGCCGTGACCACTGGCTGTTTCTTTACTGCGGCCCGTAGCAGTTGAGCTTCAGTTTTGGTTGAGTACAAACCAATGACACTGGGTTTTTAAGACCAGCATTTTGGGCCCACCCATAAAGTAGAGGTTCTATTTGCAAAGTGTCCGCATCCTCCACCTGAAGCAGAGTTGACCCCTTTGTCCCTGAGTCTGTGCTCCATACTTTACACTCCATCAGTCCAACCGAGGAGTCGATAATTCGGTCCTCTCTTCTGGTGAGGGGATGCGGAAGTGGGGCAGACAGCAAGCTCCTCTCGCGTGTCCAGACTTGAACCTTTATTCCTTGTGACAGCTCAGGGCCTTCAATCTTCAAGATTTCCTCAGCACAGTTGACATCCATAAGCCATGCTCCCTGCACATGTTCAACGGAGTTGGGGAGTAGCGTCGTCCAGTATTGGGGGATAACGTTCATGAGTTTCCCATAATTGACCTCTACGTTACGTAACCTAGGCAGTTTTAATTTCAATTGCTCCACCGTAAGCCATGAGCTGGACTGGGGAGACCAAATATCTTTAACCTGGACTACTCATTTCTCTATCCATACTTTACCAAAGGATCCCACCCGCCCATCTGCTTTAAGATCTGAGTCTAAAGACGAACAAATGAAGGGATTTTCAAACAATATCTGATTGAGAATCTCTATTCTAGTCTGAGGCGGTCTCAAAGGCTCGGGGAACAACTTGTGCTAGATATACAAAATATTTCTCCATATTTTAGACTTCGGTCTTTTAGCAGCCTATGAGGGAATAAGGAGGCGGACCTAAACATTTGTTGCTCTGCTCAGGGTCCACTCTCTGGAAAGAATGTATTCAGCCAACCTTACCCATAGCCTTGACTGGAAACCAAATACCGCTGTAATAACCCATTTGCATAAAAACGCCAAATTTTGATGTACTGGGTCTAAGATACCCAACCCTCCTTGTGCTCGTGACAGCGCAATGGTTTCCCAAGCGACCTTCCAGACAAAACCTTGATGTGGATCCGCCGTTGGTTTCCACAAATACCGAGCCGCTTCTCTCTTTATCTTGGAGTATGTCGTCGCTCCTAGTAAATGAACTGTCAAGGGAAACCATAAAAGAGAGAAGGCCGCAGAGGACAGCACCAACGCTCTGCCGAACAATGAGAGCTTGAAGTTCCGCGTCCATTTGGCAATTCTTCTTGTCACATTGTCTCCTAAAATGGCATCCTGCACATTTGAGCAATCCGACAGCGAAACTTGGACCCCTAAAAACCGATCTGAAGAATTAGTCGGGGTCTGTTTCAGCCCCCAATCCACACAGAAAACTCTGGGAGGGGGAAGGAAATAAGCTGATTTGTCCCAATTAACAGATGCTTCGGATAAATCACTATAAATATCTATTGTATGACGTAGCCCTTGAAGGGCCCCCACAATATTTTCGCAGGCCACAGTTAAGTCATCGGCCAAGGCTCCCCCCTTCCATTCCACGGAAGGGAACAACTTTAAGCCAGCGATCTTCGGGTTGCTCCTAATGTTGTCCCATAAAATCTCCAATTGAAGAACGAATAGTAGTGGGGCCAGGGGGCAATCCTGTTTCAGGGAGCGAGTCAAGTAGAACTCCTCTGAGAGTTTTCCGTTGACTATAACTGCTGAAGCAGTGTTTTCATAACAAGCCTTTACCCAAGTTCGGAACCCTAGTCCAGAACCCAACCTTTTCAATGTGGTGTGGACAAAACTCCAGCCCACCCTGTTATAAGCTTTTTCCATATCTAACAACAAAATAACGATATCTCTCTTTTCTTTGCTTATGACTTCAAGTGCCTGGATGGTGGAGATTATGTTTTCAAAAATAGAACGACCTTTAACAAAAGCCCCTTGTTCCCAACCCACCAGGTCGAGGAGAACCTTGGCTAGGCGAATCGCTAGGGCCTTAGCGAATAACTTATAGGTGACGTTAAGCACTGAGATTGGTCTCCAATTTCTGACATTACGCTTGTCTCCTTTTTTAAACATTAGGGATATCATTCCTTGAGTAAAGCCTTTAGGAAACATACCGGTCTACAGCGCTTGGTTATATACATCGCAGAGGAAAGGGGCAAAGGCGGGCCAGGTGGCCAAAATTAATTCAATTGGTAGCCCATCTAGTCCAAGACATTTACCCTTTGCCATTGCTTAAGCAACCCCCAGCAGTTCAGACTCCTCCATTGGTTTGTCTAAATCAACCGCTGTGGCTTGAGAAATAATCTTATGGGAATAATCCCAAAAGATTGACGATTGAGATAAGTCACATCGAGGGGGGTCAAACGGTCTGCGCGTAGTAACAATATCTCGGAAATATTCTAAAGCATAGCTGCACATCTGTATAGTGTCTATTGCTAACGGGGCAATGGAATCAAAAGGATGGGGTAATTCCCGATTCGTAGACCTAGAGTGTTTCAACAGAAGAGAACGGAACGTCATCTTAGTCATTCTATCAAAACCTACTATCCCTCTTAGTTTCTGCAGTTTCATCCATTGTTCCTGTTTCTGAATCTATAGAGATTCGAGTTGGGCTAACGAGTCTTTGCAAATGCCCGCCCAGTAGTGGTTCGAAAAAGGGTCTCTCCCCATCTCTGCTTCTGCTTTGGATATCAATTTAGTCAAGGTTTGTTCCTTCCAACATCTTTGCGCTGCCTTCATTCTTGAAAAGGTAATCAATGCTTGCTTCAGGATGGCGATCCCAGTGTCAGCCCATTGGTTATAACTTGGGAAGAGGTCCTTTGCCTCCATCCATTTGGTCATGTGCTCTTTTACCCACTCTACTATGCCCGGGTCTTTTAAGAGATTGATATTAAGCCTGAAAGGAGGGCGGTGTCTCTCCACCATATCTCTTGAAATAATATCCAATAAAACTGGGTGGTGATCAAAGATCGAACCTGGAAGGACATCACACCACACACTTCGGTCCCAGGGGGTGCCACGGATCAGAAAGAAGTCTAACCGTTTCCTCGGAGGCAGTGAGTGTGGAGTAGGGGGGGGGGCAAACCACGTAAAGCCCTGATCATGAGGGTTAAAAATTCTGTAGGGGTCTGACAGGGACTGTGACTCACAAAAGGATGTTAGGATCGTTGAATCGGAGCGCAAGGGAGTCGAAGTCAATGTATCTAATCCAGGATTAATAACTGTATTCCAATCCCCTGTGAGGATCAAGTTCTCTGTGTCAGGAAGGTAAGAAGGGAGATCTGATAAAACAGCTTGTGTTCGGTATAGTTGACAGGGGCATAAATAGTCATAACTGCCCAGTCTTCCTCCCCTATAGCGAACTTAAGCCATAGCCATCAACCCTCTTCATCGCTGTAATGGTCCAGCATGTCAATGTCGAGGTCTTTATGGACAAGGATGGCCACCCCTCCTTTGGTGCTGTCTGACGGGGACCAGAACTGGGGGCCGTCCCACCATTTTTGAATAGTTGCAATTTTTGTTGGATCTAACTTTGTTTCTTGGATGCAGGCTATTTGTACGTTCTGTTTATGCAGCCATTGTTTGAATCTTGCCTTTTTAAACTTTTTTGCAGTATCTCCAAATCCTCAAACATTCCAGGTCAGGATTCTGATCCTACTTGGTAGGACCATATCCAGACCCTCTACCGCGCGGAACTTGGATACGGCCAGGTTGACCCTGCTTCGGCGCTGCACCCCTTCCTCTTGGAGGAAGGGGTTTCTCCGCCTGAGCTGGTGGAATAGCTACTTCACGCATTTCTGTCATAAAGGCTTCCGAAGAAAACGCTTCAGCTGCATCCACGTGGAATAGCCACTCAGCTACATCCTGGGCCGAAAGTCCCCTCGGAAGGGAGATTTCCCTCAGGGAGTCCGAGTTAGAATCCAATAGGCGAGCTAGGGGGAACCAATAGATATCCAAGTCTTTTAGTTTCGTCATTTCCTCCAAACTCGCTTGCAGCTTAAAGCAGGCAATGTGTAGAATTGATTTAACTCCTTTCGTATTAATTGCCACCTGTCTCCCTTTCTTTGGCATAGAAAGCATAGTGCAAGTACACAAGTCACGCAAGACCTGTTTTTTGACTTTGAGTTCAACGTATCCGTCACTTCCTAGGTCTATGACCAGATACTTTTTGTATCGAAGCCTCGCCGCTGATTCTAGGTCAAACCGCACGTTCAATAAGTCTGGGCATAATTTATCTTTGAATACCGGGTATTCTTTGACTATTTCACTACCATAGGCATCGCGAATAACCCCTGGGAGCAGAGGCAAAACGCCTATCGGAACCTGTTGCACCCGTATCCGAAAGAATTTGAACCTTGAAACTTCTCTCCACTTCCAGAGCGCGTGCTCTGTCATCCATGGCCTAAATTGGACTTTGTGGTGGACATTGTCCAATTGAATTTCCGTTTGGCCACATCGCAACATCCAGGCCGCCACCACCTTCGACGGGGCGATGTATGTAATGAGGTTCTTTCCTTCGTTATGGAACAAGCCCCGTTATGGTGGCGTGGATGGATGTCGTGCAGTCGCCCAACCGTTCTCGTACACCCTCACAAGGCGTTTTTTAACGCCCCTGGGGGTGGTAGAGGATTCATCGCCAAACAAAATTGTTACGACATGCTCGGATCTTGTATAGATCCTGATTTACTGTTACCTTATGGTAATCCTCTCCCTCCTCTACTACGGCGGGGGCGAGGCGCTGCGGTAAAATTCCATCTAGGTAGCATTTAGCCATAATTTCCCGGATTCGTTCAGTTTCCTCCGGGACAATGGATGGGGACGGGGCCGCCATCACGTTATGCTCCAATTCCTAAATAAAACAAAATCAATTCAGGTATAATTCAGGTACTATTCCTACTTAAGTAATTACTCCGAAGCATATAATATGGACAAACAAATACCAGCTATATCCTTCCACACCCAGGTATTCGTGGGATGGGGGCCGAAGGTTATACGTGCATTTGGCCTGCTTCTCCTTTAGTCTTGATGTCGACTGAATTCATCTTCTCCCTGTACTGGTCCGAGGGCATACGCCCACTTCACCTGGATACTATCCAATCCACTGGTGACTTGGTAGCGCAATCTGTCGAGGAAAAAGCGACAGAAGGAAATCTGGCGGAGAGGACTGGTCCGGCCCTGGTCTCTCTCCAGGAGCCCTCGTCGTGACCCCGTCACGATGTAGACCATGTCCGCCCTTGAGCTCTCGCCGTCCTCGATATTATCGAAGACGAAGACTCAAAGCGACAGCAAGCGCTTCTCTCGGAACCGGGCCTTGCTACCGTCCCCGGCAGCGGACCCCCGAAATTAGCGCTGCGCTAGCGCAGCCTTCCACACCGTCGCTCTTTTTTTCAGGGCGGCTTTTTTCATCCACTGGTTATAAATCCTTGACATTTATCTCTCTCTGAGATCTACATACTTCGCGCCAGTTTGCATGAGCACAACACAAAATAAAGCCCCCCCAAAAATGCATCCACGTCCCGCCATAAAAACCGTCAGGTACGTTCACAGAAGTGCTACCGAACATAAAGCACCCTGATTCTGAATGTATACAACCCATCATTTCCGCAATAATTGGTGGAAAGCGCCCATGCCAAAACCTTTTCGGTTTTGGGCGCCCAAACAACTTTCGTCTGGGTGAAAGGGGCCCTCGTAGTGGCCACAAATCCGTTGGCCTATTTTTACGGGACAGTGAATCTGCTGCTGTTTCTCTATTCTCTATCAGACTCATGAACCGGTAGGGCCACTCTTTTTCAAGATACCTTACTTGGGA
The DNA here is from genome assembly GCA_003427395.1 of Chara braunii. Classification (NCBI taxonomy): domain Eukaryota; kingdom Viridiplantae; phylum Streptophyta; class Charophyceae; order Charales; family Characeae; genus Chara; species Chara braunii. The sequence continues at coordinate 1,630,313 of BFEA01000145.1, read as the reverse complement.
CTCGTTCTACCCTCGCCCTCTTTTACATGTGCCACCCTCGTCTGGCGGGCCAGATTCATGATCTGGTAGGGCCCTTGGGCCGGTAGTACCCCACATGGAAAGGTTTGGGCATGTAGCACCAAACGGCCGAACTTCAGGCGCCCAAAACCAAAAGGTTTTGGAGTGGGGGCTTTCCACCAATTATCCCCATTTTTTAAATTTTTTATTTTTAATTATCCCCATTTTTACCGGTAGATACCGTCATAACGAGGGTGCAAAAAAAACAAAGGAAAAAAAGAGCGGGTGCGTTGTGTTCGGGGAAAGATGGTAGTGTGAGTATGTATGCCCTCATTCGCGATATTGCAAGTCATTGGACAGCAGGCACACGTCACAGCAAATCAGGCATGTCTTAAAAAAAAAAAAAAAAAAAAAAAATCAGGCATGTCAAAAGGGAAAAAAAAAGAAAAGAGAAAAACAAAGACAGAAAAATTGACGTCTCAAAAAATTAGGCATGAGGACTGATAGAGGCATTGTTCTTTCTCCTCCGTTTTTTCCCTTTTTCTTTTTTCTTTTTTCTTTTTTCTCAATCAACACGGCAGGCATTTGTGAGTGCTCACTGAGCTTATTTGCTGACGTGGCCTCGCGACGATTGTGTTCACTCGCTATCATTATGCCGATGATGGCATGCTTTCGAATAAGTTCTATTATTTTCTTTCTTTTTTTGCAAAACAAACCATCACTCCCGCAAGCCTGCCGTTCCCTCTCTATAT
>BFEA01000145.1:1607032-1624026 GCA_003427395.1 Chara braunii | reverse complement strand
GAGAGAGAGAGAGAGAGAGAGAGAGAGAGAGAGAGAGAGAGAGAGAGAGTTGTCGGAGGGGCGCGACGCAAAATAATGAAAATTACAAGGACGACAGACAAATTTGTTATGGGAGAAGCTAAATGCCCTGCTGTTGAAGCCAACCAGTCAAGAACATGGCGAGGGGGCAAAAAGTAGTGAACAAAAGGCAATGCACACTGCTGAGAAGTACTAGGCACATAGATGACAAGCAACAACAAAACACATAGGCTGGAGGGCACGGGGGAGGCGGGCGGGAACAAAAGCACGATAAGACAAAGCAAAGACAGCGAAATGAGAAACAAGTAGTACTGACGGAAACAGGCAAACCGAAAAAAATACAAGTCCCAAGAAAGTTAAGGGACTGAAAAAAATAGAAACTGATGATAACAAGATTGTTTCATCGGAATTGCACCGACTCATCAGGAGGCTGAACCCTCGACAATCTGCGGAATCCCCGTATTTGATGGTTTGGGTCATGAACCCTTTGACCCTTGTTGAAGGCAGACTGTCCCAAGTGGAACTTAGCAGCGTGCCGCAACCCTGTGAAGCACCAGGCAACACAGTAGAGGCATCACGACTGCTCAATGCCAAAAAAAAAATGACTGCAAGGAGCGACAAGGCACACAGGATGCAGCACGGAAACCGTGAAGTGAAGTACAAGACAACACAAACACGGCACCAGCACTGCAAGGGACGACATGGCGAGTGGTCCAGCATGTCGGCAACCGTGGAGCGGAGCACAAGGCACCAGCAACAAGGCAACCAACCTACAGGGCACACAAGCGACAAAGACGGAAGGCACGACCAGTGAATGAGCAGCATAGTAGGGAAGCAGGGAAGCAGGGAAGCGCAAGGCACCACCAACAACACGGCCACACTGCACAACGAACACATCAGCCTGCAAAGAACCACATGCGAAGCAAGCGGGACAAAGGCAGCAGGGCAGCGGCGGAGCGGAGACGAGGATGTCCACACAGCCAACACGGAGCAAAGCAGCACATGACCTACTCACATCACGATTGAATCCCGCAGACTGTTGGTTCCCACCACCCACTGAGCTAAGGAGTCAACCCGACGAGCATCCGTCATCACCAACAGGCAACACAGACATCCCGAACCTAGCGGCCCCCCTAAGAGTGCAGTTGGCACTCTGAACGAGGAACCACCGACTGTTTGGCACTACTAGTGGGCGCTCAATTGGGCATACACGAAAGGACTTAGACAAAATCAGAAAGAAGACAAACAACAGAAAAAAGACTGACAGACATAAAACTGATTGTGTGTGTGTGTGTGTGTGTGTGTGTGTGTGTGTGCCACCCACATTCCCTCCATGCGGAAGGCCGGATGGACTAGCTGTCTCTTATACACATCTAGATGTGTATAAGAGACAGGAGAGAGAGAGAGAGAGAGAGAGAGAGAGAGAGAGAGAGAGAGAGAGAGAGAGGGTTGTCGAAGGGGCGCGACGCAAAATCATGGAAATTACAGGGGCGCCAGACAAATTTTCCCAAAACAAAGAGGGGGAAGGCAAAACAAGGGAAGAAAAAGTTTGAGTAAATACCTTCCTCATGTCGAGGCTAAAGTTACGGTAGCAAAACCCTCCATTACCAGATGGCCACAGTCTATTCGAGAAAGGAAAACCTTCACCATTGGGCTTCGCTGCGTTGCTCTCCAAAGGTGGAATTGGACGATGAACTTTCCCCAAGAACATGGAAAGATACACTTCCATATTTTTCTGTCTTTTATGAATGTAGAGCTCAGTGCAGCTGGGCCCATTAATTTATACCCCATCCTCGGCGAGAACGGGGGCAGCTCCTCTGCATCATTTATTTTATTTAGGTACTCCATGTGGAACAACTGTAAGCGCACTACACAGCTGGAATATTCTTTTGCCCCACAGAGAAAACAAGGTTGTACAACGCCGCCCACCCTCGCAATGTGCCGTGTAGTATTGAAGACAGGAACATGATTGCCGCTCATGGGACTTGGGCCCAGGTGTATCAACTGAGCTAGCTCATTGGTATTCAGTCCCATTTTTCATATTGGGGGCCTAGTTGCACTACTCGCCATCTGTCACAATTCGTTGCGGATGTGTCATCGCACCAAGTTTGACGAGTAAGTGCAACCAGGCGCCTACTAGCCAAACTTGGCCTATGGAGAGTAGTGCAACCAGGCCCTGGGAGAGTAGTGGAGCATGGTCCATTATCCCTTGTAGAGAAGGATTAACCTCCTCTTTCATGTCGAAATGTTTTCTTTTTTGAAAGTTTTCGATATGCGCCTAAAAGTTCGATTTATTTGCGGCGTACACCTCCAACCGCCAACCTATCCTGTTGTGCCCCTGGGGCCTCTGGACTTTCTTGTAGGCCCCTGTCAGTGAGGGGTGCAACTTTCCAGCATGCCCCTGTGGGCGTTGGTGGCACTCGCGGCTGTTCCCCTGGCCTTGAGAGGTGAGTTACCAGGTCACACTTGAAATTTGGAACGGGTAGGGACATATTGAACATATTTCAGGCCCAACAGATTCCAAGGTTTTATGGAAACTTCAATCTTTATCAGAGGGGCGCGACAACGTAAGTTGGCTATCAGAGGGCCCAGACACGCCACAAATAAATCAGCTTCAGGTAAGTCTAAAGCATTGAGGGACTGATCTTCTCCCTTCCCCTTGCCTGGCTGAAAATCTCGACCATCAAGGAAGGTGACTGGGTGGCGGTGAAGGGCAAAGAGAACATGATGGAGGAAATTGGAAATATAGTTGAGATACGAGGGAACGTGGTCTAAGTCAACCTCTTCAGTCCCTGCCCCCGCAACCTCCTCCCCTGCTACGACCCGGAACGCATACAGTAAAAAGACAGGGCAAATTTGACCCTCATCCGGGTGCTAAGAACCGGGGATACATGGCAGACCTCTTACCTGGGTACACTAATTCAGGACTTGCCCACCAACCTGGAGGACTGTAGATGGACAACCCCAGGGGCGAGGACCACTCTCAAAGTCCGTACTCTGCACACACTCTCGGTAAAGACCACCTATGGAATGTTAAGAGTGCGAGTGAACCTCCCTGATAGTACATGGGCACATGCATTAAAATGTGGGAAGGGTGGCACTCAGACCCATCAAATGGTTCCGACATGCAAAATCCAGGCGGTCTAGACCAGCAAAATTCACCTCCCTGCAATGGCAGATTGCACACCAATGTTTGCCAACCAATGCCTGACTAATTGACCACTGTAGACTAAAGCAAAAAGGGATCGCCTAGTCATGGTGCAAAACATGTCATGAGGTCTTCCCCTCGTGCAAAACCGATGAGTCAAGTGAACATGTCTTCCTGCAGTGCTTGGGGTTCATCCTCACTTGGTATTGGTGGAACAAATATGATGCCAACAGGGCACTGGCTGGGACTGGCCATGAGAATGGGGAGTGTTTTTATGCGGTCACTGACCAACCAAAAAAAGATCCTTTTCTGCCAACATCTTAAGGTTTGAACTAGGTCGAAAAACAATCCTCTGGACCTTGTGGGGGCGGCGGTGCTCGCAAGCTATTGAAGGGGCACGGATGGGGGAACGGGAAACAAGGGACACCATCTGTAGTCAGGTCGAAGTAGAATCAAAGCGCACTGGGAAAAGTCGGAGAGACCCTTAACTGCTTGACAAAGCAAGACGACCTTACTAAAATTATCACTGAGTTCTGCAACGACTGGTGAGGGGAGGAAAGGGGAGGATGGATGACCATGGTGGATTGGTCAGGGTGGCTTAACCTGGGGTGACTCAATCAAGATATGGAGTCATGCCCGACGGATTACCGCCTACGGTTCCTGAACTGGATAGATATCAACCCATCCTCCCCAATGAGGCCACCAACAGAGTTTCCGGACCTCTTCCCCATGTTGAGCAAGTCCTGGAGAGTCCTTAAGTGGGGGAAGTAAAGTTGATCTATCGACTTCCTGGGGGAAGAGGAGACCCTGCAATACTAACATAGACGAAGACTGCGAGCCGACCTTTTTTAGGGGACGACTTAAGCAAGGTTCCCAAAGGCAGTACAAGACAATAGATAAAAAGTGTCGCTCAATTCCCGTTCTTGTCACTGAAGATGAAGAAGCTTACTATGAACGAGAACGAGGATTGATACGACAAATGCGAGAACAAACTGAGAATAGTCCATGTCGTATTAACGATGAGAATGAAGAGAAGCTGATAGTGGGAGAGCCTAATTTTCTTTCGCCCCAGGAGACAGTCATAATGGTGGAGCTGATGAAGAAGAGGCATCGTGTATACACTTTCGATGATGACCAGCGTCAGAGGTTGGATGTGGACAAGATTCCGATGATCCGGATCTATACCGTACCGCACGTTAAGTGGTGGATTATGTGGATGGCAAGATACGGATGCACGTTGCCGATTATTCCAGCGGGCCGTATGCATCCTCGTGGTTTTGTTTCGTCAAGCCTAATGGGACACTACGGTAGGTGCAAGATTTGCAGCGGTCGAATACTGTTACAGTGCGGGATGCGGGAGACTTGCCAAACTCGGACGCACTATCTGAGTCATGCGCAGGGAGACCTATAATCTCATTTGTAGATCTTTATTCTAGGTATGACCAATTTCCTGTTTATCCGCCAGATAGGCTGGTGACGACGATGCATATGCCTAAAGGGCTAATTCATATTAATGTAGTCCCACAAGGATGAACTAATGTAGTGACGATGGCTCAAAGACATACGATCTGGGCCATGCAGACAGTCAGTCAGCACATCACCCAACCTTATATTGATGACTTGGCGGTAAAAGGGCCGAAAGAGAAGGAAGAAGATGAAGTCATGCCAGGAGTAAGGCGTTTTGTTTGGAAGCATGTCAATGACCTTGATAAGGTTTTGAGCTTGCTAGAAGAACATAACCTTAGGGCGAGTGGGTCAAAATTCAGACATTGCATAAAGGAAGCTACTATTTTGGGGTTTTTCTACAATGAGAAAGGTCGCCGACCTGACATAAAAAAGACATGCAAGATTATCGAGTGATTAGTGTTGTTCCACTCAATAACAGATGTTAAACGCTTCCTCGGCACGTGCGGGTTTTGAAGAAGTTTCATTAAGAATTTTGCCGCCAAGATTGAGCACTTAAGGAAGTTAGTGCATCAAGATCGAGAGTGGGTTTGGGGTGAAGAACAGGAAAAGGCTGTGAAAGGTGTGAAGGTGGAGTTTAAGGAAGGGGACTTAGTGTTGGAGTGCCAGACTATGAGGCCACAAAAGTTAGCTCCTTCATCATCGAGAGGGACGCTGGACCAACTGCCCTGGGAGGATTCCTAGTTCAGACAAACATTGAAGGGAAAGAGAGGTCACTGAGATTTGAGAGCCGAACTCTAAACACGACTGAGGGGAACTACTTCCAGTTCAAGGAGGCGCTCGTGATACTCTATTGTCTGAGGAACTTCCGGAACAAAATTTTTGGGAGGAGGTTCATACTAAGGGTAGACCCAACTGCGCTCGCTTGCTTCCTGAAGAATTATATTACATCAGTTCCAAGGGCCGCCAGGTGGTTGACCTATATTTGGATGTTCAATTTTAAGTTGGAGAGAATTCTAGGAAACAAGAATAGAGTAGATGGGCTGAACAACATCAACTGAGACAAGTCGAAGGAAGAAGTCATCGAGGACACAATAGTAGTTGATGGGTTTTTAAATCAAGAGGGAGACGTTTGCCTTCACATTAATAAGTAGTCCCGGCGAGTGCCAAACTGTGTTGGCCACCCCATATGGTTAGCGCCAAGGGGATATGAGCGGAAGGCAAAATTAGTCTTTAAACCTTTTCAAGAAGAAGACCCATGGGGAGATAAGGACGTTCAGTAGACGATGGAGTTGGCACTGAAAGACACTCACAGTCTGGCAGAAGAAGTGATAACGATAGAAAAAGGTCATAATGAGGTAGAAAAACACGAAGAATTGATGGGAGGGATATACCTCCTCACCAACACACTTCTACAAGGGAAGTTCGATCGAAGAGGCTCATCGAATCCGGCTGAGGGTGGGGACTTACTGTTGGGAAATCATAACAATGAGTTTGAGGAAGGGGAAATTAAGGAAGCGTTTCGTGCGCAAGTGTATGATGGGATCTATGGAGTTGAGACTGCTTCTATCATGCGAGATGAGGGATAGGGATGCAATCCCGAGAGCTAAAAAGATGACACACATTTACATGGTGAAAGACGACCATCTCTTTATAAAACGGCAAGTGAGAAATCACAAGAGGATTATATGTAGGAGGAATCGACAGATCGACATCGTGGCGGCCTTACATGATGGCATAGCAGGCGGGCATCGAGGGATAAGTGTCATATGCGCCAAGATAAGCGAGTTGTACCATTGAGATGAAATGTTGGACATGGTCATTAAATACTGCTAATCTTATGTACCTTGTCAAGAAAGGTCGCCTCAGAGGCCGGCGAAACCTTTGCATCCAACTTGAAGATTAGAAAGAAAAGTTGGTGCTATCGTACACCTGGATCTACTCTTCATGCCTTTCAGGGATAATGACTATCACTATGCGAGTGACAATCTCACTGGATTCGTGGATGACCGAGCTATCCGCACGAAGACCGGTGCGATTTTTGTGAGCTGCATCGAGGAATATTATCTACGCTATCTCTTCGTCAAGGAATTCATGATGGACATGAGATCGGAGTTTACATGCATGGAGGTACAAACTTTGCTATCAGGATATGGTGTGGTGGCGAATTATACCATAGCCTTGCACCCTCCAACCAATGTGCTAATAAAAAAAAAGCATAACACCATTATGAATCTCCTTGCCAAGTGGACCAGCCAGTGGCCAAAGTACTTGAGGGCGACCCTCTTTGTCGAGAACGTCACTATAAAGAGGATCACTAAGTACTCGCCTGCCATATTGTGGTACAAAAGGCGTGCGACCTTCCTAATTGAAAGCTTTCTGAAGACCTGGAGACGCTACGATCTGAAGACCAATCTGTCCTTTGACTAATCGCTCGATATTCGGGCACGACTGATGAGCGTGATTGAAGAAAGGATTCAAGAGGCATCCAACTAGGTGGAAAGAAGCCGTATGGACGATAAGGCTTGATGGGATCAGATGGCGCGCATACGAAAAACACCTTTGGCAGTAGGGGATGTCGTATTGTTATATGACTCATCCCTAGAGAAGTATTGGTCAAGGAAGCTCAACAAGCGATGGTTGGGATCATACATGATTGTGAGGTGTGGAGAGTTTTGAGCCTACCAAATCGAGGAACTAAATGAGACAGAGTGGAAGGATTGGGTGTAAAAAACGAGGTTGAAAAAGTTCGTGGCACGAGAATAGGTAAGATGAACACTCTAATTCCCTATGATAGAACCCCATTAAGGCATTAAGTATCCTAGTCAAGTCTTAGAAAATATAAGAGGATATGGTATATGAGCTAAATGTGTGTTTGATTGGACCTAAGTGACTCATACAAGATTGTGCGGTTTGTAGAGTTTTTAGCCTACCAAATCGAGGAACTAAATGAAACGGAGTGGAAGGATTGGGTGTCAAGAACGAGGTTGAAAAGTTCGTGGCACGAGAATAGGTAAGATGAACACTCTAATTCCCTATGATAGAACCCCATTAAGGCACTAAATGTCCTAGTCAAGTCTTAAGAAAGATGAGAGGATAGGGTACATGGGCTAGATGTGTGTTTGATTGGACCTAAGTGACTCTATTCACCTGCTTGCTTACCCCTTTGTGTGTCTGTTGTCTCCTTCGCCTATTGTGCAAGTCTGACTTTTCGAAGACAGCCATGCCGAGAGGAGGGAGGGAGACACGGCCACAACAGAGACCTTTGGGGGCATCACGGGCATATGAGCGGCATGGGTCTTCCCGGAGAGAGCACACACCTGTGTATGACGATGGGGACACGAAGCTTTTCCTGGATGACTTTCATGACTATGCGAGACAAAGAGGGTGGACCGTATCAGAGATGATACGGAGGTTGAGAGGGGTAGGCCGATTTAAAAAGCCCATCGTGCAGATTCGTAGGGAGGCACAAACCTGACAAGTGGTGGAAACGAGGAGATCTTCATTAGTTGGGCCAGATGGTTTGCCAATCCGTTTGAAGATGGGGAATATGGAGGAGTTTATCCCTGCTTTTGAGTGATTAACGGACGATTAGGGTGTCCTTAAAGAGGGGTGGTTGCGAGCACTTGCATTGTGGACAAGGAAGGCGAAGCGACCCCTAACCAGACAAATCCGGGTTAGGGCAAGAGACTGGGAGGATTGTAAGGCACGCCTAAGGGAACCATTCCGGCGGCCAGAGCCAGATAGACCCTAACCCAGGGTGGAGAGGAGATAGAGGAGCAGGAGACAGAGAGATCCTGAGCCAAAAGAGGTTATCTCAACTCAAGGGGGGCGCAAGGCACTCACTGGTCGACAAGAAGGGTCGTTGCAGCCTGCCCAAGAGCAAGAGGCATACCTTGAGTGTGAACTCAGACCAGTGGTATTCCAACATTATACTGAAGGAAAGCTACATGAGTCTCCTTAGCAAGCGCTTGACATGAGAGAGGCGACACCAGTAAGATGCCCGCTACAGAGTTTGGAGGCGCTGTCGGGGCAAATACCCTGACAAGGGTATTTGCCGGGGTTTTTCAACGTCGCACGTTGTGTGACTCTTTCGTTGAATTGAAGGACTTGATGAGACGACGTTGCCAATGTTTATTCAGACCTGACCTATGACTGATAGACTAAAAGTTTTCGGACGTTAGTCCGATCGCGTGTGGTGTTAGGAGTAACGGATGTGAATGGTAATGCTTCGCTTTTGTCGAAGCTGCCGGAAAATGCGGACATGGGAACGGTAAACTAGACCTATTCTACCTAGAATAATAATAGCCGCGCGATTCAGGGCCCAAGGAGGCTAAAAAGAGGGGTGCATTGGGTATAGGACCGCGACGCAGGGGAAAATAGGAAGAAGGTTTCTTTTTCTGGGCCGAGGAGGTTGACATCGAGCCAGGGGGCTGATAGGCCGATGCAACGCGGCCTACCAACGGGGTAAAGCCTGCCGGCAGGGCCTGCAGGGCCACAGGTGGGCAGACAGGGCTTGCAAAGCCCCGACATGGGGAAAAGGTCACTGGGCAAGCCCTTCAAATAGAAGAGCTGCTCTTATCACTCTCGTGATAGGAGCTAGCCCAGTAGGTTACAGTAGTCGAGTCTCACCTAGCGGACACTGGGATCGAATCCGAGAAACTGTGGCCTACTGGGCATAACTCCTTTTGGAGTTAGCCTTCGAACCGGCGTGGCCGATCTCGACCGTGCGATCGATGAGATCGCTCGGCTGAGATCAACCGCGCAGATTCGAAATGATTCCCCGGCAATGGCGCTACCTGTCGAGCGCATCGGCCCTCACGTGAACGAGGGCCCTCCCGGCCATGTCACGCAGGAGATAAACAAAACAGAATCAGAGACAACTCGGGAACGATGCATAAATACTCCCGCGAGTCGCCGAGACGGCGCGCGGTCGCATCGTCCCTCGCCGCGGGATGTATTGCTGGCGCACCCGACCAGAGCGGTGAGGGACAATGCGACCGCGCGCCGTCTCGGTGGCTCGCGGGATTATTTATGCATCGTTTCCGAGTTGTCTCTGATTCTGTTTTGTTTATCTCCTGCGTGACGTGGCCGGGAGGGCCCTCGTTCACGAGAGGGCCAATGCGCTCGACAACGCATCTGGATGCCTCACAGTGGGGACGCTGCAAGCACACGTGGAACATGATGAGCTGGCAGGGACGTGTCGATGGAGGAGGCGCAAAGGTCTGAACGAAAGATGGAACATAGAGATCAGGTCGAGCAGCGTGACGAGGAGGTGATTGAGGTTAGGGATGATATCCCTTCTCGGACGCCTGTCCCAGTGCAGGGACTTGAGCTAGCGCCAGAGGCTATCCGGGAGGTAGGTGAGGAACCCCGACACAAAGAGATCCCGTCATCCCCTCCATACACGGCCCTTTCACCAAGGCCGAGGGAGGAGATAGAGCGACAGGAGGCGGATTGGAGGATGAGGGTTCATGCTGTCATCAACATGCATCTGGCAGCATATGCTCAGGAGCACCTTAATATTGGGGCGTCCGCATCTGTTGAGCCACCCCTGGAGCCACTCCGAGCGACGAGAGAGACGAGGGATGAGGTCCCAGCACAGGAGGTTCGTCGGAAAGAGACGAGAGCACCACCAGCCTGGCACCAGGAGAGACGACTGAGGAGAGGCAAGCCAGGAGGGACAGGCGCATAGAGGAGATATGGAAGGAGCAAGAGAGGTTGGAGGCAGATGGGACTCTCCCGGGACCAACCACCGGACATACAACCTAGGACACGCCAAGTCGCCGCTATCTAGGGAGAGTATTGGGGCCATAGAGCTGGAGTATGCTCATCACAGCTAGAGCATGGCTTAGAGAGATTGGGGGACCTGGTTGGACTTGGGCTTGAGGCCACGAGAGAGGTAGACGAGGATTTGGACCGGAGGATCCGCATATTGACTAGGACTTCTTTCCAAAGGTACCTGATGTTGGAAGGCACCTTGGCATAAAAGAAGTCTGAGATAGTAGATCTGACGGAAAGTTTAGAGGCGGCTGAGACGGAGATTCGGGATTTCGGGGCGCAGCTGACTGGCCAGGCCACTACGTTCCAGGACATTGTGATAGACTTGAGGCGACAACTTCAAGACATGGCGGTGAGGATCGAGTGTGAGACATCTACTACGGTGATAGATTGGACTGAGAGTCGCCGCTATGGCATTCAGGGTCAGACTGTACATGGCTGTCTTGAGCATCGGTCTGCGACAGAGTCCTCCTAAGAGCCATCCATTGGGAAAGTCATTATGGAGTCAGCAAAGGCAGAAGCCAAAAGGAAGGCGGGAAGAAAGGCCTTTAAGTTCAAAGCGCCTACCGAGCTAGCCACTCAGCACGTAGCCTCTTCCGAGCCAATGCTAGTATTTTTCCCAGTGTCAGCCGATAGTGGACTGAGGGGAGCTACCTGTGAGTCATCCCAGAGATCAGATGAGGGGTCTATGGATGTACTCTTAGAAGCACTCGGCAGTATGTCGAAGGAAGTGAGCACATCTTTACCTGAACAGAGAATGGAGGCATTTCGTGAGGAGGAGATAACAGTCATGATGCGAGGCATGGCCGAGGGTAAGCCTCAAAGATTGGTCACACATGAGTACATGCCATAGCTTAGTGGAATGCAGGGCGAATTGGATGCTTGGGCGCCAGAGCCAGGACCCGAGGAGCCCATGGAGGTGCCCCTATGCCATGAGTTGGCTAGAGAGGCAATAAAGACATCCCCATCGCCGGATTCCCAGAGAAAAAGGAAGAGGTACCGAAGGCAGAGTGATCAATCCTGCTTCTTCTGCAAGAAAGGGGAGCATCGGCCCTTGCAATGCCCGAAGTTCCTCAAGGATAAGGCAGCAGGAAAGGTCACTAAAGAGGATGGTATGATGTATGATAGGCATGGTCGATTGATGAAGCGGTCTGCTGATGGGAGTAAAGCCCTGTTGTATAGGCAAGATCAGGAGAAGATGAGTGAGTAGGGGATGGTTTGCACATTTGTGAGTAGGAGACTACTCGTTGCTGCGATATAGTCCTAGTAAGCAAGGAGGAGTAAACTTTTTTTGTGTGTAGGGACTAAGACGAGTGTATATATACCTGAGTCAATGGGTATGCGTTTTAGTTTTTGTTTTTTTGTATCCACGCTGCTTAGTTGTATTATAATTTGTATATACACAGATCTCTAGCGTGTGACTATCTTGGATAATTTCCTTGCTATGTAGGAGTCAGAGCTCAACTATGTGATATGTGGACATTGTACTATTTTTTACTTCTGTGAGTTTGACTCATCTGATTTTGAGTGTATCGTTGACAGTGTGATTACTTTTGTACCATTTTGGACCACAATTTTTACTCAGCTTGAACAAGTGTTTGACCTACTTTGTTTTTGAGTGAGATACCCCACCTCTGAGTGTATATTGAGTTGAGATTTTTCCGACTACCTTTTGTATATGACGATCACAATCACTCTCTCATGTGTGGTTTTACCTTAATATATGATAACTTTGTGTGAAGATGTACATGAAACATCTTGTGTGCTTTGTATCGTGTAAATGTGAATGTGTGAGAACTGTTTACTCTTCAGTATACTCACGCGGCCTGTCTACGAGCAGATGATGAGACCGAGTATAAGGAAGGGGAGTGCAGTACGTTCTGTGGAAAAGTGTGAGAATCCTAAAAGATTTATGAGTCTTTTGAGATTCCAATGCTTAACCATGCCGAATGTTCATTGTTGAGTTGGGACGAGAACCCATAAAGTGGTCTCTTAGTGGTGGGTGGTTTTGTGGTTGATACCCCTTCCAGTGTGAAGGTGGTTATTTGTTCATTTGGATTCATCTTCAAGTGGAAGATGTTTTAAAATGTCATATGGAGGTTCAACCTTGAGTGGGAGGGTGACTGAAAGACCTAATGGTTGAGACCCCTTCAAGTGGAAGGTGGTTAAAAAATTTAATGGCATGAAAAACAAGTTTTGAATGATAAAGTCTGACGAGAAGGACCAAGAAACTGGCTTATTGGACTATTGGTGAAACTTTAAAATGTCACAAAAATGGTTTATTTGTAAGATGTATCTTGGAGGATGTCGTGCTCTCTGTGTTGTCCCATAGGGAACAGGTAAATGTCTTTTGAGTGTGATGGACCTCTGCATAGTCCCGCGAAAGACCTGAGTTTTGTTGCGGCACACCATCCAGTCACTTGTTGCTAATATTAAGGCATACGTGAGGATGTTCAACTAAGGGGCAGTTCTTAGCATCAGTCAGGCGCAACCCCTAGTGTTGGTTGCTGACCGACGCAACCAGGCAATGGACCCACGTCTCACCAAAAGGTAAAGGCTTAGGAGGTGTGACCGCCTAAGAGAGTTTTTGCTCTCGCGGGATGTCGAAGGGATAAAAGCCGAGTCTATTGAGTCTTTCGGTAGTCTTGATTGAATGCTTATCAAGATAAAGCCTATCATTGAGTAAAGAGCGAGGGCATTATCGCAAAGTAACAACGTGGTGGGTCGTAGATCTGGCTCAATCAACCAGACTATGATGGGCCAACATGAAGACCTCACCTTCTTGTACTATATTACAGGAAGAGTTTGAGATAAAAGTTATATATATATATATAAATCATGGCTACGATCCGGACGTCCGGACCGCCGTCTGGACGGTCAAGATTCAGTCTGGTCTGGAAGGTCCAAATCTAGCAAATTTTAAGAAAGAAAAAAAAAAAAAGACGGTCCAGGACCTTTCCCCATTGAGGAGCCAAGCCCCCAAAATTGTTTTGGGGGGTTTTCAGGCCTGTTTATGTTTTTTTGGGGGGTCCGGACATGCTCTCTCTCTATAGTAATTTATTAGACAACCCCAAATTTTTAATTATTAATAGTTCATTACCTTTTATTAGTTTTTAAAGTATTTTTTTAAGCTTTTTAAAGTTTTTATAGTTTTTGACTTTTAACTCAAGTTTGGTTAGGAATTCTGACATGACTGAGGCAAAAGTGGTTTGCATTGTTATTCTGCATAACATACCTTTTTTTTTTTTTAATGGTCCAGACATTTCCGGACCTGTCTAGACTTCCGAACTGTCCGGATCCCCCCATGTCCGGAGGTCCCGAAATGTCCGGAAAGTACCGGACACGGGTCCAGTTCCATGTCCGGAAATGTCCGGGTCCGGTGTAGCTATGATATATATATCGTCAAATATTCATATATATATATATATATATCGTCACAAACAGAACTGCCCGGTAAACCGTAGGCAGAGAGAGAGAAGAGGAAAACAAACGAGGGGCTGTGAATATATATATATATATATATATATATATATATATATATATATATATATATATATATATATATATATATATATATATATATTTGGTTGTGAGGATATTGGAAGGGAGGCAAAAGGCCTTCAAAGGTCATGGTTTGGGTCCGCTTTCCTAGTTATGATTTTGCATGCAGAGCGGAGACGAGGTGGGACATCCAACGAGAAACTGACGTTGTCTAGGACAAAAGGGAGATAACTATTTTGAGAGGACCGCTAGAACTTATGTTGTAGTACGTATGCCTAGTACACAAACATCCTAATGTCAAGGCAATGGAGACCCAAGTTAGAATCTTGGCAGCATATAGTTGTGTTTGACATGGATTGATGGAGTCCTCAAACTAGAGTCTGTCGGCTAATTGTATTGACTCCCTTCTTATCAACATTTTGAGTTATTGATAAAGTAATAGTTTTTTTATCCTTCCGAGCGATGGGGACGTCGCTTAATATAACCCGGTAAGTTGTCGGTGCAAATACTCTTACAATGGTATCTGCCCTGGTTTTTGAAAGTGACAAAACATAAGTGGGTTTCAAGTCTGAGTACACCGAACGAGTCACGGTTGTGTCTGTTGTTTACACTGATAAAATGGTTAACTAAGAGTAGAGAGTGTGTGGGTGTGTAGGTTTGAGGTGCGCGTGATCTCTTTCCTTGTTGATGGTTGTAGCTCCAGTATGGTTACCGACAAGATTTTTGTTTTGGATCAAACCAGGATTAAAGGTTTTTACTTTTCGATTGGTCCGTTTGACAACGACTTGTGCATACATGCGGGAGGTGACGTCGACGACAGAGTGCGATGAAAGTGCTTTTAGCCGGAGAAGGAAGAGAGTGACCGCGTAGTGTTTGACGAACCCGCATGCGTAGCGACATCTGTTTAGATGGCTTACTGCTATTGCCAAGCCCGTCATGGGCCTAACACTAGTGGTTACGGTGTCGAGCTTTCAATCGGGAGATTAAGGGATTGAGACCAGCCAGTGGCGACGTAGGAGCGTCGGAGTAGCAAGAAGAGAACCAAGGGGTTGAGGACCCGGAGAGACTATCACCCGTCATGGGCCTAACACTAGTGGTTACGGTGTCGAGCTTTCAATCGGGAGATTCAGGGATTAAGACCGGCCTGTGGCGACGTAGGAGCGTCGGAGTAGCAGGAAGAAAACCAAGGGGTTGAGGACTCAGAGAGGCTATCGCCCATGGTTTTGCTGTCCGCAGGGCGGCATTAACATTTCTCGTGTCTTTCTTTCCCTCACGTGCGCTTCTGTCGATAATTTTTTTGTTTTTTATTGATGTTAATATCCCTATTATTACTTATTATTGTTATCTTCTTGCGATATTTTTTTGTCGGGCGCGGCACCGGGACCGATGGTAGTCTACGTACATACAAGTCGGTGGGTGATTTAGCCCACGAGGCGGAAGAAACCTGGGTGGCGTGATCCCTCTGCGGGTGCACCGCCCACCGGCCTCGAGTCTGCTGTAAGAGGTTTGAGTGTGAGCATGCTCGTTGGACCCAAAGGATGGTGGGTCATACTCGGGCACAGTAGCGAGGAGCGGCCCAGAGCATTGTTGGGAGACCACGACATCGTTGCGGCAAACTGCGGAGCATAAGGAACCCCGCCCCCCCCCCCACTTGGTCTTCAAAGTTCTCATTTGAATATTTGCTACTACCACCAAGATCTGCGTCGGGTCCGCCTCATCAAGGCTCACGGTTATAGATTCGCAGCAGGGCCGCGTCCTCGATCCCACAACCTGCGGTGAGAGAGAGGAGTGTGAGTAGGCCGTTGGGGGCCCAAAAAGCTGAGCAGGCCAGAGGACACTCGGGGGAGGGCCGCAGTGCTACTGCTACGTGCGGACCGACCGTAGGACCTAGGTATAGGGGCGAAAAAGCAATCGAACCAACTGGCAGCCGAATTTCTCCGAATTTCCCTTTAGGAAGGCTAAAGCGGACGGACATGCCGGGCCAGATGTTTGTCGGACTGGAAAGTAGAGGAGGGCCGTACGTAGTGGTCAACGCCTTTGAAGTGTTTGTATTAGTGCACAGTTATGCGTTGGAAGAGAGCGAAGGAAAGCGTGAGGGGAACGATGGGAGACAATAGAGAACAGTAAAATAGCGGGGTGAACCTCGACTCGGATTCGCGCCAAGTGCAGATGAAGGTGCAGGTGATGAAGGCCAGCGAGAGTGTGTAGGGAAGAAGTGTGCGATCCGTTTGATCCTAAACGGATTCAAGCGCGGAAAGAAGCACGGTAGAAGTTTGTTTGCAGGGCGAACTCACTGGTGAAGTTAGTTTCGAAGTCGGAGTCGTGAAGAGAAAGTTAGGAAGAGAAAGGTGTGTGCCGAGGAGTCGGGAAGAGCAAGGAAGAAGGAGAGGGTGAAAAAGATCACATATTTCCGTTTCTTAACGGATTTCAACAAAGTAAAATTCGAATCTGTGGGTTTTAAGGAAGGCGAAGCACAATACGGTGTTAGTTTTTGAGGTTAGCGGATACATTTGGAGGTGCGAAAGATAAGGACTGCGCCCAACAACTATGACCACGAAGATGGTGGAAGGAATGTATCGCTCGACTGTTCCTTGGCAGGATTAGACAAAAGGGGGGGGGCATCAGAGGTTTTGGTCATCGCAGAACCGATGATGTTGGCAGATTGAGCGTAAGGGGTGTGATTATGGAGGTACGAACGTTCACGGCTGCGCACCGAAAAAAGTGGTGCAACGAAGAATCTTTCTATTTTTAGCGGAAGATTCGTCTTGGATATTTCTTCCTTGTTTTTATTTTTGAGAGCTTCCTTTTTTCTTTGTTTCGTGTGAGATTGGAAGAGGTGTTGCCTATGATCATCACAATTTTGCCTTTCGACTCCTGCGGTTCACCGTTCGTCTGTGGTGATGTACACACCCTTCTTGACCTCGGACAATCGCCATGCTCTTCAAATTAGCGTGGCACTCCCCGTCTACCCGATTGCCCGTGTGTCACTATGAGTTGAGTTCGACCGATAGTTTGACTAAATGTTTGATCGGTAAAGTGCATGTGTGGAGAGAGAGAGAGAGAGAGAGAGAGAGAGAGAGAGAGAGAGAGAGAGAGAGAGAGAGAGAGAGAGAGAGAGAGAGAGAGAGAGAAGGGGCTGCGA
>BFEA01000145.1:1585971-1595707 GCA_003427395.1 Chara braunii | reverse complement strand
GAGAGAGAGAGAGAGAGAGAGAGAGAAGGAGAGGGGGAGGGGGGGGCAACCAACTCAGGGTATAAGTTCGACGCATGCACACTGCAGCAATTACGCGCACGATCCAAGAAGTGCGGAAAGCGCAGTGTTGGAGGTGGTTTTGAAGACACTGCGCTTGGTACTCACTCAAGAAACAGAAATTGGGTGTTGGGACTACCGTCTTCCACCGAACACAACGCACCCTCATCACAACTGCGACCACACTGGAAAGATCGGTTGTATACACTCATGATGAGGGTGCGTTGTGTTCAGTTGAAGACGGTAGGGGGGTCAGTATCCCACTTGCGCTGAGGCCTCGATGAATGTATTATTTGCAATCACGTCTAGCGTTTGTCCGAAGTCTGATCAGTGCGAGTACGCCCTCACTGGCAGTCGGCGAAACAACTCCCTCGCGAACTCTTTGGAGTCTTTTGCATCTCCGCAGGCCAGTTGGGAACCCTTACCGTCTCTTCGACTCCTCAGCACGACGTGTTGTTTCGACTGAGCTAGCTGCTCTCTCTCTCTCTCTCTCTCTCTCTCTCTCTCGCGCGCGCGCGCGCGCGCGCGACATAGACACGCACATGCAAAAGCACACGTGCGTGCACGGAGAGTTTCACTTTCCCCCTTATGCACATCTCTCTCTCTCTCTGCGCGCGAGCTTTTGTACAAGATACTGAGAGTGTGAAAGACACGCGCAGGCGATGTTTCACACTTAGAAGTCACGTTTCTCCCTTCTAGATCATTCTCTCTCTCTCTCTCTCTCTCTCTCTCTCTCTCTCTCACTCTCTCTCTCTCTCACGCGCGCGCGGGGGCGCGCACACACACACACACACACACACACACACACACACCCCGCCCCCTCCTGCGCCACGTAAGGGCGTGTGCGCTGAGGGAAAGAAAGAAAAGAGAGCCACTTTTTAGGTTGTTTCTGGGCCGATCGATGGTCGCCTGCTCTCTGATGACATTGGACAGTCGTTTTGTCCCAGCGGCGCCCTCGTTCCATCACCTTCTTTTTCTCTCTTGTTACTCTGTCCTTGCCAAGTGAGTCACCGTTACCTTCTGACTTTATTCAAGTTTGTTGTATTACCCACCAGGATTTGAACCTGTGCTCTCTTTCTCAACAGCCTAAGAATGAACGTAGCAGTACCAATCAGCCTGGCGCCGGCTGGATGGTTACTTCCATTATCTTGATCTTGACTGAGAACTGGCTGGGACAGTCGTGTGGTGGTCCCAGTCGCCCCCACGTTCCATTTTACCTTCTTTTATTCTTTTTCTTCCTTGCGAATTGGGTTACAGTAGCCTGTGACTTTATTGTTTCACCCACCAGGAGCATGGTCCCACTAGCAACGGGGATTGGATTAAGATCCTGAATCTGGGCGTGTTTAAGGCGGAGATGCAGAAAAGGAGTTCAATCTCGATTTTCTGCACTTGTCCACAAACGCGGCCAACTTAAGGCGTTCAATTCAAACCTTCTTTGCTAGTGGGACCTCGCCCCAGGATTTGAACTCGTGACGCGTTTACCATAACCTATAACAGCCTAAGGTGTGCCGTAGCAATCAGTCTGCTGCCGGCTGGATGGTAGTGGTTGCATTACCCTGGCTGACTGAGAAACTGCTCTTTTTTTTTCTTTTTTCTTTTTAATTTGTCCTCAGAAAGGGCGGAAGTCTTGAGATATATTCTTTGTGTTTTTTTCTTTTTTTGTACTCCACTGGTGACCTGACTGAGAATCGGCTCCTCGAAGTGCATTCCATCGTCGTTGACTGTGTGGAACATGTTGCCACTGCCAGAGAGTCTGTCGTTCCTACCAGGGGGACTGTGTGCCCCCTCGATCTGCCACGTGTTTCACTTCTTGCCCTTGCCTCCTTGCATCTAACCAATCACTAATCAATCAATCAATCAATCTATCTATCTATCTACCAATCCATCAATCAATCCATCAATCCATCAATCCATCAATCCATCAGTCAATCGTGTTGCCAATGGGAAGCTTTGGTTGGCCGACTTCAAGGAGCAACACCCCACGGTCCACCAGTCCTACACGTCCTGTGCTTACTACTGGCGAGGCTGTGTCGAGCTCTAGGGTCCCTTTGGCCATCGACAGGCTTCGCCGACGAGACGGGGTTGTTGCTGCGGCATCTGTGCCCTCTTCCCCTAGGGGTAGCAGGCCCATCAGCAGGTCGGGCTCGCCCTATCGTCGATTGCCGGGGGACGATGAACGGCTGTTGACTGAGCGTAAGTTGAGAGACCTCTTGTCTCGTGATGACAATGGCCTTCCTTCTTCACGTCCTATGACGATCATGGACAAAGCGCTGGCAGCACTCACTGGCAAGAGTGCGCCAGCCGATCAGTCTGATCAGCCGTCGAGTAGAGAGGCATCAACGGGGCCATCGAGAACACTGGCTTTCGATGACAGTCCCCCTTCCTCAGCCTGGCCCCCTTCCTCGTTGACCGATCGCCGTCCGGCACCATCGCCCCCCCGGAAGGCTCATACTGGTAGGCGTTCGTCCTTCACAATCCCACGCATCACTCTCCCTCGTTGGAAGACTATAGTGACCGGCCTGATAGGATTGCTGGTCTGCTTGTCCTATCTCTTCGGGGTGCTACGCTACCATCCTCTGTGGCTGTTGTTATTCGTGTATGGCGTGCACGCCCTGGACCGTCTGCGATATGGACAACCCAGATGGAAGCCGTGGGGGCCAGGAGGTGGTTTGACGGTGTGCCACATCTGTGGGACCAAGGTGAGAGTGGGAGAGATGGCCTACGATGCAGGAGGAGGAGGAGGAGGAGGGGGGGAGGAGGAGGGTGAAGAGGGGGATGGGCTCAGCGACCTGGGGGGAGATAACTCGTTGTACGACGTTGGGCCCTACGAATCTTGTGAGTGGTTGTCGAGGACCATCGCTGTGCTGTGGGGGTTCTTCGGTAGGGAATGGGAGAATTGGCTGCAGGAGCTCATGACCACCAACCTTAACCTTTATAAACCGGACACCATTGAGTCCATCCGAGTCGATGAGGTTCGACTAGGATCTGTGCCCTACCTAAGAGGGATCAGGCTTCACTCTTTCCCACCCTCGGATTCGCTGGAGTTCGACCTTGCCGGGTCACTGAAGGACAGCGTGCTGGCCAATTTGTCCATAAAGGTGAGAACGGTCATGGGGGCCAGCGTCCGTGTTCCTGTGGGCATTAAGTTGAAACGGCTCAACTGCGACCTACGGGTGCGAGCTCACCTGATGAGGGAGATGCCGTATGTGGGCCTCCTGGCCTGGCAGTTCACCCGGAAGCCTCATCACCAGTTCTCACTGCACGAGTTGTCCACCAAGCTCAACTTGACAGAGATCCCTGTGCTTAGCAAATGGCTAAAGGGGCTTCTAGATAAGGCGATAAACGATTGGATGGTGAACAACCCGGTGGAGTGTCCGTTCCAAGAGTGGTATGTTACGAATAACCATGGGGGGGGCGGGGGCGGGGGTGGGGGGGGTTCGAAGCCCACGAAAGGTCGATTTTCGGAGATGGTCAGGCTTGGGAAGTCGGGCAAAACCTTGGTCAGTGATCGGCGGTCGGTCAACAGGNACACACGCACACACGCACACACACACACACACACACACACACACACACACCTGTCTCTTATACACATCTAGATGTGTTTTTCGGAGATGGTCAGGCTTGGGAAGTCGGGCAAAACCTTGGTCAGTGATCGGCGGTCGGTCAACAGGGGATCGACGAGAGAAAAGGGTAAGCAAATTGCCGTGCTGGCTATGGATGGAGGGGTGGAACCGGGGGTCAGGGGGGGGAGGGTGGGTCTGGCCACGGTGCAGGTGGTGGAGGGGGACCATCTTCCGAATGTTGACACCTTTGGCGAGATCCGCCCCTTCTGCGTGGTCTCGCTGAGGACCCAAGGGCAAACCAGGACCAAATTCCAGACCAAGAGGATGGAGAACACGCGAGCTCCTTGGTGGTGGGAAACCTTCGAGCTAGTGGTGCCTGACGTCGACAACGACGAAATCGTCCTCAACGTGTTCCATCACAACCTGATGACCAAACCCGAGCTGCTGGGGGAGTTAAAGCTGCGAGCCGTGGATCTAATCAGCCAGAAGGGGGGTAACCCCCCAGGTGGAGGGGGGGTTGGTGGAGGTGCAGTTGGCGGGCAGAAGGTCACGGCGGGCTCAACAAGCCCCCAAGGTGGGAGTCGAGGTGGAGGAGGCGGGGTTGGGGGTGCAGCGGGGGAGGGGGAAAGTGATCGTGAGGGGACGGGAGAGGGGAGAGGAGGAGGTGCGGGGAGAGAGACGGCAGCAGGACCCTCCTCTCCCACCACCGCAGCGTCATCTCCCCCTTCCTCCCAAACCCACGGAACTGTAGTGACCTCCAACGTGTGCTGGTACAAACTTGTCGGCCCCAGGGAAGACTCCGGACGCATCAGGGTTGGCACAGTGCTGCAGTTGCTGGAGCAAGTCATTGACGATTCGTCCAGCGATGACGAATCCTCGGAGGACGAAGGTCGAAGCATTGGTGGTGGTGGTCAACAGCGAAGCAGGCATGACCACTACGACGATGATCACAGAAGAGGTGTAGAGGGCCAGGCTTGGAACTCAGCGGGAGGTGCAGCAGCTGCAGGTGGGGGTGGGGGTGGGGGTGGGGGTGCCAACCCTTCCGCAGCGTTGCTTGCTGTTCCTGGAGGAGGCCTGACCACCCCCTCCTCTTCCTCCAGCTCCCCACTTTCGTACTCTACCAAGGGTCGTCCCAAATCCCCTCATTCTCCCAAGCTTTCCCGGACCCCTGTCGTAGATATCCTCCATCTGAGGCTAGTCAGAGCAGAGGTCAAGTTCAAGTTCATGATCCCGTCTCCAGATCCCTACTGTGTTGTTGTCATTGGCACCACCTCCTGGCGCAGCAGCTGGCAGAAGCTCACTCTTAACCCTATCTTCAACGAGATTTGCGACTTTGTCCTTACCAAAGAGGACAAACGACGGCAGCTCAACATCCAAGTGTGGAACAGGAACCGCACACGCAGTGACGAGATGATAGGCACATGCAGATACGACCTCGGGGAGCTGAGGCATGGCAATGCTCACAACATATGGCTAGACATAGATGGAGGCGCCAAGAAGTCTAGATATGGCAGGGTCAACGTTGTCCTCAGGCTGTTGGCTTTTCGAATAAAGCCTCCTCCTTGATAGGATGCGCTCAGTACTACCGATCATCATCCTCTGAGATCTAGAACTTTTAGAGGAATGACACGTGGAAGCTTGTGAAGAATGGCACGTCAAGACTTGTTAAGGACCTGCATGGCACGTGGCAACGTGAAGGGAAACGGCCACGCGGAGACTTCATGGAAACGACGCGTGGAAGTTGGAGGGATGAAAGGATGGGCACGTGGAGGCTTGTTTAGCGACGACGCGTGGAAGCTTGCGAAGAACGGCACGTAAAAGAAAGACTGGTGAGGAACTGTGCGGAACGTACAAGAGACTTGAAAGATGGGCACGTGGAGACTCGATGGAGCAACACGTGGAAGTTGGAGGATGAAAGTTGGGCACGTGAAGACTTGAACGAATGACACGTGGAAGCTTGTAATGAATTGTGGCGACGTGAAGACGTGTGTTAGGAACTGCACGGCACGTCAAGACTTGAAGGACGGACATGTGCAGGCTTCAAGGAAGGAAGGACACGTCGAAGTTGGCAGAAGACTGACACGTTCAAACGTGAAGGGGTGACAGGTGGAATTTGCGGGAAGGACACCCGGGAATCCAGGGGGAAATTATGGCATTGCTTTTGCTGCAGGGATTCGTAGGGATGAACTCGTAGCCCTTACCTCTGCCTGGAGTGTAAACGTGGTCCGAAGGCGGTCGGGGTTTTGAATACACCCCCCCCCTACACCCCTGTCCCCCCTGGACCCCCCCCCTCCTCTCCTTGATGGGATGATCTGGGTACGTACGGCTCATTATATCCTCTGTGATAGACAAGTTTTGCAGGAAGAAGGACCCGTGGGCATCTCGAATAAATCGCCCCCTTGCGTTTCGAATAACACCCAGGTCCCCCTCCCCGTTTTGGGATTCTCTGAGAACTGATCATTATAACTGGGATAGACAAGTTTTCGAGAAACTACACGTGGAAAACTGTGAGGTCTCGTACTACAAAGTCTACAATGATCCTATAACCTCCTGGACACCACTTGCGTACGGAGGAGAAACCCAGCTGCGTGGAAAAGGTTGTCCCCAGGCTGTTGGCCATAATTTCTAAAGAAGGCACCCCTCCAAGATGGCATGCTTTGAGTAACACCGTTATCCTCTGCGATAGGCATTTTTCTGAAGCAGATACAGTGGCAACTTGGAGGACCCAACACGTGGGTACTTGGATGAATGACACGTGGATGCTTGCAGGAATGACGTGTGGAAACTTGGAGGAATGACATGTGGAAACACGTGGAGGAATGGCATGTGGAAATGCAGGGGCAGGGCATGGCATGGCATGGCATTGCTCACAATGTGGTAGGGGAAACGCAGGGGCATGGCATTGGTCACAATGTAGTGGGGGGATTTGTAGGATAATCCTATAACAACGCTACCACTGCAGGGTAAACTTTGTCCTCAGGCTGTTGACATCGATAATAACCGTACTATGTTCTATATCGGGAGAAGATGGGTAGTGAATTAGCCTTTAGGCCCGAGTTTATGATGAATACAGGAGACCAATGCACTCCTGACTTTATCCAGCTCAAGCAGACTCGGACTGTTGATTGGTTGACCATGAGAAAGTTCCGCATCAAGCTGCCAGCGTTTCGACAAGGCCCCATCCTTGTTCTATCTGGAAATGGCTCTTGTCAATTTGCTAATCCCTGCCACGTCTACCCGAATAGAACACCCGGTCATTATAGCTGTATTTGGAGCAATTTTCAGTCCCGATGCGGCAATAATGACCAGGCGTTCTGCCCGGGTGAAGGCGGTAGTTCTGTGGGCGCAATCCAGCGGCCATGATCTTCTTGTAAGTGAAATGAATGGAAGGAATCGAACTCTCAACCTTTGTGCACGTGAGGTTTATGACTCGAGATTGGTGGAGCAGCAGGCGTTAGTATTTTGCAGGAAGAGCTACACACCCCTTGATTCTGGGAGCGCTGAGAACTCTGAGAATTTTGTATACTCTCAGGAGAATCCCGAATACTCTGAGAACTGTGAGAACTTTGAGTATGCAAGGAAGGGTGCATGCCTTCAGCAGACTCTCGTTACGTTGCACGAAGAACTACACACCTCTTGATACTAAGCGCGTCGTGCACTATGAAACTCTGTAATACGATGAGAACTTTGGGAGCTATTAACACTCCGAGGATAATTCTGAATACTCTGAGAGCAGTGATACGTGTGAATACTAGGAGAACTTTGTGCAACTCTGAGAACTCTGTGAACTCTGAGATCACCGCGAATTGTGAAAAATCTGAGAACTCTGAGAATTTTGAGAAATCTGAGAATGCTGAGAACGCTGAGAATTCTGAGAACGCTGAGAATTCTGAGAACTCTGAGAACACTGAGAACTCTGAGAACACTGAGAAACGTGAAAAATCTGAGAAATCTGAGAACTCTGAGAAATCTGAGAACTGTGAAAAATATGAGAACTCCGAGAACTCTGAGAACTCTGAGAACTCTTAGATTTTGGGTACTCTGCTGAGAACGCTGAGATTCTGCATAATCTGCTGAGAACTCTGAGATTCTGAGTACTCTGCTGAGAAATCTGAGATTCTGAGTACTCTCCTGAGAACTGTGGGTGCATCATCTTCAAAGTTGAAACATGACAGTGTTGTATGAAGCCTGCTAGGAGGACGACAGGGGGAGGAATTGGTGTCTTGATTCTCAACCTTTTAAGGAGTGGCCATGGTTGGTGAGCTGCTGTCTGGGCAAGAAGCATAGATTCTGAAGAGAAATTGTCGGGGGTTATGGATGGTAAACCCCAGAGAACATCAACTGGCGCTCTCTACAACAGTCCCGTAGTACTTGACATGAATATATCAGGGCTTCTACCGTCTTCCCCCGAATAGAATGTACGGTCATTATAGCTGAAATTTAGGGCAACTTTCAGTCTATATATAGCAACAATGACTGTACAGTCTATTTAGGTGAAGAGGGTAGCTCATTCACAATTGCTTTCTACAGTGTCTCGACATAGGGAAGATTATGTGCCATTCGAGTGTAAGACACCATCACGGATCAAGCCTTGACCAGCATTGTAAAATCGCAGCGATGGCACCAGAACCTCCTCAGCTCATCTACGTTCACTTCCCGGCCTGCGCATATGATCAAGCTCTGAAGACGTAAGTTACGGGGATGGCGATGGCGATGGCGATGGCGATGGCGATGACAATGATGATGGAGATAGAGATGGTGAGAGGGACAGAATCCTCTTTTTTTGTTTTTGTTTTTTCCTTTTGTTTTGGTTTCTCAGTTTCCTCTGGGGCATTATTGTACGCCACAGGGACTCTTTTTCCTCTGGGAATTTGGGAAATGATTGCTTTCTTTTTTTTTTTTTTTTTTTTTTTTTTTTTTGGTATTTTTTTTTTTTTTTTTTTTTTTTTTTTTTTTTTTTTGTGTGTGTGTGTGTAATACTGTGTATGTGTGTATAGTTGTGTACTGCAGGGACTTTACATTTGTCCTCAGAATTTATTTTTCTTTCTTCTAATCTCTACTTCCTTTGATGATGAGAGACTCAGAAATTGTGCCTTTTTTTGTAAATTCTGGATCTTAGGGCGGGTTCACACCAGGACTGTTTGGACTGAATATTGTCCAAATTTGTGACAGTCACTGATAGCTGCATTCGATTTGATGAAAGTTCAAGTGTAAGTACTCTCTTATTCCACAGTATGTCCTGGTCTATGGATGTTATCAGTTATGCTGTGTTTTAGCGAAGTAGAGTAGATGTGGCCATCCTTCAGAGGTTCTCTTAACGGAGCCTATGCCTCCCTTCTGGTCTATCTTGTCCAGTGTACTGGGGAGAGTTCATGAATCTTAGATCGGCCTTGGCAGGAGTGAGACCAAGTTACATTTGCTGGTGTTCTCATGTCTTACGGGGTTTGAACTTGGTCTAATCCTTGTTCCGGGTTCAGAACAGGACCATGGATAAAAGCATGCAGAATACGGCCCAAGAAGGCCTGAACTTAACCGGACAAAGCATGGTCTGTCTGCCATTGTCTGGTCCTCCTCCTCGTCCATCCCTCTGCCTTCTCTCCACCATCCTTTTCCCGCTCGTTGTCCTCCTCCTCCTCCTCCTCCTCCTCCTCCTCCTCCTCCTCCTCCTCCTCCTTCACCCTGCCTTCTTTCCTCCCCCTTTTCTCCTTCCTAATCCTGATTTTCCTGCTTCTCCACCTCTTTCTCCTTCTCCCTCCTGCACCTACTGCTGCTGTTGACTGGCCGTGAATCTACTCTTCCCCTTCTTCCTCCCTCACCCAAGGTTCCTCTTCTTCTTCCTCCTCCCCCTCATCTTCTCCTTCCTGCACCTCACCCAAGGCCTCTTCTACCACTCCCCCCCCCACCCCCTCTTTCCCCTCCACCAGATGCAGCAGCAGTTAAGACACAATATGTGTGTGCTCATGGTCAAGACATAAATTATGTTCTTTTACTCCTCTTCCTCCTCCGATTCTTCCCCTCCCCTTCTCAATGGACCTTGCTCACCTGCTGCTGCTGCAACAGTGACTGTTAAAACCCCATGTGCACTTTCACTCACCCTCTACTTCCACCTTTTT
>BFEA01000145.1:1568471-1580971 GCA_003427395.1 Chara braunii | reverse complement strand
CTAACGGAGACTGACGAGGACTTGGACCCAGCCATGTGGCTGAATGGCGCACATATGTAACTGCGAGCAAACAGATCATGAGTTCGAATCCTGATGGAATCAGATGAAAAACATTGAAAATAGTAATACCACAATGTTAGGGGCCACGGACAGCCACCCCCCTTGAAAATGTCGTAAATGAAACAAACCGTCAAAAAGATCTGGGTCTGTTGGGGCATCCATTCCAATTGTTTAGAGTGGAATGATAGAGAGTACATTGGCATGGCCCCTGCGCGAGGATGACACAAATATAACGAGAAACAGTCAAAATCAAAGAAAAAAAATATTGAGAAAGATAATGAATGATTTGGGAAAGTTGAGGAAGTCTCAACTAGAAGTGTTGTGTGATGAGGAAAGTATTGGCTATGTTGGTGTTAAAAAGATGGCGAGCGATTTGGCAGCAATCTACTCGGACAAGGCGTTCAAAAATAACTCCTTTCAGAGGCGCTTACTGTGAGAAGCAGCAGAATTGGAGTAGTGGGAAGAAGAGGGGGTGCCTATTGACACAATTGAAGGATCCAGGGAGGAACATGCTGATCCATCCTCATCGTAGGGCTGGTACCGAGCGCCGACTGTATTGAAGATGTTACTCTCACTTTGTGTTATTTGCAACGATCGAGATTCGTTCTTGGATTTTTATTTTTATTTTCAATTTTTTTTTTGCAATTAGTTAGTATGGTCTCCACTCTATGAATTCCTGGCAAGTTTGGATAAAATGACTCTTGGGTTTTGTTATAAATGGCATGACAAGTTGTCTGAAAATTTAGGTCTTCGTTAACCATCTCTCTCTTGGATGTGATAAGATGGATAACTTGTTTCGATTCTTGGTAATCAATTTAGTCTTATCTTCTGCAATTTCATAGGCCGCTAAGTTTATTCCCTATATCTCTAACCTCCCTCTTTTCGGATACGACTTCACCTCATGCCTAAGGCCAGTAGTCTATGCTCTAATCTCTTGTTCATCTAAACATACTTACGTAGGTTGTACCCTTCATTATCTGTCTTAAAAGTGGAACAAACATGTATGTAGGTGTAAGTTTATTCCCTATATCTCTAACCTCGCTCTTTCCGGATACGACTTCACCTCATGTCCGAGGCAAGTAGCCTATGCTCGAATCTCTCCTTCGTCTAAATATACTTAGCTTGTACCTCTCGTTCTCTATCTAAAAGGTGGAAGGGACATGTATATACGTGCTTGTTCCAATCTATCATTATGAAGATAGGGTATTGAGGGTTATACGACTATCCCAATTTAGCATCCTTCAACCTCTGATCTAGTAGATGTAAAACGCTTCTTTGTCCAATTGTATGATCCCTTGTTAAATTCTCCCTCTTCCTATAGAAAGAAGAAGGCTTGTAGAAATCGAGCGGGCAAGAAGGGCAGGGACAAAAAAGGTGCGAAACGTGATTGCTCGGGTCTTCAGACGTCTCGCTCTCTCCTGTCCTTCTATGGATCTTTCCATTTCACTTCTTCCTCTTTGTCTAAGGTCTTTGAGTATATATTTAAGAATCGGTTATATTTTTTTTATATTTACTTGCAAGGATGAAAATGTGTTGTGTGATCAATGGAAAGTGTTAAAGCGTTTGTAACTTTGTATGGTTCCATAGTGGTTTGTTCGTTATACAATAGTAGACTTTTTTGGAGCATGCAACAGTGGTTCATAGATAGAAATGCATTCAGATAGAGAAACTTAATTTTGTTCACGTTTGTTGAAACGAAGAAGTCTCTTATTTTGTTGCTCTCTTTTCTCGAGACGCAAAATAATCTATATAAGCATACCTTTGATGATTTATGTAACCTCTACAATCTGATTTGTAGTTTTTTTTCGGGAAGAAGAGTCTACTTTGCGCAATGTGTTATCGAGAATCTTACGAAATAATTTTAAGATTTTAAGTTCAATATCAACATAAAGCGAATATTGCAGGTAAAGTATATATGATGCGTGTTTGTCGAAAGCAAAGTTGAAGGAAGTATGTACTAAGGCGGTACGCCTGTTGGTTATCAGGCGACTTTTGTAAGATCTCAACTGCATAAGATTTAAAACTTTTTATCCTAAAAGTACGACGGTCGTTGATTTCCTCCACTATTTTAATGTCGCGGCCTCCTCTAGTGATTTCTCTTGCACTCGTTACGATTGTGTCTTTCACAGATCAGCATACAAATCATGTTGCTTTTGGTTTATCCTCCATTCATGTTTCGACTAATTTTTCTAGCTAGAATGTATTGTATCATAATTTACGTAGTAATGTTTCTTCAATTCTGAATACTATTACTAATACACTATGTGAGGTACCGAATCATACGATGATTTTTTTTTTTTTTTTTTTTTTAGGGTTGTGTCGCGCTCTGCAGCAGTGCAATACAGAGGCAACGCTGGAGGGGTCGAGTAAGCAAGCTTACCCGTATGACTCCTCCGTGGCCCAGAAAAATTAATTTAATATCGTGTGGTCCGATGGATCACAGATCAGATATTAAACTGATCAGAACAGAAACTACACTTGATCTTAGCCAAAAGGCCGAGAAAGGTATACGATGATTTTTTTCATTGCAATGAATGATCTTTTCATATGTTTCTCATAACCTCCAGATTGTTTTCTTTCGATACTAACATCTCTATTGTATTGTCTTGAAAGAAGAATATTAAAGGGTTAATAGTTTGTCTTATAAACCGCAATCCTGGAGATACATTTGTGTGTTATCCTGTAATTTACAAATATGGTCGCTCTCTTCCTGCAGAATGAAAGGTTTAGGTATATCTGGAAATATGAGAAAGAGGTTATCCACAAATTTTAAAAACGGTATTTTACAACAAAAATTCAAAAGGTAGTTCCTTGGGATTATCATTGTCGGTTGAAAGGGCATATGCTTTGCCTATTAAACACAAGGATACAAAGCGTTGGAGACCAATTTGCACTTCATTTTCCGATGTATTGGCGAGGTTTAGCAGACGAATCTCTAAGGTGATTAACCACTTGGTATATGCGATGCCATCTGATAACAATTTTAACCTGAAAAATCCTCATGATCTTCTGACCCAACTGACGAAGGTCAATTCGACATTTGGTTCGACCCATGACGTGACTGAGACAAGTTTCAACGTTAAAGAAATGTATTTGTATTTACCTCTTTCTTCAATCTTACGGACAATTGAATAATTATCAATATGGTATGGAAAAAAAAGTGCAAATGAAGTGATGGCACAACCAAGAGCAAAAATAGTTAAGTTGTCACATGAGAAGAATGTCTCTGATGGATAGTTTGGAGCGTGAATTTGATGTGTAGTGCATTTACTACGTGTATGAGAGTAGCTATGCAATGAATAATTTGTATTCATATGGGTAAACTGACTAGCCCGACATTAGCTTGTTTGCTCTGTGTACGCAATGAGTTCGCTTTCATTAATTCCTTGGGACAACGGTGTTCGTTTAGTGTATGACATGCCGCTTTTTTATAGGTTTGATAAAGTTTTTTTTTTATGCTTTCTAGTTTTGATGCAGTACGAGTGATTTAAGCTTTTAAGAATTGCTATGATAGTAAGTTAACACTATATCAGATTATCCTGAAGCGAGGAATTGTTTTTCAGAGTCTGCAACATTTTTCTTCTTATTCATCGAAGCAGTAGAAGATGGCAGTAATCACCTCCATCTTACACTGTGTTAAGAACCTCAATAGCATATTGGGCGCTGAGGCATTTTTCCTACTTTCTTTGAAGATTAAATTATAGTTAAGAGAATTTTCAAAAAAAAAAAAAATCCCACTTATTACTTCAAGGAAAAAACAGAGTCGACTACCCCACATAAAGACCGAGTATGGGAGCATTACCCAGTGTTTTACTTTTGACGGGATCCATAGAGAACCCAATACCTGCAGCTACAGTCTCAAAACCTAAACCCTTTTTTTTTCTACTCCTCGAGTCGATTACAAAGTGTCCTACTTAATGACAGTAGCGAGCAAGTCCCTCTATCTTAAAACCTAGCTTGTCTTATCTAACTTTATGAGAAGTTGAAACTCTATGTCTAGCCTTCCGCTATTGTTGTCTTACCTATACCTTTTAAATACTTTTGCAACACCCAAGACCCTAGTCGCTTCTTGTTTGATTTGTCTATCTATCAAAGAAGTGGAAACTCAACGTCAAGCCTGCTCATGTTGCTATCTTTCCTTGGAGCAAAACCCTCTTTTGAAAATTTTATGTTATGTCCTTGGCTTGCATTGGGTTTTGCTGGGCTTGCTTGCAGATTCTCTTCCATTGTGCCCGGATGTCTGTTTCCACTAGGTTGTAGAGCGTCTCCTTCGCTTCTCGTTTGTGCATTTGCTTGTTTTCGACGGCCTGCTAGCATTTGCGCTTCCATATCGTCCATAGTAAGTATTGCCTTATAAGCTGGAATGTGCGCTTTTGGTACTGTGGCCCGACCGCAGGAGGGTCACTTCCTATCAGAAGCGTCTCCTCACCCACGAGGAAGGGGGAGTCCGTGATTTTAGCCCAGAGTGACTTGGCCACATCCCATAGATATACTACCTCTGGGCAAGAGAGGAGACAATGATGCAAGGTTTCCAGTAATTCTTTTGTGCATTGTGTGCACTGTTGATTGGTGAGATCACGGTGGTGTCGACTGCGACGCTAAAAAAACCATGAGTTAACCGGGAGTGCCACGTGGAGGATCAACCACTGCAAGCTCCTTACCTTACTTAAGTGGATCTAGTGTAAGGATGACCATGGTAATCTTGCCACTTTGTCCTTAGCACCTGCATTCTCTTCTCCCATCTAAGTGCCAAGGATTCAGCTAAAGGCGATGAACGCTTCCTGAGTCTGTAGCCCAACTTGGTTGTATAGTGTAGTATGTTGGTTCTTCTCGTTATGCCTAGTGAGTCTCCCCGGAGGTTCCAGGCCCACTCCACTGGGTTAATCTCCAAGTTTTGAATATCCGTTGCTGGAGCAAATATCGTGAACTCCTCTGTCTCTATCACCCTCACTTTCCTTAGCTGGTCCTTTTTTATGGTGATCTGGGTGGCTGTGTCCTTGTCCAATTGGCTTGTATAGGCCCCTGGGGATTGGATTTTGTACATCTGTGCGCTCAGTCCAACTTTGATTTTTTAATCATTTTTATTTGTATGAATGAATGACTGAATGAATGAATGAATGAATGAATGAATGAATGAATCAATCAATCAAAGCAGTTGATTGATTGATTGATTGATTGGTCGACTGGTTGTCGGGGGGACCCCCGCCACCCCGGCGTGCGCATGTGCGCGCGCGCGCACACACACACACACACACACACATGTGCGTGTGTTCAATGTGCTGTTTTTTTTTCCAACTTTTCTATTTTTTTTATTGATTAATTGATTGATCGGTGGGGGAGGGGTCGCCCCCCCACCACGAGCGTACACACACACGCACGCACACGCACACATAATCATTTTTATGGATGTTTTTTCTTTCTGGTATTTTTCTATCGTTAGTGTTCCTAGCTGAGCACCCTCAAGCAGTGCCAAACAGTCGGTTATTCCTCGTCTGGGGTGCTTACAACACTCTTAGGGGGCCCCCTCAGTTCGGGATGTCTGTCTTTTGTGGATGACGACGGATGTTCGTCTGGGTGACTCCTTGGCTCAGCTGGTGGTGGGAACCAACAGTCTGTGGGGTTAACTCCTGATGTGAGTCGGTCATGTGCCGGTTTGCTCCGTGTTGGATGTGTAGACTGTCTTGTCTGCACTCTGCACTGCCTTGCTGCCCGTCCCGCTTGCTTCGCATGTCTTCCTCGCTGCTCTGCTGCCTTGCCGCCCATCTGCAAGTTGTGCCTTCCGTGTCTTTTGCTTGTGTGCCTTGTGGTTTGGTTGCCTTGTTGGTGTTGCCTTGCGCTTCTCTGCACGGTTGCCGAGCTGCTCGTTCGGTTTCCCTGTCGGCCTTCTATGTCCTTTGCTTGCGTGCCTTGTAGTCTGGTTGCCTTGTTGATGTTGCCTTGTGCTTCACTGCATGGTTGCTGAGTTGCATATCCGCTTGCCCTGTCGGTCCTTGCAGTCGTCTTTGGATAAGCAGTTGGGTTGCTCTGGCGGCATCGCCTGGGGCTTCGCTGAGTTGGTGCCCACTACTATGTCCTGCTTGGGGACAGTTTGCCTTCAACATGGGTCAAAGGGTTCATGACCCAAACCATCAGTACGGGGATTCCACAGATTGTCGAGTGTTCAGCTTCCTGATGAGTCGGTGCCACTCCCACGAAACAATCTATCATCCTCCGCTTTTATTTTCTTCGGTCTTCCGATTTGCTTGGAACTTGTTTTTTTTTTTGGTTTCCCTGCCTCCCTCGAGCCCTCTAGCCTATGGTTCACCTCACTACTTTTGCCTTGATGTCTTCTTGGTTGCTTTTGGTATGCCTGGTTGCTTTTTTGGTCTGCCTGGTTTTGATATTTCTTTAGGACTGTTTTTTTGGGTTTGCCTGCTTGGTGTGTTTGCCTGTTGTCTGCCCACCCGCCTTCCCCATGCCCTCTAGCCTATATGCTTGGGACTTTGGAAAGCTGGTAATGGATAACCACATTTATACAAGGTAGCTTCATGAGAAGTTGTAGAGTGGCAGCATACAGCGTCAGTTTGGTTACGGCAGGGCGGGGTGTACCATGAATGATATGGGGTCTATGGCGTGTTACGCCATGGGATATGATTGGACAAACCCACACGTTTGATGCGCTGTTTTTTTTTTTTTGTTGATTGATTGATTGATCGGTCGGGGGAGGGGTCACCCCCCCCCCCCCCCCCCCCACACACATACATTTTTTATTTATTTTTATTTATGTCTATGTTAAGAGGATGGACAATAGGAAATAATTATGAGAGTCCCTGGTTCCAACCTTTGGCTAATATACCTACTAATATAGGCTGAACTAACAATGGCTTGAAAGGTGCTGGGTTGCACGCCCAACTTAACTGAATTTCTGGTTTCTACTAGTGGGCCGTCCAAAAAAAATAAGAGGCCACTGCTCGGGTTTCCAGCCCAAGCGGATAAATCCACCCAGGTGTACCAGTATGGCACCTTGAACATATCGGGCTATATGCCATGGTGAAAACCCTTCGAGAAAACCATAATAGGGCCCTTCGAATTAAAATAGGAGGCCTGCACCCTCACGGATGCAGGGTCAGAATAGCTGGTCGGGCTAGACCGGCACCGAAAGGGAGAAGGGAAGACAATTCCTGCCAGGGGAAACCCCTCCTCGGGCGTGAGAGATGAAAGCAAAAAAAGTGTGCCGCCTCTTCAAATCGGTGTACCCCGTGATGCCAAAAATTTTGGGATGTCTCACTATATAGGCAATAATGGAATCATTACAGTCCTCTCAGTCGATAGCAGTATCCCTGGAGTGTGTCCACCATAACGGACCTTCCGTTGTCAAGTGGCACCCTCCTAGGGTACTACTATCTCGCCGAAAATGCCCCCTGGAGTTTCATGCCCCTGGTCATGATCTTCTTCTCCTTCTTCTTCAAAATCTCTCATGTGCGCTGAGGATCATGCCCTCCAACCCACTCCGATCCGCTCGTCTCCCTTTCTCCTTGCCCCCCTGGTGAGGGATTTGCGCTATGTCGTCTGGAAGGGAGTCGGTCCCCTAACTTGGTGTGGCAGCATGAGTGGTGCATCAGCTTCATCGGCGGTACGGGCTTCGGTAGCATGGGTCGAAACGTTTCCTCCTAAAATGCCACCCTTCCTGTCCCACTTTCTCTCTTGTCTGTGGGCTTGTAAGAGCCTCATCCCTTTCGGAATGATAACTAATGGATTTTTCTTCCCCTAATGAGCCAACTTTACTGGATGTTAGTGAAAGGGCCTTTGGGACTATCCACTAACCCATTTTGTTTCGCCGGCACTTATGGGCCCGCATGGCTGAACTCGGATACTTCTCTCATTTTCTCCCTCCCTCTTCCCATGCTTAGCAGATGCATGATGCTACCCAATGCATGTATGTTGTGTTGTTTGTGGATCTATTCTGGGCTGTTTTGAAGGGCTTTCGCAGTGATGCTGCGCATCTTGTGATCTGCATTATGATCATCTTTTCGCTGTTTTTGGCGTACCTAGCTTTCGTCACCTTGCTCGATGAACTTCACTTCAGGATTACCTGCTGTTGTTTTTTAGCACAGAGGAACTCTCCCAAGTCCGCTATCGGAGCAGGCAAATGCTTGGCATGACCGCCATGGATGTCAAGTGTCGGAAGATGCCTGGGGCTGTTAGGGTTATACGTGCTCTCTTTTCGATATCGACGTCCACCATTATTGTGATGCTTTGGTTGTATAGTACGATGACAATGGGCGTTGGGTAAGGGATATACCATTTGGGTGCTGTCTCACTGCCCCCTTCTTCGGAGATGGTGATGGCCATATCGCTTGCCAAAAATACAATAAAAAATATAAAATAATATCTATTTTTTTTCTTCCTCAATACTCATGGTGCTTTTCTTAATGGATGGGAGGAACATGTGTTGTCATGACCACCGGGCGGTATGCTACCGTGGATGTTGGGAATGATGAGGGAGTGATCGCTCATATTTGGGGAAGTGTTGAGTCTGGTTTACGCGCTCAGTGGCTATGCGCATGTGAGAAGTGGGCGCATGATGGGATTTGAAGGTGAGGGTGAGAAAAGGGAAGGTGGAGGAGGTTTCTGGGGTACTTGCTTTTCGATTGGATCTGGATTTTTCTTTCTGAAGTGATGATGTGGTGTGGCGTGGATTGGTTGAATGGCGTGAATGTCAGAAAGCGCAACTATGGCAGGACACAGCTGTATGGATCATGTACTAAGAAGCTAGACTAGTTGATGAGCAGAGTGGTTGTGGGATTATGGCAACTGAGACAGATTGGAGCTTGACGGTGATGGCGAGAGAAGGTAGAATGGGGGAGATTATACTGGTAACCACTTTTCGATTGAATCGTGGATCTTTCTTTTGTAGGTTACGATCCGGCATAACGAGGATCTGTTGAGCAGCGTTATTACCAGGGAGCGTGAACCGTGTGAGGACGTGATTATACGAACTGGAAAGCTGCTTACGACTATGGCTTATGGTTTTATGCTGCCCATGGAAACACATAGTGATATTGTGATAGTGACATGTTATGAACATGATTGCCCGTTGAAATTTTGTCAACGCTCACACACAGGAACTCCCGTACACGCCCATACATGCACAGAAGGAAGGGGAGAGGTAGTGGAGTGTCACACCGCCCAATAAAAGAAACACAGCGGAAGACTCAGGGGAGCGAAGTGACAGAATATAAACCACAGTGAACTCTCTCCACAGAAGTCCCAACAATCATTCATAGAAGACAACGGAGTGATCACAGCCAGAAATCAATGAAGAGATGACAACTCAAACACAGTATTATAACTGTTTATTAAACTCAGAGCATCGTTCTCCCTGAATATCCTCAGATCCCTGTTGCGCTACCCTCAGAGGGGTAGTGCCTCAACCCCACCACCCGGAATAGCTAAAAATAGCACCGAAACCCAGGTAACACCCAGCGCCACCCTGGCATCCAACTCAGTGGCCTGCGCCAAAGTGAAACAGGCTCCCAGAGCCAATCGCCACCCAGATGATGAAGAAGAAGCTCAGCGCCAACAGTCCCTGATGAAGATGAAGTCCAGACGATGATATCTCTGAGAAGATGCAGCTATGGCTGCATTGTCACTGGGACCCTACTCCTGAGGAGGGTCAGCAGTGCACCACGTGCTCCAACACATCAGACCTCTGATAGCCCAAACCGCTTTGACTCCCAGAGAGTCAGAGCAGACAGCGTTGACCCCAGTCTGGTCAGCACTCCGAAGGTCTGGCTATGTCTGTCGTCTCCACCACTGGAATCAGCAATCACGACCTGATACCGTGTGCACAACAACTTCCACCACAAAGTGTCAACTGCCAAAAGCCCAGGACCAATGTCCCCATCCTATCTATACCCTACGACTAGCCTAGACCGACCTAGACCGGACTGACTGACCGACCGGTACCGTTTCAGTTTCGGCCTTTAGGGCCTGTCTGTCGTAGGGGTAGCCCGGGTCTGCTATTCGCAGTTAGCCTAAGGGTAGCTGTAGGGAAAATCGAGTTAGTACTGGGCCCATATTTCTATATTTACGTATATGTCCCTCACAAATTTTCCATACAGGCAGGTCTCTCGGTTAGTCCTCAACCAAACAAAATTACGAATATGTCCCTAACTATGGTACAACCTCGTCAGAGTGAGGCTACAGGCAACATGGAACCAGCAAGTCATTGCAGACCTACCCTCCCCCGAAGCAAGGACCTCCGAGCTAGGGGCGTAGGCGTGCAGAGTGTCGAAGGGGTTATCCCCTCTGCGCAGCCTCATATTTGAGGATAACAAACTTTGCTGTTTTCAGAAGCTCCCTACGAGTAAACCAACGATCCTCAGTATGGGGCTGGTAGAGAAACTTCACAAGGTACTCCTTATCCGGGCCTGTATCATACTCATCCTCAACTTTTTCCACCTCATATCCCTTCCCAGGGATCGGGGGACCAAATTGAGGAGGCCTGTCTGAGAATGCATCAGCTGGAACAAATGGCAACAGCTTCGATGCATGAAAGACAGGGTAGCTTTGTAGATGCAGTGGGACATCAACGTGATAAGATGGCCCGAAAGGGTCAGCGCCCACTGTGTCTAAAACCTGCTATGGACCCATATAACGCGGCGATAGCTTGGGCGAAATGTCCTCCTCCCTCGATAGCTCAGAACTGAGTACCCAGACCCAGTCACTAGCGCGGATGGGGGATGGTCGACGATGCTTGTTAGCCTGCTGGATCATAGCCTTTTGGGCTTTGAGCAGGTTAACTCTGGCTCGTTCGATATCCCTCTGGTACTGTCTGGTGAACTCTGCAGTCCCAGGAGTCAATCTTGGGGTAGCCTTATCGATGATGTCATCGAGAGGCTGTCGTGGCTCACGACCCCAGTGCAATCGATAAGGGGTGAACCCAACGGAGGAGTGTACAGACGTGTTGTACACTAGCTGTGCCCGTCCTAGATGGAGATCCCAATCCTGCTGATCAGGGCTGATCACAGGACGCAACAACTGAAAAAGAATCTGGTTCATCACTTCAGCCTGCCCGTTGGCTTTAGGATGACGACCAGATGTCGTATCCAGTCTGGAATGAAGGTAGTCCTTACAATAGGACTGTCATTCATTGCTGCAAAATCGCGGATCTCTATCACTGACAATAGAGGTGGGTGGTCCATGGTGAGTAACCCACCTGTCAGCAAAGGCCGCCTGCACGGCCGAGACTCTGGCTTCCTCTGGCAAAGGAATAAACTCTGCGTACTTGGAGAATCTGTCCACACACACCATGACCTGACGCATACCGCAGGGAGTAGTCCTCCCTAGGTCAATGAAATCAATAGTCACTGACTGTGTTGGTGCATCAGGGATGGGAAGTGGCTGCAGCAGGCCAAGGGGAGGTCGGCGAACGACCTTGTTCCTTTGGCACAACTCACAGGTCTCAACATAGTGCAGCAGATTTTTCCTCGTCTCTGGCTAGAAGAACTGTTGCGACAGGGTTGCCAACGATTTTAAGGCCCCAAAGCGGCCGCGAGCATCACAACACTCAGACATCATGAGTGTTCTTAGCGGGCGGTCCTGAGGGATACACATACGTTCCTCTCCTCTGCTGCAAGTGTACAACAAACCTGAGGGCATAATATATCCTGGTTCAGAGGCAGGATCAGTCTGTAGATTCCTAACAATTGGGCCAAAAGTCGGGTCCTGTGGCAATAGCTGGGCAATGGTCTGACGAGTACTCTCTCCAAAAGTATGAGTGGAGGAGATCATGCAGAGAGCGCCAGGCCTACGAGAAAGGGCGTCTGCCACACGATTGTAGCAGCCCTTCTTGGGCTTCTGTTCAAAGTCAAAGAGATCAATGAACTGAATATAGCGTGCGAGCTTGTCATTCAGTTCCCCCTGGGTTTTCATCCACTGTAAGGTGGAGTGATCTGAATAGATCTGGAAGTGTTTGCCCATGAGGAAATGCTTTCAATGCTTTAGTGTTGACACTAGAGCATATAGCTCTTTCTCGTACGTAGAATCCTGCAGCTTCTTGACTTTGATCTTCTTACTCATATACTATGAAACACCCGCGGACGCGTCCGCGGGTCCAATCTCGGATGGCAGACGCAGACGGATCCGCATCCGCGGCCTATTTGGTCCGCGCCGAGGACCCGATTTTACCATAATTTTCCTGAATTAAATAATAGGTTAAAAAATATATATATATATATATGGGGTTGTAGGGAATTCTAAGCCCTACAACCCCATATTTTGTTTTTTGGAATCCGACTTTGTTTCGAATTTAAAAAAAATAAAAAACTAAATTCAATTTAAAAAAATAAAAAACAAAATATAAAGAAAAGTTAGATTTTTTTTTGGTAATTTTTTATCATCAAATATATGGTCCCTGAGGTCACCTGTATTTTTTAGAAATGAATTTCTGTTTTTTG
>BFEA01000145.1:1542503-1567571 GCA_003427395.1 Chara braunii | reverse complement strand
CCGCCACGTGTCTGCGAATCCGTGCGTCTGCGCGGACACGTCCGCGGGCTTCGCGGACTGGTCGCTGCTGCGGACTGGTCGCGGCTGCGGACTTGGCTGCGCCTGTCCGCCGCCGGGGGGGATTCATATCTCATATACTCAATTGGATGCAGACCATGCCCACCATCCTGCCGAAGTATTGTCCCAACCCCATACTGGCTAGCATCAATAGTTAGTACAAAGGGCAAGGTAGGGTTAGGTAACTTCAGAACAGGCGCACACATCAAGGTCTCCTTGAGGCGTGTGAAAGTCTACTGACAGTTTGATGTCCAAAGAAAGTGGGTGTCTTTCTTTGTAAGGTCAGTCAGGGGTGCGACAATAACATAAAAGTTCTTAATGAACTTCCTATAGTAAGATGCAAGGCCCAAGAATGACCGGACATCACGCACTATGGTAGGCTGTAGCCAGTCTTGAATCGCAGCAACCTTTGTTGCTTCAGGAGCCAACCCTTCCCCAGAGATTAAAAGTCCTAGATAAGTCACAAAAGTCACTCCAAAGGATCCAAAGGAGGACTTTTCTCTGTTGATCTTATACTGGGTCTCATGTAGTGCCTGGAGAACCAGAGCCAGATACTGCGCATGCTCCTCGAC
This sequence comes from Chara braunii, assembly GCA_003427395.1. Classification (NCBI taxonomy): domain Eukaryota; kingdom Viridiplantae; phylum Streptophyta; class Charophyceae; order Charales; family Characeae; genus Chara; species Chara braunii. Next base: position 1,566,942 of record BFEA01000145.1, on the reverse strand, counting down.
AGATCGACTGAATACCAGGATATAATCCAGGTATACAATGACAAATTTGTCCAGGTAAGGCTTGAGTATGCGATGCATCTCTATCTGGAATGTGCCAGGGGCATTGCAAAGACCGAAAGGCATAACCAGGTTGTGCATCTTTTTAACGGAGAACGCGAAAAATTGAACGCGCGTTCATCCGTTTAACGGACCCCCGACCCCCGTTAAATCGCGTTAAACGCAAAAACGGGGGTGTCGCGTCGAATTCCGAAAAATGGAATTCGCGCGTTGGGCTTCGGGCACGTGTACCTACGTGCCCGAACACTCAAACCAGAAAAAAAAAAAAAAATTTGGCCGCCATACCCCCCCCACACACACATTCCCCCGGGGGCCCTAATTTCCCCAAAAACGACACTTTCATCCCAAACACACCTCCGACCTCCAAAGTTGCACACCCACCCCCACTCACCACCGCTCACCCCCGACCCCTACTACCCGGCCACCCCACACCCCCACGGGCCCCACCCACAACAAACCCAGCGCACCCACCCACCAGCCCCACTCCCCACCCCCCGACCCCGCCCAACCCCCCCAAATAACCCCAAACCCTCCAACTTCCTTGGGCCTTAGGTGGTTGCATGCCCCCAACTGCCTTTGGCCTGTGTTTGGTCCAGTACCCGTATCCAGCCTAGGGCCTGCTTTCCATACATTCACACAGGCGGCCCAGGACCTGGGTTCCCTCAACCAACTGACACCAGACTCATGCAACCTGCTACAGGCCCAATTTTGTGTGTGTGTGTGTGTGTGTTTCCTTTTTTCAATTTGCTTTTTATGGTTTTGATTTTTTTTTAAATACACGAAGTTCCAAAAAAATAAAATAAAAATACATTGTTGTACATCTTTGAAAGATCTACAACCCTATATTTTTTATTTATTTTTTTTGTTTTCGTTTTAGCCCTAAAAAAATCTGTGTGAAACCCAAAATAAAAACACTCATTTCATTTTCGTTTTTGTTTTTTTCATTGTGTGTTTATGTTTTTGATTTTTAAAAAATAGATTTAAGCATTAAAAAATCAAAATAAAAATACAGGGTTGTAGTCCTCAACAAAACCTACAACCCCATATTTTTTTATTTATTTTTTTGGATAATTTTTAGCCCACGAAAAAAATAATCCCCGACCCCGTTAATTCCCGTTCAACTCGCGTTTGAACGGGAGTTTAATGCGAATTCAACGCGCGTTGAATTTTTCAACGCGAAACCCGCGTTAAATCCAATTTCGGACACACAGTGACCAGGTACTCATAGGTGTCATATCTGGTCTTGAAGGCAGTCTTATGGACATCGCCTTCAGCCATCTCAATCTGGTAGTAGCCAGATTTGAGATCGATCTTGCTGAAAATTGTGCAGCCCTGCACCATGTCTAGTAGATCATCAATCCTAGAAAGGGGCTCTGTAGACTTCCTAGTGATTTTGTTGAGACCCCTGTAGCCGACGCACATCCTGAATTCTCCATTTCCCTTTGGAACAAAAAGAACTGTAACCCCAAATTCAAATGTGTTGGGTCTGATCCAGCCCTTGCTGGTCAGGGTCTCAAGTTGTCTCCTGAGCTCATCGAGTTCAGCAGGCGACATCCTGTAGATAGGGCCCTTGGGAGGGACCGCACCTGGCAGAAGTTCAATCCTATGCTGGGTCTGCCTATGGACAAGTCCAGTAGGCTCCTTTATCAGGTCTGGATACCGGTCCAAAACCTGTTGAATCGGTGAGGGACAGGGAGCAACATCCACACCAGTCTGTTTCACATAAGCGACAAACAGACGTGTGTGGGTAGTCTGGCGAGAGAGTTGAAAGAACTCGTGTGCCCTCATACAATAGCAACTGCTGACTAGGTGGTACTCATCAGCCAGGACACAAGGTTGATAGGACGCCTTTACAGTCAGGGAGCTCTACCCTGGGGATCTGCCAGTCGATCCTAGGGTTAGTGGCCTTTAGCCACTGCATGGAGAACACAAGATCAAAAGACACATTGGGGAACACATAGAAGTTCAAGCGCTGTCTGACCTTCTCCTGCCTGTCAAAAATAACCGGTAGGTTCTTGACAGCAGAGGTAATCCGGACTGTGGAGCAGTCCCCAATACGGACTTCCAGTGGCTGCTGCAACTTCACCAATCTCCCATCCAGATGCAACTTACTGACAACCTTGGGGAAGATGAAGTTCCGCGTAGCCCCACAGTCTAAAAGGCCTTTGATCCAGGCTCCCAGGATGGAGGGTCGCAGCAAGATGAGGTCTGATTTGTGCTTCTTCTTTTCCTGCAAAGACAGGAAAAGATCAGCAAGAGTCTGACTATCATCTTCCTGCCACGTTTCATCCAGGTCAGGGTCCCTGTAATTAAAGGATCCTACCGCAGCAACTCCAACCAAGTCAGTGAGGGTAGATGTAGATTCAGACTCGTCAGAATCTGAATCAGCACAAGTGGAGGGAGCTGCTAACTCCACTTCCCTCTGCTGGTCCAGTCTTTTGAACTAGAACCAGGTTTGTGAGGCATATGGGGACAATCTTTCAGGAAGTGGTCCCCCTCGCAACGAAAACAAACCTCACGTTCCTTCCTTTTCTGCCATTGTCCTTCTTGGATCCTGAGCGCTCTCCAGGGAAGGGTGGAAGGATCCATAACGTTAACTGGCCAATGAACATCTCGTGGTAAGTTAGCTCTCTGGGCCTGAGGAGAAGTGGCACGTCCCTTCCCTTTCCCCTTCTGACTGGCTGCACCGTTGCTGCTGCTGCTGTTCCAGTCTTTCCCTTGAAGATTGCAGCAAGGTTCTCAGCCAGGGCAAGAACGGCTGACTCAACTGTTGATGCTGATGCAGTCTCAGATAGAGAACTGCCACGCGGAGATGCATCAAAATCAGAACCGGTGTCAGCAGCCAACAGAGCACCCTTCTTCCTATGCTGTCCCCTGGAAGAGGGTCTCCTCCTTCCTTGAGAAGGTTCCCGGACCTTGAGCCGGGACTCTAGGTCCAAGGCCGCTTTGCCAAAGGACCTCCAGTCCTTGTGGCCCTGAGAGTAAAGAGCGATGGAGTAGTCTGGAGGCGCTGCGCGCAGGAAGTGAGTGAGCTGGTCAGACTCACTCATCTCCAGACCGGGAGTAGCTGTCAAGCTCTCAAACATACCGTAGAGCTTGGACAGGGAACCCTCAAATCTGCGTGAGCCCAGCAACATTATCTTATCTACTGCTTTTCGGGCCTGTTCCCTGTCCGCAAACCGGTCTCGCAGGGCCTGCAGCAACCTCTCCACCTTCAGCTGCTGTGCCCATTTGTCCATGGGCAGATTCTGTTTCGCTGCAGATGATGTGCACCATTTCAGTGCAGTCCTCTCCAGGCGACCCAGAATTGTCCCTACCTTTGTAACCTCTGGACATACAAAGCTGCCCAGGTATGCCTGCATGGCGGTAAACCAATTTGAAACACCCACCTTGGGGTCTTCCCCAGAATACATAGGAGGTGGCGTCAGCTTGGGCTGTCGCTGATCAGATGTACCAGAGGCGGCAGGGGTAGTGGACACATGAGAACCATCAGGTGAAGATGGTCGACTGTGAGATGGTGTGGAGGGCGCTGGGGAAGGTTGAGGAGGTTTGGGAGAAGGGACAGGTAGCTGTAGATACTGCAATATGATGTTCACACTCGCAGTCAGGGACTCAAGGCTTGTTGCCAATTTATCAACCTTACAGTCGATGGCAGAACCTTGGGTCTCGAGCGCGAGTATCCTCTGGTCCCAGTTAGAAAAGTGGGATTTGTTGATGGTGTCTGTTAACAACACCAGCTTTGCAGTATCCTTACTGTACTGATTGGAGGTACCACTGAGGACAACCTTCTCCACATCCTTGCCTAGCTGTCTTCTTCTCCCTTCATTCCTACTAGCCTCTTGAGCTTCCTCCATCTCCTTTTTCAAACGTTGGATATGGGCCTCTGCCTTGAGGCGAGCTTGCTCAGCCTCAAGCAGGGCCTGCTCCAGAGGAGAGAGGAACCTGAGGAGAGTTAGTAGAAGTTTCTCCTCCCTCAATCTTGTCTCAGCGTCAGACATAGTGAACCACTCACACAGTCAAATAAATAAAGACACGCAGAAACAAGGTCAGTAGAGATTAAGATTACTCACACACAACACAGATGTAATCACTGCCACCTGATGAGAAGGGACGTGGTGTAAAGGGTAGAAGAGCGCTCAGCCTCTGTAGGCCGCTGAGGGCTTTTCTGGGTCAGTTTAGGGTAAATCGAGATAAAATCAGACTTGCGATTTTTCATTCACAGCCCAGAACCCTCATCTGAGTGTAATAACCTCAAAATCGTTGTCAGATGGTTAGACAGGATGCAACCTTGGACTGTAAGTAGACAGGATGCACCCTTGGACTGTAAGTAGAAAGGTTAGAATAGTGCAAAGAGTCAGTAGCAATCAAAAGAACCCATTAGTCAATCAAGATGCAGCGGATGATTGATCAAGCTATTTTTAGACTCCTACTACTGACACTGGCGTTGTAGAACCCTGCATACCCCACTATGTGTGAGGCGAAGTACAGATCTTACTGTACCTGACTGAAAACATCAAATCCAGCAGAGCGCTTTCGGACACTGACACAATATTGAATTGCGATTTCAGAGTGACTGACAGATTGAAATTCTGACGGACATAACCTAAGATATGACTAACCCTACCTGCCCCAAGCACAGGCTATGGCAGCGCAGTACTCAAAATTCCATTTTCACTGACATACAGACCCTGAACTACTCAATTTACAGTGTATACTGAATCGCAATACTGTAATACAGTCAGAGATGCAATTTGAGACGGAGAGAAGGTCAAACAGAGTCAGTAGAAGTCAAAGTAGATAGGTAGGGGAAATAGCTATGGTTGTCAGGCAGTGCGATTTTCAACTTTTACTGTCTACAGACATACAATTTCAATTTCCCCATTCTAATTACAACTATCAGACTCGCTACAGGGACTTGAGTAAGAAACACACTTACTTCAGGATAAAAACTGGAAGAAGTAGCTGAACTGGCTATGACTGTCATCTCGCCAGTTTCTTCAGTTCACTGTTCCGGGTGCTCCCACGTTCCAAATCTCCTTAAACTTGGTAATATTGTAGTTCTTGATATGGCGATTAATCCCCACTAGTCAGATTCCCTGTATCTCACCCAGAATCTGAAACTCAATATACCCCCCGGTATCTCGCCACCAGCAGAGTCAACGCCTGGGCTAAAAATAGCCCCTCAGTGCCTCCCAGGCCACTGAGCACTAAATCGCCACCAACCTCTGTGTCATATTAACCGCCACACACTCTTCACCAACACCCTACTGAGCACAATTCTGAAGATGCGATTTCAGCATGAAACCTGACGTCAGAAACTCTCAGGTAGTGATGGTTGCCTCAGTCCATCATCTCGCCACTATCTGGGTCCAATCTGCTCTAATACCAACTGTTATGAACATGATTGCCTGTTGAAATTTTGTCAACGCTCACACACACGAACTCCCGTACACGCCCATACATGCACAGAAGGAAGGGGAGAGGTAGTGGAGAGTCACACCGCCCAATAAAAGAAACACAGCGGAAGACTCAGGGGAGCAAAGTGACAGAATACACAACACAATGAACTCTCTCCACAGAAGTCCCAACAATCATTCATAGAAGATAACCGAGTGAACACAGCCAGAAATCAATGAAGAGATGACAACTCAAACACAGTATTATAACTGTTTATTAAACTCAGAATATCGTTCTCCCTGAATATCCTCAGATCCTTATTGCGCTACCCTCAGACGGGTAGCGCCTCAACCCCACCACCCGGAACAGCTAAAAATAGCACTGAAAGCCCAGGTAATACCCAACGCCACCCTGACATCCAACTCAGTGGCCTGCGCCAAAGTGAAACAGGCTCCCAGAGCCAATCGCCAACCCAGATGATGAAGAAGAAGCTTAGCGCCAACAGTCCCTGATGAAGATGAAGTCCAGACGATGATATCTCTGAGAAGATGCAGCTATGGCTGCATTGTCACTGAGACCCTACTCCTGAGGAGCGTCAGCAGTGCACCACGTGCTCCAACGCATCAGACCTCTGATAGCCCAGACCGCTTTGACTCCCAGAGAGTAAGAGCAGACAGCGTTGACCCTAGTCTAGTCAGCACTCTGAAGGTCTGGCTATGTCTGCCGTCTCCACCACCGTAATCAGCAACCACAACCTGATACCGTGTGCGTAACAACTTCCACCACAAAGTGTCAACCGCCAAAAGCCCAGGACCAATGTCCCTATCCTATCTATACCCTACGACTAGCCTAGACCGACCTACACCGGACTGACTGATCGACCGGTACCGTTTCAGTTTCGGCCTCCAAGGCCTTTCCCTACCCGGCTATAGGCTATAGGACTGTCTATCAGCGTAGACCCATAGGGCCTGTCTGTCCTAGGGGTAGCCTGGGTCTGCTATTCGTAGTTAGGGTAGTTGTAGGGAAAATTGAGTTAGTAGTGGGCCCATATTTCTATATTTACAGATATGTCCCTCACGAGTTTTCCATACAGGCAGGTCTCTCGGTTAGTCCTCAGCCAAACAAAATTACGAATATGTCCCTAACTATGGTACAACCTCGTCAGAGTGAGGCTACAGGCAACTTGGAACCAGCAAGTCATTGCAGACATACCTCATGCCCTGATTTTTTGTACTATTGGGCTTCAGTATTGAAGCCAGTATTGAAGGATAGGGCTTAACATTGTTGTTCCCAAATAGCATTGAGTTGGAAACGTTGGGGATGTGAACCGGTGACCATGCGTAGGGATGTTGGTTCCAAGAACTTTTTTTTGTTTTATTTTAGCAAAAGCTCCATGTATTGGTGGGGAGCATCACCTGCTGGAAAACAGGTCCAGCATCCTCATTGTGACAAAGTTATCTGTTAATATTCATAGGAAACAACGAATAATCATCCCGTATTTTTCCTCTGATGTTTTGTCCTTCCCCTCTTCATTCTCCTTGACTCTTCTTCCTCCGGCCCCCCTTCCAAACGTCTCTGAAACTCCGTGTTTACATCTTCGGGTGATGAGGGACAACTTTTTTTTTTTTTTTTTTTTTTTTTAATGGAAACAAGGCTCCAATCTATTCGTGGGGAGCAGCACGTGCTGGGAACCGGGCCCAGCGTCCCATATGGAAATTTACATCGAATTTCGAAAATTTGAGATACCGGGACCATTACCCGACTTTGGCAAAGAAAAATTGGTGCTACTTAGGAAATTAATAAATTACTATGACAAACTTCAGAATTGGGCAAAATTCAGAAAATGATTCAGAAGCCCCCCATCAATCCTCTTTACCTCACTTCGGCAAGACTTACTGTAGCAGAGCCACCATCTCCGTTGCTGTTGTACCCTATTTCCATCCTACCAGTTAGCCCCCGCACTAGTAGGACCGCTTTTTTTTCTTTTCTTTTTTTTGGAACCGAGACTTCTTGTAGTTTTTCAATTTGAAGACAATTAGGGATCTCATCAGCCTGCAGATACCAAGACTCCCCGCCTGTCACCCGGAACAGACTATCCCCTTGCCGACTACCTGCCTCCGCCGAAGGTCAGCCCCGCAGTCAACCCCAGCCCCAGAGTAGCGCAACCCACAATTGCTGCCCTTACCCCCTCAGACGCAGCACTTCCCTTTAATATGTTGCTGCCGCAGGATAAGGCTCTCTCCTCTCCCAATGATACCAGTAGTTCCAAACCAACCATCCACTCAAGAGCCTGTTCTTCATGACCTTTGGAGTCACACTCTACCCTTCCCATGAAATACCAATACCTCTGCCTCCATCTGCCCCCGCCGGGCAAGATCTTTGCACCAAAAGATCAGTCCCAACCCCAGAACAAAGCGAACCCACGTGTCCGCCCCCTCTCCCTCAAGAAACCACATCTCCCTCCTTATGCAGTCCTCGCAGAGAGGGGCTCCCTCCATCCTGAAGAGAATGCTCCAAATACAGCCCCATAGCCCAGACTCTTGCCGCACAGTCGATGGAGAATTGCCCGTATTATTGAAACGAAAAAAGGGCAGAGCCGATAAAATCCTCACCTGTTTATATCATTTTTGAAAAAACTGAGAGAAAATTGAAGCCAAGATCTTACGGTCAACTATGCCACTTAAAGTGACCGCCGGGCGAAACAGGACGACTTTTTCGGTTGTTGCTGCTTCCTTGTCAGGCTTCTTTGCCAGCGCCCCCTTCTACTCCTCTTCCTCTCGCAACGAGCCGACCTCCTCCACCACATAGTTCGCCAAAGGGAGGATAGAAGAAGGGTAAACTAGCAGACTGCCATTACACTAAACCACCCCCCCACCACAGACTCCTATGACGGAGCTTACACCCCGTGTCCCTATCTGCCTCCGCTAGGGTAAGAAGGCAACCAACTCTTCAACCCCAACCCCAGAATAGAACAAATCTCAAATCTGCCCCAGCCCCTCTAGAGCTGCCACCTCCCACCTTGTGGTGCTCCTGTAGGATAAGGCTCCCCAACCCCCCCCACAACCACTAACTCTTATCATGCATTCCTAAAAGTCCCCCCTCGCCTCTCTGCCTCGAGCGACAAGCCGACCTCCTCCACCACATAGTTCACTCGAGGAAGAACAGACTAAGGGTTGCCTCCCAGGAATGCATTGTGTCACCCAATCAGCCTTCCTGCTTCCCCCGGATTGTAGACAATAAAAAAAATAAGAACATCAAAAGGTATGTGAACATCTATAAAAAAAAAGCAAAAACATAGCGTTCAACGGTCTCTGAACAGAGTTTTCCCCAACCCACTTACCCTGTCCCACAATGCCACCACCAAGGATAAATCACCTCGGCCTCAGCCTGTAACAGGCCCCACCCACCCCCCCATCCACGAAAGCAGCCAGTTCCCACCTAAAAGATGACTTCGCCCACCCCTTGTCCCTATTTGCCCCCGCTGGGGTTAGAAGGCGACCAACTCTTCAACCCCATCCCCAGACTAGGACAAACCTCATAATCTACCTCACCCTCTCCAGAGCAGTCACCTCCCACCTTGCGGTGCCCCTGTAGCCTAAGGTTCCCCAAAATCCACCCCCACCCATCCCCTGACACCTAACAGATCATGCAGACCGTTGACTCTGTAACCCTATCACAACTGAATCATTCCAGAAGATTCGATCCATCTGAAGACCTATTATTGAGACAACGAAAAATTAAGTTCGAAAACTCTGGGAATAAACTCCAGGGTGCACGGGAAAGTAAACTTTTAAGCAACAGGATCCGACAATCATTTGACAAAAGACAGCAACCAGTAATATAATTTCTGAGAAATTTATAGAGATAAAAGAAACTTCTGGATGTTAATTCCCAAAAAAGGAAAAAGTGAGAAGCGAGGGGATAAAAAATCCCGTATGAACAAAAGGGGAGAGAATTCCGCATATGTGCTTAGTACTGCTTACTTACTAGATAGCAACTAGTAATAGAATTTGCGAGCGGTTAATAAAGGATTCATAGATGATACCGCCCGGCAGGAACTGAACCGGTGAAGATAAAAGGGAAACAAGTTCCCATGGGTAAAAGGAACTCGTGGATGTTGGTTCCCCAAAAGGGAAAAGTGCAAAGAGGGGGGATAAAAATCCCGTATGAACAAAAAGGGAGAAACTCCCGCATATGTGGTTACTTGCTAAATCAATGACAACCCAGGAATGAGTGTAATTGACGATGATTTTTGTAAAGATGATGACGGTGAGTATAATAGTAATGATGTTGATGGTGCCTCAAATAGTGGTGGTGATAAGCAGACCAGTAAAACTATAATACCGATGATATCGTAATGATGAAGGTGTTGATGACTAAGCTCGCACTAAGGCTATTGTAAGAATTCTAACGATTTTACGATTAATGACAAGGATGATGTTGAGGATGGTAATAGCGAGCTTTTTGCGATTTATGAGATGACCACTAATCAAATGATGGTAGTAAGGAAGATGATGAAATTTGGGATACTAATCAAACAATTTCTTGATGATAAAGTACATCACCTGCTTGAGAATGACGAACCAGTATGCAGATGGCGCACCTCGCCGTAATGATTCCTTCGAGTCGTGCCCGGATAATGATCAAGCGGTGATGACGAACCTCTTCCTGATGCTGATGAAGTAAAATACTGATGATGACAAGTAGCTACTACACTCGCATTTCGGGTTACCTAAGGCGTACTGCGTTGAACTCCACAAGCGTCCACAAAGTCGAGACCTCACAGGCCCTATGCCACGGGCAAAAATGCAATGACAATGGAGTAAAAACGCGGAACTCCCAGAAATCCTTCGGGAGTTAGTCTATCCTCCCCATCAACCCGTGATACGGTATAGATGAGCACCTTCGCTCCCCACGCGTGCGCAAAACGCCTGGTTCGTCAAAGAACATCGTCATACTCCACCATCACACGAGCAACCGATTAAGCAGCAGTCGTAAGCTCGACGCCCAGCCCAACCCCACCAGCGCCTCTGTCATACCATCGCCATGCGCTACTTCGTCTGTGTGAAAGCGCCACAGCGAAACCAGTTCGAGTCAGACGCACTTCCGTTTCGCTGCCTCATTCCGCCACCATGGTTGGTACAGGGGCGCAACACTCTCGGTAGCGCTGCGCCCCTGGTCCACTTTCTTTCCGTGCTCCACTAGTAGGACGCTTGATTATCCCACCATCTACTTCTCGCACTCACCTCTTTTTTCACCATTCAGAAAAAGACTCAGACACCCTCAATCCATCCCCTGTACCCCACTCCGGCAAGACTTACTGCAGGAGAGCCACCATCTCCGCTGTTGCTGTACCCTATTCCCATCCTACCAGCTAGCACCCTTACTAGTAAGACGCGTAATATGCCACCTTCTCCTTCTTCCACTCACCTCGGTCTCTTGAGAAAACGTGTGAGCAATACGAAAAACATGGAAATACACCGCATGGGTCGTACAAATGCTCAAGAACCCTTGAATTCCCTGACTAACTCTTCCAAAGCACTCCAACATTGTCCTACTTCCTGCCGAGCTCTTCCAGGTCTCACACCCCCACATCCTGCTGGGTTACAGGGCAACACAACTCACCCCAGCTCCGACCAGCGTCGTCCTAGCAGCAACCGTTAGTTGTTTCGTGGAATGCCCACCCCAAAGCATCCCCAGATCTCTCTACCAGGTCTCACGCTCCTGCATCAGCAGGTCACAGGGCAACACCCCAGCACCGCCCAGCGTCGTTCTGGCATCGAACAGCCACAGATGATTGAGTATAACAGCATCGAAGCCACCTAAGAAGAGTTGTTAGGAATCCCCAGAGTCCAAAAACATTCTTAAGACCACCAATCAACCATCCGCGTATGATCAACCCTGCGATCTTTTTTTCTGAGATTTTTTTTTTTTTTCCAAAGATGAAACCAATAGACAAGCAATCCCATAATGGTTAAAAGAAGACTTCAACTATTTGTTTTTCTTCGATGAGCCGACCTCGTCCACCACATAGTTCGAAGAAAAAGAATAGAAGTAATCCGCCAAAAAAAACTTTTGAATGAATTTTACGAGCCGACAACAATCAACGGAACCAGCCTCCCTCTTCCCTTCAACCCCTTACCCTTCTTCATCCCCCGACGAGCCGACCTCCTCCACCACATAGTTCGCGGGATGAGAAGAATAGCCACAACCACACACCTTCCTCAACACATTCCTCCTTTCACGACGAGCCGACCTCCTCCACCCATAGTTCGCAAGAGGAGAAATGACAGAAATCAGGTGAACACCCTCACCCTAATAAGTGCAGCACTTACCCCATTAACCTCTTACCTCTCTCCGACAAGACTTATAACAGTTGAGCCACCATCCCAGCCGTGCCTATGCCCTAATCCAATCCCACTAGCTAGCCCTCCTCCCCAGCAGGACGCAATCTCACCAACCATAAACCATTCCCCCCAACCCCGGTACCACAGCTCCTTGAAACGCCTAGCTCATAAAACGTAGACAAGCAACTCAAAAATAAAAAAGTTATAAAAACCAAGTAGTCATATAATGATATAAGGCATATTAATCTCACAAGAAGAGAGGACGGGGGAAGGGAACTTCTTCTCTCCCCATGGAAATTCCTGCGCCTATTCCCGTCTCCGCTGGAGGTAAAGGCTCACAAGAAACCGAGCGGCTTACTCCCCCCCCAAAAAAAATGACCTCCTGCCCTTTCACTGCCTCCACTGGAAGGTGACCCCTCACCTTCCAGCCCCAGTTCAGGGCAGCCCCCTAAATGCCTCCTGCTTCCCCAGCGGCATACAATAGCTCCTAGAGTATGCCCCCACATAGCCGAAGATCACCCTTCCCTCATGTCTCACCCCCTCCAAGTGAAACACCTCGCAACCTCTCACCTTGCTGAAGTCAGCATTGACCCGATGATGATGATGATGATGCTCACACCTACAAAAAGAAAAATTTCCAATCGTACTGAATTGAGTGAAAAAAAAAGTATTGGCCTTAGGGTCTGATCCGACAGTACTGCTTACCTTAAGAATGTTTTTAAGAAAGGGATTCCACAACGTTTCGGCTTTGTGGGGGGGTCCGGTTCCAAGGCAGACCTTTCGGACATGGTAGTACGTGGCAGCACCCAAGCGAGGGTCGCCGCGAGAAGAGCGGACCTTTTTTTTTTTCTCCCCCATTGTGTTTTTTTAATGTCCGTCTGGCGGTCATGGAACGTCCGTGGTCCAGCCATGTGTGTGACACAGTTGGCAATGTTGGAAGGGCCCTCGAGTATATGTTCGAGGGCGGCAGGGTGCAGATCGTCCTTGCTATTCTTTAAACGAAAAAAAATTGTCACGTCACTCCTTGTGCAGTCCCATTGGTACCGCAGTCCGTTGTTGATCCTTCGTTTTCCGTCCCTACAGCAAAGCTGAAATGACCAACGACCGAAGCTCAAACTTGCATGTGCCCGCCAGGCATTTCGACGCAGCCCACGTATGAAAAGCAACAACATTTCACGCGTGCATGCCCATATCAACGTCGCCATGCCGCCACAGTGCCTGACAGTGTCCATCTGACACACTCCATTTCAAGTTCAAGGTACGGACCGAAGCCGATTCGCTGCAGTGCACCGCCCGCCATTGCCATCGTCTAGACATGCCGACTCTGTCATGAAGGATGCCCAGCCTTCCAAACCGCACCAGGGCGCACCCAGCCCGCCCCCTCCTTTCAAGCACAGCGCTCATGTCCGGAATGGGGAGAGGTGTCTCACCGCTGGAGTACAATCTTCCTCCTTTGCCAACTTTCAAGAACCTGCTCCCTATGGTCTTTAGCTCCACAAACACTTCTATTCGGTCCACTGCCCACGTTGTTGATGACAATGTCATCCCTCCCAGCTCGGCACCGGCGGGGGTCGTCCTCCTGCTGCTTATTTTCATGGTAAATGAGTTGGGGACTCAGACGTGCGGGTAGCTCCGCAGATGGTGGGCAAGGGCTGAGCTTAGGCAGTGAGGGACCGCCGACATCCCCCTTTGCAGGAGGCACGTACGGGATGTGCGAAGGCATGGACACATCTCCATCACGGTCTGTTATGCAGCATGTCGGTCGCAACAGTTCCCCGGTTAGAACAATGAATCCGCATGCGGGGGGGAGCGTTTCATAGGCCCCGTCAACGCAAGATGTGGCATCCTACACGTCACTGCTGCACAACAATGATCTGCCACACTTCGGAGAGGAAGGAGTAGGTAGGCCCGTAGGATGGATGGTGGAGTGGACGAACCGTGGACTAGTCTTGCCGCTGACATCGCTGGCACACAGCTCGGAGGGAGGGCAAGTGCGGAAGTGGATGTGGAGGTGGATGCGCGCGAAGATCACGTAGAAGCCCATGCCTCATGGCAGAGGAGTACGAGCGCATGGAAAGCAGCCACGGCGGGGGAGAAGGGCCAGCATAAAGCCAAAGTGCGAGGTGCGGACTAGCCGTTTGACGAGAGCATGTTGTTGCTGCGTTATCTGTGAGGAGGACGCGCTGCAGCAAGAGAGAATAGGAAGATAAAAGCTGTGTAGCAAGAAGGCGAAGTACGAGTGGATCATTGGCAAGCTCGTTCTGGAAGGCTTTTAGGGACGCACCGTAGTCGAGTGCGAGAAGAGGTTTTACAACCTCTTTGGAAGCTGCAAAAAAAGTCCGCGACTGGGTTGCACGGCGTACGTGTACGTGGGTTACGCGTACACGCGTACACGTATGTAACCCACGTACACGTATTCCTGTACGCGACATGTACGCGCGTACACGTATTCCCGTACGTGGGAATACGTAAAAAAAAAAAAAAAAAAAAAAAAAAAAAAAAAAAAAAAAAACCAACAACAACAACAACAAGAACAACAACTCATCGAAAAAATCTGAAAAACAATTATGCTATGCAAAATGATATTTCAAACAACTTTTGCCTGAGACTCATCGCAAAATTCTGTACCAAAATGGGCTGGGAGCAAGCGGCCGCTGCGTTAACGCAGCACTGCGTTAAGGCGCCCGTTCCTAATTTTTGTTGACGTCGCTGCGGCGCCGTCGGGGGTGATGCTCGGGCAGCAGGGGCTCGCACGGGTGCTGTCAAAAGATGGTGGTGCCGAGCCAGAGCTTGTTGCTGGGGTGGTGGGAGCGTGGGGGATAGAGTGTGTGGGCACTAGGAGGGACATGTTGCAAGAGGGTCTGAAGAGCCCTCGCCATGGCCAGTCCCGGCTAACAGGGGTTAGTAATCCTGTTCGAACGAGGAAGGATGGTGGCAGATGTGTGGACGTTCGAAGGGCGGGATCCGAGCATTGCAAACTGCCAGAGTTTCAGCTGGTTTATGACTGATTCACACCTGATGGGATTGATCGAGGGCTTAGTCCTTCGGTCTTTGATACAGAGATGCTGCGGGGTTATCCTGTCTACGAGTAATTGTGGGCGGCCTGCAGCGAAAATTTGCCAGAGCTGCATGACGATAGAGAGCCATGGTGCGATGGAGTTGACCGCACGATCTATGCTGCTTTCTTGAAGTTGTGCTGTTGCTGTGATAGAAATAGTAATTTGTTAGGTGTTTTGTTGTTATGTCTGCTTCTTCTGTTCTTTGCAGACAATAGGGATTAGGCATTGAATGATTGTTGTTTTTGTTGGCTAATAGAAACTAGCTGTAGCTATCGAACCTGTTGTGAGTTGAAACGAATTAGGGTTGGATGATCAGGGCATGTGAGCTATTTGTTAGTTTCTAGGTTTCGCCATAGAAATGGTAAATAGCTAGTACTTTGTTGTAGAAATTACGGTCGGTCTACGTATGCTGCCTTCTGTAATTTTTCCAGATAATAGGAATTATGTTTTTAACGATAGTAGAGCTTTTGGGATTGCAGGTAGCGATGAGAATAGGTTCGTGTTGTTTCATTGATTTTGTCGGTCCATAGATAATAGCTGTTGTATCGAATTTGCTGTGTGTTAGGGTTGGATGATCGGGCTCCGCAGCTATTTCTTTTTCGGGTCTTAGAGTTTGTAGTGACACAGTGGTCCGATCTTAGGGCTTGACCGGTGATGTCTTGCCCTTCGATGGGGCCACCTTCTTTTTGTGAGGGACGCCAGGCCCGTTTCCTGGCTTATTGAAATATAAGGGACACCGGGTCCGGTTCCCGGCAGCCTCTTTCAAAAAAAAAAAAAAAAAAAAAAAAGTACCAAACTCGAGTGAAAAATCAAAGACACAAAAACCAAATAAATTGAAATAAAAAATAAAATAAAAAAACGAAAAAATAACAGAAAAAATAAAAGCAAACTTCTGTAAAAAATATATGTTTTGCAGAAACATGATACAAACAACTTTTGCCCAGGAGTCATCCCCGAATTCCCAGTCAAACTCGAGTAAGAAATTAAAAACTAAAAAAAACTTTAAAAAAGGTAATATTATCATAATAATTTAAAACTATTTTAAAACAGTTTTCTATTATTATTATTATTTTGAAGTTTTCTTTAAGTTTTTTTATTTTTAAATCAAGATTGGTTGGTAATTCGGGTATTCTCCCAGGCAAAAGTTGTTCTATCATTATTCTGCACAACATACTTTTTTTTCAGATTTTTTGGATTTTTTTTCTGTTTTTTTACGTACGCGTACACACGATTTTGGATTCGTACGCGTACGCACTGCGTACGCGTACGGCATGCTACCCAGGTCCGGGATTTTCATTTATGGTATGGGGAGCGGAACTACTGGTACATGGATAAGGTGGAGCGGAAGGCAGAAAACTTGCCATTGTCTTTCGAACGTGAGTATTTTTATTCGCTGGAGTGGAATTTCGGCCGAACACCCGAACATGTTTGGACGTTGGGAAAAGCTCCGAACATGTTCAGTGTGCTACACAGGTGTTTGGGAAACTTTTGTCCCGGAAATGACATGCACGAGTGAATGCAAACGCCGACCAGAGGACCATGGCACCATGTGGCTGTACTCCTCCACTAGCGCTCCTGACACGTCATTGGTGCACCTCACGGCACTGTGCAAGCCAATGCCGAAATCATTGCCGCATTGGCGGTAGCAGCCACCGGTGGCCCATCCGTAAAGCGCAAACGCTAGCTTTTTCGAGGTCGGCACTGCCAACCTCCAAGATGTGTCCATCCGTTGGATCCTCGGGACGATTCGTTGTAGGACACACTGCTCTCGTCAACCGTATGTGCTCCATGAACTTCTCGTCGTGCTCAGGCCCCTGCATGATGAATTCCTTCCACGTCCCCCCATACCGGCGACGCACCCAAAAACGTTGTCTTCCTCACCGTGGAAGATCACGCAGCCCGTCAGCACGCCCCTCCTCTTCGTAACACTGGTAAGTCAACAGCAACACGACCATTGTGGCCTTCTGCATGCAAACCTAGCTCGTCACAATGTGCATCGCCATGACGGCAGCTACGATAGCCACGTGCTCCCTTAAACGCAACCAACAGCGCGCCCCTGTTGAGTGCCGTCTTCCTCACCGTGGAAGACCACGCAGCCCGTCAGCACGCCCCTCCTCTTCGTAACACTGGTAAGTCAACAGCAACACGACCATTGTGACCTTCTGCATGCAAACCTAGCTCGTCACAATGTGCATCGCCATGACAGCAGCTACGATAGTCACGTGCTCCCTTTTTCCCTTAAACGCAACCAACGAATGATGGCAGCAAGCAACATAGTGCGCCTCTGATGAGCCAGCCGAAACAGCTGTCGGGATTTTTTTGCCAGTTGTGCTTCAAGCTATGGCGGCTTTCCGCCATTTTTCTGTTTCAGTGCTTCACGAATATTTTTTCACGAGGTGATGCGCTCGGGGTTCTTCATTCCTGTCTACTCTCCTTCCTCCCTGTTTCCAGTCTGTCTCTCTTTTTCCTCCTTCACTTTGAGTGTGTAATACGCTTCGATGTGTCTATGCATGGAGTTAACTCTACTACCAGCAAGCAACATAGCAATTTGCACGGGCGTCATGGCTACACGCTCACATGGCGTACAAACTGGCAGGAGCAGACATGCAAGAGACCCGTACACCTACAAGCGAGCTCGCCGACATGGCGGCTTCTTCAAGTCCGATTACCGCTTACGTGGCGTCTAGGGACAAAAGCTTGCATGAGGGCTTCGAACTTGCGAGATGGTTGTGCACAAACTTCTTGCTCCTACGACCATGAACGGACACATTCCACAGTTCGGGCCCAGATGGTCCCGTCCAGGGGATAATAGCTGCCGGGCTGCAGATAGGAGCAAAATGCGATAATGGCCCAGGGTGTATGGATGACAAGCCGCACAAACATGCCGTGCCACTCGGCCTGGACTTGTCGCCCACCCCACCGGCTTCTGTCCGCCTTCAAAGGCCTGGAGGTCTTAGTTCCAACCTCGCCCACAACACTTCGCCGCGACGCCCGGAAGACCTCCGTTCTCCACGCTCCCGTGGGATTCAGACCATAAGGGTATTTCTTACGTCCCGTCCGGGCCGGCCACCACTCTTTCGACGAAAACAGGACTCTTAAGGTAAGTAGGACTGTCGGATCAGACCATAAGGGTATTTCCGGGCATGAGAGTTCTCCTGTGATCTTTCACAATACGTTCCCAATCATTACGCTCGTCGTTTTATAAATTGGTTTTCATGCGCATCACACAGTGCTTCGGAACACGCCACGACTATACTTGTGGGGGGTTTGTCTCACATAAAACACACACACACACACACACACAGATGGCGGGACGGGTTCCTGCCGTTCAGCAGGCAAACTGCCTCCCCACGTTTTTTTTTGTTTATGAAAAAACATGCACTGTAAAGAAACCCCCCCCCCTCCGCAATACATTCACAAAAAAACAAAAAAAAAACAAAAAAAAAAAATCGTGTTCGGGGCGAACTTGTGCGCCTAGGGGGTCCCGAACGTGCGGCCCTCCAGGTTGGAACGTTCGGCCCGAACTGAACGGCGGTAATGGTGCTGACACCATCAAACAGCAAGAGTACCAAATGACATCACAACACAATGGGACAGGGTCAGAGCAATTGTGAA
Organism: Chara braunii; assembly: GCA_003427395.1. NCBI lineage: Eukaryota > Viridiplantae > Streptophyta > Charophyceae > Charales > Characeae > Chara > Chara braunii. The sequence goes on along the minus strand of BFEA01000145.1, from coordinate 1,548,467 downwards.
TTCTCCCAAACTGCTGAGTGGGACTGGGTACTTTAGTTAGTCTCCCGCTGCTGCTGCTTTGTTCTTTTTTTTCCGTTTTTTGTTTTTTTTTTTTCCAGCCATGCTGCCACACTAGGGGGAGTGATATATGAGTACCCCCTCCTAGCGGGCCGCCTGGTTGCTCCAATCTATTGGTGGGGAGCAGCTAGTTTCCCGCTGCTTAATTTGAGCAATCCCGTTTTTTCCGCAATCCTAACACTTTTTTTTTGGTTGACTGCAACAAGCATTAACGATGCAAAAAAAAAAAAAAAAAAAAAATTCGGACAGGGTGAAAGCACGAATCCAACACCGCAATTCCCAAACAGAAATTACACAGAACATTCCTCAGTTCAGTGGCTGCTGGCTAGGGGGGAGAAATGGGGGATGACTGGGTGGACAGTGAGGTGAAGGGGTGAGCAAGGGGCGGAGACCCAGGGAACATAATCAGTGATTACCACCTGGTCTCTTTTTTTTTTTTTTTTTTTTTTTTTTTTTTTAAACTCCCTCACTGGTCTTCCACGACTGGACTGCACTGCACCGGGCCCATCCGTACCACTACACGCCTGCTCTCAGACTTCCCAGACCTATTCCCCCCCCTCACCCATGCGCATACTAGTGGACCTGTCTCTTATACACATCTAGATGTGTATAAGAGACAGCTACACGCCTGCTCTCAGACTTCCCAGACCTATTCCCCCCCCTCACCCATGCGCATACTAGTGGACAGGAGCTACCGTCTTCACCCGAATAGGATGCCCGGTCATTATTGCTGTATCTGGGCTGAAAAGTGTACGAAATACGGATATCAAGACCGGACGTTCTATTCGGGTGAAGATGGTAGTCTGACTTTGAACAGGAAATTGCAGGTCCACGGTTTTTTAGGGGGTTGCTGCAGTCACCCTCCCTCTCTTGGGTGTGGTAGACCAGGGGTTGACTTCAATTTGGAAAGCAGGGATCAGGATTCAGGGTGGGGTGCCAGCTACATCCACATGAGGAGGCGCCCTGCGTGACCTTGTCCCAATCAGAGAGGATTAGGACTCAAGGGGGTACCCTGTCTGCAACAGAAAGGTTTATTAGAGTTTAGGGTGAGGGGTCAGTCATATCTTCAACAAGGGTTTAGGGTATTGGGTGAGTTTAGGACTGTACACAGGTAACAGAGATTGATACTAAAGATCCGGCGCCCTCCAGCGGGGTGACGAGGTACCGAGACCATTCTCAACGCTCGCATGACATCTTGTTCCTTCTACAACTTGTTCAATCATGTTCAAAGCGGACGATGGACCCGATTTCCAGCAGGTGAAGCTGCCCACCAATAGACGCAGCGGTCGGTAGTGGGATTACAAGGGGTGGCTGCTTTTATCACCCCGCCTACCGGTAGTAGGCCCCTGCCGGTATTCTCTCTCTGAAGGGGGAGGGAGAGAGGGGGGGGGGAGGGGGACGACAGCTTAGCGGTTTGCTTTTCGCAGCTGAAGCCGGGTAATGGCCCCGGTACTCCAAAATTCCAAATTGTATTCCAAATTGTCCCGTTTATTCTGTCAAAAGAGTCACAAGGGATGCTGGGCCCAGTTGGGCCCGGTTCCCAGCATGTGCTGCTCCCCGCAAATAGATTGGGGCACTGTTTATCCCCTCCTCCCCCCCCAAAAAGGTGGCTCCATTAAGGAATGCAAGCACTTTTGCTTGGTTGAAAGAACACAGCCTGAGGCAGACTATGATTGACACAGTGGCCGGCTTCTAAAGGTATGGGGCAACATTGAAGAATGCGCCAGTTGCAAGCCAACACCCCATTGGTGGACAAGCTGCCTACTCTCCACGTGCATCTGGGCATGGTGGGACGGCCATTGGAGAAAACCCGTGTGGGCTATCAGCACCAACTCGAACGTATGTGTGTACGTGTTTTTGTGTTGTCGTGTACTGTTCACTATACACAACACCACACACAAAAAAAAAAGCATGACAGTGCCAGACTGTTTCCTCAGACTTTCACTGACTCATCAGGAGGTTGTGTGTGTGTGTGTTTGTGAGACTCTGAGAGAGAGAGAGAGAGAGAGAGAGGCGGGGGGGAGGGGGAGAGGGAGGGGGAGAGGGAGAGCGAACGAGCGAGCGAGCAAGCGAGCCAGCGCGCGCGCACGCGCGCGAGCGAGAGAGAGAGAGAGAGAGAGAGAGAGAGAGAGAGAGAGAGAGAGAGAGAGAGAGAGAGAGAGANGGGGGGGGGGGGGGGGGGGGGGGGGGGGGGGTTCTCGCGTGGGTATACGCACAGTTTCCGTGCCCTGCGGCAATCTGTTCGGTCCATTTGGATCGTGGACATGTCAAAACTTGAAACATTCTGGTAGTTTCATATAACCACAACATTCTAGTCCCACGGGAGGTCTGGGACAACAACAATATGTGCAGCATGGTACCGACCGGGGCACAGCAAGAAGTTTGGCGTCACCACCTCTCTCCTTTTTGTCCAAAAATTTGGACCATTTCTCTATTCATGGGTGCCATCCTTATGCAGGGGCCATGCTAATCTTCTCTGCATCGTTCCAATTTTAACGGATGTCCCGACGGACACTGTCGTAGTCCCAGGTACAACAGAGAAGCTGAAGTTAAAAAAAAGAAAAAAAAGGAAAAAAAAAGAACACACAAAAAAGACTCAAAGTGAAAGTAGAATACTGCAAGATTGCAACAAATTTGTTCTCTCCCCCTTTTTCCTCCGTTTTTTAAACCTTTCTTTTGTTTTTTCCTGTTTCGCAAGGTGAAAATTGAGTGACCTGAACAGATGTTTTGCCCTTTCTGTATCGGGCTATTTTTGGGGATGAGTGGTGACCGTCCTTGATGCGACTATCACTTCTTTTTCGTGGTTTTTTTTTTTTTTTTTAATTGTGAGAATTTGCGACCACCATTCGTCTATCGCCCAAAAAGGGAAATTGCATGCTTGGATCCCGCCACCCAGAGATAGACCACTGGATCCCCCGGTCGGCATTGAGCAGAGTCTGGACCTGAGGGGAGGCACAGGGATTGGTCCTGTTGTCATGGTCCCTGATGCTACTGGCTGTCCCCTGGCCGGTATCGCCCACCTGCAGGTCAGGAGCAGCCCCCTCGTTCTCTCGTGAACGCGGTTCTGGCTGCTATCGGGTTCCCTGTATGACTATAATTACCTGCAGTGGTAGGTAGGTAGTGTGAACCTGTGAGGTGAAATTGAGAGAAGAATGTACATTACTTCAGAAAAAAAAAGGGAAGAAAAAGAAAGAGGAGAAAAAGATGAAGGATAGTCCCGTCTATAAAGATGGTTTGTCGGGAAAAAAAAAAAAAAAAAAAAAAAAAAAAAAAAAAAAAAAGCTCCTTACCAGACCGGCCGAATTACCTCTGCAGGTCCCAAGTTGAGAAAGGGGAAAAAACTTCAAAAAACTTCAAAAACGTTAGGCTGCTGGGCTGGCCCGGCACTGCAGCACAGCCATGCACCCCGGGCAAGTCGCCCGGGGGTCTTCTGCACAGGGCACCCAGTGCAGTCAAAACATCAGCACTTGGCTTAGGGTTTAGGGTTTCGGGTTTAGAGTTTATGGTTTAGAGTTTAGGGTTTATGGTTTAGGGTTTAGGGTTTGTTGGCTGTATGCCATGCCATAGCTTAGATTGAAACGGTTTTCACCCTTTTGCAGTAGCGGATGTAGATCCCAGGGCTCGATCCCTAGACCTCACTACCTGTGTACAGTACCCCTGTGTGTGTTTGAACCCGTAACCTGTGTTTTAGGAGGCAGTGGTAGTCTGTCGTAGACCTGTGTGTCCAGCGGGTCTTCAACCGTAGATCTGTCGCGTAGGGGTCAACGTTTATAGTAGAGGTCGTAGCTGTAGGAATCCTGAAAGGTCAAGGTCGTAGCTGCGACAGTCCTGAAAGGTCAAGGTCGTAGCTGCTACAGTACTCGAAAGGCCAAGTCCACAGACTTCCGGAAGGTCCGGAAGTGGCCTTTCGAAGCTCCCTCACGTTTTAGTCAGAGGCAAGTGGGCAAGTGGTGAGCCCAGCTGCATCACGTCGGCAGTGCGACTGCATTGAGTTGGCAATGCAAACCCATGCAGTCAGCGGTACCGGTCCAGTCAGTCCCAGTCCAGTCAAGCAAGTACCATGCGGGACTGTGTGCACCATAGGCCTGGTGGAGAGGGGCAGACCAACGAGTTACAGAAGTATAAATCAAGAGGCAGCGCCCAGTCATTCACTCATTCGCTGCGTAAGCCATGCGGAAGCGCTGCTACAGGGTCTTGTGCGAAGGTGGTCTGCAGGTTGCCCGAAGACGAAGTGGGCTTAAGGGAGCTCGTAGCCTTAGTTAGTAGTGGTAGTGCGGCCATAGCCGCTGTAGGAGGAAGTGAGATTAAGCGTGTGTGTGTGGTGGTATTTCAGGGTGATCCAGAGTGAGCGTGTGTGAACAGTGGAGTTGGACACAGCGACGACGGTTGGGATGTTCAGGAGCTGATGCACCATCATGATAGCCTGTTGAAGTGAACTTGCATCTGAACTGTGTTCTTGATTTCCATATCTCTAAGCTTTGAGTGGGCGCCCTGCGCCAGTGTGAATCTCCATCTGTTTGCATGTATGTGACGTGGAAGTGAAAGCGAGTCTGATTGCAAGATAGCTATGTGCTGGGTATATGCTGGTTATGTGCTGGGTATATGTTATGCCATGGCTATGTGCTGGCTATGTGCGCTATGTGCTCGCTATATGTTATGCCATGGCTATGTGCTGGCTATATATAGCCCATAGCCAGCACACAGCGCACATAGCGGCCATATGCCAGCGCATAGCCGTTCACTGCACAGCATAGCCATGTGCTATGTACTGGCTATATGTTATGCCATGGCTGTGTGCTGGCTATATATAGCCCATAGCCAGCACATAGCCATAGCCATGTGCATAGAGCATACATGCCATGGCATAGCATATAGCCCACAAATACCCATGCCACAGCATAGACCAGCGGCTATATATAGCTCCTATGTGCCAAGCCAATTATAATAAAGCCGCTATATGGCGTCTATATAGCGGCTACATAAAAGCTAGACGCTTCCGGTCTTCATGCTGCCCCCTAACACTTCAATGCAGTTTTAATGTCAGTGCAAACATTCGACGAATGCTTGATGAATGTTCGATGAATGTTCAATGAATGTTCTGAGAGCTGAATGGTACTGCAACATAGTGCTATGGTTCCTTTTTTGACTGCGGGCATGTCGCATACCGGTGGAAAATTTTGGGCCTGGGCATTTGGGAGAAAAAATAAAAGAAACAGTGCAACACCTTTCTCTTGCGGGTGATAAGAGAGTTGGCGGACCAGCCTCGCCTCTTTTTATTTATTTTTTCGACTGAAAAAGGAAATAAACAGAGTGTCAAAGGTAGTGTCACTTCGGCATTATAAGATGTCACAGCCATGTCAGCTTGAGGAAGAGACAGAGAGTGTTCACCGACGCTTCCACGAGTGTTCCTAGTTGTACTGGGCAATCCTCTGTCGATTGTCGATTCACCCAGGAGCCACGTGAGAGTTGGGGAGACTGACATTGCACTTTTTTTTGTTTTGTTTTGTTTTTGTTTTTGACACTTTTTTTTTTTTGTTTGTTTTTTGTTTTGTTTTTTTTTGTTTTTTTGTTTCTGTTTTGTGCGGCGGGTGTAAGGAGGACAACAGTGCTGCTGATAGATGGAGAATTAACAGAGTACTATCAGTGCTGTTTTTTTTTTTTTTGGGGGGGGGGGGGGGGGGGGGGGGGGGGCAAGGAATGTAAGAGACTTTCGAGTCTGAAGAGAGCGGAAAAATTACCGAGTATTCACCGAGTATTCACTGAAGTATTCGGCGTAGATTCGATGTCCAAGGAGTCACAGAAGTTATACATACGGGGACAGTGTCATCCATAATAGCTCAGTTGTTACGGTACACCCTCAGTGAAATGATAAGCCAGGCTATTATGGGTGGGGGGGGAGGACGGGGC
>BFEA01000145.1:1453234-1466162 GCA_003427395.1 Chara braunii | reverse complement strand
AAAAAAAAAAAAAAAAAAAGAAAGACAGCAAGGAAGAAGAAGGTGAAGGTAGGAGAGGAAAGAGACAAGGGCGGTGAAGGAGAAGGTGCCGGCAGCCATAGCCGAGGTGGAGAGTTGACCGGACGTTGACCGGGGTGTTGACTGGGGTCTTGCTGCGTTGACCAAGCGTTGACCGGACAGTTGACCGCCGCCGTTGACCAAGACTTTGACCAAGCTGGAGTTGGTAACATCTCGCCAAGCCCTTAGCCTACCCCCTCACCCTGTGGATGCGCACTCACCCTACGGTACTTGCTGAGTCTGAGTCTGTCTGTCTCCTCTTTCTGCATCGAGTCTCTCCTGTCCTAAGTGATAGTACTCTGTGCATGAAGGATAGGTCTGGATGACGAAACCTTAGTCTGACCTTGTAGGGCTGAGGCTGTGGCTGATCCAACTTTCCAGGGCGGCCTAACCCTCCCAAGGACCGGTGCTGACCGGCTGGAAACGGTTGGTAGGACTCAGTGGGCCTGAACGACAGCTAAGGCTGACACACCAGGCAGTCTTTAAGTGTTGAGGGCCTGTTTGAACCACTCCCCTACCAGACCTAGTAAGGCTGATGATCTGTGTCTGACGACTCGACTGTCCTGGGGGATACGAACCCTCCCAAGGACCGGTACAGACCGGCGGGCTGCTCGGTGTGGCACAGTAGGCCGGAAAGGCTGAGTTGTGGGCTGAAAGCACAGGCAAGAACCAAGCTGATCACGTTGTCCTGTCTGCGACATTAAAGAATTCTTGCGGAGTTAGGGGGATCTCGTTAAATGCCTCCAGATCAGCAATTGGTTCAGTAGTGACAGCTTTAGAGTAGGTCTAGGCTAGCGACCATAGCTGACAGGGTTCTACCCTGTGGTCCTTAGAGAGTCAGTTAGTCAATGGGTCAGTGTCCGGGTAGGTCCAAGTGGTGAGGAGTGGGAATGTTGTCGTGTACCTGGCACCACTATGGACGACTATCCGATGTATGGGTTGCTCGTTGGGTTCTCCCTTTGGGGGACCCTTTGGCGTCTCCTCTTTCCTCTGGGCTTTTGGCCCACTTTCACGTGTAGAGTAGCAACCCGGGGTGGCACTTCCACCCAACCTTACACGAAGGAGGAGGAGGAGAAGATGGCCACCATCCTGCAGGAGAGAAAGGAGAAGAAGGAGGCCAAGAAGAAGGCCCAGCAGGAGGAGCAGGCGGCAAAGTTGAAAAAGATAGAGGAGGAGATGGCCAAAGAAAAAGAGAGGTTGAAGAAGGAAGAAGAGGAGAAGTTGAAGGAGGTGGAAGAGGAAGAAGAAGATGAACCACCACTGCAAAGGAGGAGAGGGCAGCAAAGTGGCAGCAAGGATGGACAGATGGAGAAACGGATTTCGGAGTGGGTCGCCAACTTATCCCTAGGCGAAGAAGAAGAGGTAACTATGTACATCCCCAAGGATGAGCAGGAAGCCGCTATGAAAAAATGGGAAGCAGAAGAAGATGTTCTGAAGCGGCAGGCGATGGAAGATGAAACGAGGATGGAGTGGAAACTCGCAATGATGAGGGAGAAGAAGAGAAAAGTGGAGGCGGCGAGTGCAACAATGCAGGAATTAGCGGAGGTACGGACTTTAACTACACAGTTGACCCCCCAGGTAGACCTCCAACGAAAGGTGGAGATCATCGCCCAGAGCGTCGAGCGTTTAGCCAGAGTACAAGAACAAGAATATGAGTTTAGCCGAAGTCAGGATATAGCTGTGCGTTCGATGCGGATGGGATTCCGGGACTTTGCCCGTGAATTGGTAAGCGCTGTGGGAGCCGAGGTGAATCATCGCCTCGAGAAGACCGAGCGTTTTTGTGTCGGCGCCATTGAAGGCGTCAAGGTGGCAGCTCTTAAGGAGGACGAGCCGCGTCCTCGTAGGGAGCCAGTCAAAGTCAAGTTCCCTGATTCCTACAGTGGAAAGAGGGAAGAAAACTTTGACAACTGGGAGGCCAACGTCAAGACCTATGTGCATCTGCAACAGGTCTCCCCAGATCAGCACATGTTGATTGCGATTCATGCGCTTAGAGATGAAGCCGCCAGTTTCGTGAGGTCCCTCGTCCGCGCTGCCAACTGCAATGAAGATGCAGTGGCGTATTCCACATTCACCCCCCTCGTTGAGTTTATGAAATTGTTGCGCGAGCGGTTCGCTGATGTTGCTCGCAGTGTTAAAGCCTCTGATAGACTGCAAACTATCCATTCCCGTCAGTGGAAGAGCGCGGGGGCACTCAAAAGCACCATTGATGAGTTAGTGGTTGTTCCTGACCATGGGGTCACAAAGCCCCAATTGGTCAACCTCTTCTACCGAGCTATGCTCGAAACGTTTAGAGGGCACTTCTTCGCGAGGAGCCAAGACCCTGCTATGACGTATGATGCGCTTAGCAGGGAAGTGGTGGCGTTTGAGGCAAAGTCTGTGTCAGTTTCCACCTTCTGGCACAAAGATTTAGACAAGGGAAAGAAGTGGAAGGGTCGCACTATCTCAAGGCAAGTTAAGACTAAGGATAGTCTTGTCCTGACCTTAGATGAAGGTAGTGTCGACGAGATCCCCTACGAACAAATTGAGTGGGGGTTAGAGGAGGAGGACAGCGGCGTGAGCCAGGGGAGATTTTACGTTGCTGTCGCGGCTGGAGGGAGGCCGCAAGGAGGAGGACGAGGCCAGGGCCAAGGGGGCCGGGCCTCAGGGAGCCGGGTTCAGGGCGATCAGGGGGTTGGCGGCAGAGGAGGAAGCCGCCAAGCGGGAGGAAGGGGTCAAGGTCCCCTGCAAAACCGTCCTAGGAATAGGTCTCCCTATAGGGTAGGTGGATGGCACCCAGGGCTACCCCAGGGTAGGCCTTGGGAAAATCTGGGTCTGGACCAGAGCTTATGGCAACAGCGTCTGGACCGGGGCCAGTGCATTTTCTGCGGTGACCCGGGCCATATCATCAAATATTGTCCTAAGTATAGAGAGACTCGGACGGCTGCTCAAGGGCCAAACGGCAGCCGCCGGTAGGGGTAGCAACTGCCCCTACCATTAGTCCATGTGGGGAACGTAGCGCTAGCCGGCAGGAGACTCCCACACCACATGTGCCTATGGCRGAGGTTGCAGGCCGGTGTCTAGACAGCTGTCCGGAGACTGCTTGTGTTAGAGTCTCTCTAGACACCTCCCTCACAGGCGTGGCCGAAGAATTGAAGGAAAGGATGCCCGCCTGGGCCAGGATGAAGAAAGAACAGAAAGGACAGCTAATACTGGTAGATGTAGAGATTTTTAGAAGTAGGGTAGGGTCCCTAGTAGATTCAAGGGCTACCCGCAACTATATTAGTAGAAAAGCGCTGCAGAAGTTGAAGTTGGGACTTAAAGTTCAAAAGCTAGCAGACCCTATAGTCAGTATCCTCGCAGACAATCGTACAATGGTTGTAGAGGATTATGTAGAGGGAGTCCAGGCGTATTTCCGCCTAGAGAAAGATGAGAAAGTGGAGAAGGTCCTCCACTCCCTCAGTCTCCTTGTAGAAGACAACCTCCCATTTGATATTGTCCTGGGGATGGATTGGGGAGAGGCAGCCGGGGCCACACTCCGTTTAAAGGAGCACGAGTGTTGGCTCCCTAGTCCTTCAGGCGAGGCTAAGACTGCCYGCCTGTTCCATGTGTCCGGAGTAGAGAACCCCCTGGCACATTGCTGCCTTAGTGCACCTGCATTCGCGAGGCTCGTGAAGAAGGAGCACCTAGAAGAACAAGTTTTTGTAGCCTATGTAAGGCCAGTAACTGAGCCTAAGGAAGAGAAGCATATAGACCCTACGATTGCTAAGCTGCTGGAGGAGTTCAAGGACCTAGCTGAGCCGCCGACAGGAGTAGTACCGCGGCCTATCCAACACCACATTGAGATAGAGTCTGGCAGTAGAACTCCCAAAGGAGCCGTGTATAGGATGTCCCCGCGGGAGTTAGAGGAGCTTCGCAAGCAATTAGACGAGCTCCTTGAGAAGGGTTGGATTAGGCCCAGCTCGTCTCCTTTTGGAGCGCCTGTTCTCTTTGTCCCCAAGAAAGAAGGAGAGTTGAGGATGTGTATAGACTATAGGGGTCTGAATGCTGTTACAGTGAAGAATGTTGAGCCACTGCCTAGGATAGACGATCTTTTAGATCGAGTGCAGGGGGCAAGTATTTCTCCAAGATAGATTTGAAGTCCGGATATCATCAGATAGAGGTGCATCCTGATGATCAGTATAAGACAGCCTTCCGGACCAGATATGGGCACTATGAGTTTATAGTGATGCCCTTTGGACTAACCAATGCGCCAGCTACGTTCCAGCGCTGTATGAACGATTTGTTTAGGCCATGGTTAGATAAATTTGTTGTTGTCTACTTAGATGATATCTTAGTGTTTAGCAAGACCCTCCAAGAACATCAGAGTCATCTCAGGCAGGTCTTGGAGAAGCTGAGAGAAGCTAACTTCAAGATCAATGCAAAGAAGTGCGATTGGGCGAAGACCCAAGTTTTATATTTAGGCCATGTCTTAGACGGAGACGACGTTAAGCCAGAAGATTGAAAAATCGCAGCGATTAGAGATTGGCCCACACCGCGTACGCTAACAGAGTTGCGGTCGTTCTTGGGCTTAGCTAACTACTATAGGAAGTTCGTAAGGAACTTCTCCACCATCGTTGCGCCCCTTCGCAGATTGCTGAGGAAAGAGACCATCTGGAAGTGGGATAAGGACTGCACGTCTGCCATGAAGAAGTTGACACAGACATTGATAGAGTACCCAGTCCTTAAGGTGGCCGATCCGTCCCTGCCCTTTGTCGTCACTACAGACGCCAGTCAGTACGACATAGGTGCCGTGTTGCAGCAAGACGATGGCAATGGTTATCGACCCGTAGAGTTCATGTCCGCCAGGATGCCTTCCGAGAAGGTCGCGACATCTACCTATGAAAGGGAACTCTACGCTCTCAGGCAAGCACTAGAACATTGGAAGCACTACTTGCTTGGGAGGCACTTTAAAGTCTATTCAGACCACGAGACGTTGAGATGGCTGAAGACGCAGGCCAAGATGACACCTAAGTTGACTAGGTGGGCCGCAGAGATAGATCAATATGACTTTGAGCTCAAGCCAGTCAAAGGAAAGTATAACGTAGTCGCGGAGGCTCTGAGTAGGAGGGCTGATTTCTTTGGGGCCATAGTCCATTATCTAGATATAGGGTCAGACCTACAACAAAAAGTTAAAGAGGCGTACGCGCAGGACCCCATCTATAGTGCGCTCCTTAAGAGAGTTAAGGAAGCCCCAGAGTCCGAGCCATATTACCGCACTACCGATGGGTTGTTGTTTGAGAAGACTAACGTGGTAGACCGTTTGTGCGTCCCCAACAGCGAAGAGATCCGGAGTCTGATCTTGGGGGAATGCCACGACACTGAAGGACACTTTGGTTGGCAGAAGACTTTAGCCAACTTGATGCACGCGTACACCTGGCCAAGAATGAAAAATGACTGCATAAAGTATGTCCGCAGTTGCAAAATCTGCCAGAGGAATAAGTCAACTACGCGTGCCCCTTTAGGTCTTCTTAGACCTTTACCTATTCCTGATCAGCCAGGAGATTCAGTGTCCATCGGCTTTATGGACACCGGCGTTAAGAGTAGGCATGGCAAGAGCGAAGTTATGGTTGTGGTAGACAAATTTAGTAAGTATGCTATTTTCGTTCCCTTGCCGTCAGAAGCCAGAACAAAATTAGTAATTCAAAAGTTCTTTGATCACTGGGTCAGTGAACATGGAGTTCCGCTGTCTATAATTAGCGATAGAGATACCCGGTTCACAAGTCTAAACTGGCAGGAATTAATGCGAGTCTACGGATCCAAGTTGTTGATGTCATCTGGCCGTCATCCAGAGACGAACGGTCAGACTGAACAAATGAACAAGGTCCTGCGACAAGTCCTGCGCATGTACATTACACCTGATCAAGTCAACTGGGATGAGATGCTTCCCAAGGTAGCCAGCGCATACAACAACAGCCTGCACCTGTCCACCTGCCGCACTCCCAACGAGCTCCATAAGTCCTTTAGGCCACGAAGACCATTTGAGGGACTGAACCAGGATCAGATTCACACGCTACCGCCCGGTACAAGGGAGTTTGCGATTCAGCACGAGAAGGAGATAGCAACGGTTGTTGAGAATCTCAGGAAGGCCCAGCACCGCATGCTCGAACAGGCCAACAAGCACCGTCGCCCTTTGCAGTTCCAAGTAGGCGACTTGGTCTGGGTCCAGTCTAAAGAGTTTGCGCCTGAAGAGAACATTTCGCAGAAGTTACTGCCTACATATAGCGGACCGTGGCCGGTTCTGGAAGTCAAGGGCGGCGAGGATGGACCGTCCTATACCATAGAAATCCCCGCACACCTCCACACTTACCCAGTTTTCCATGCATCGAAGTTGTTACCTTGTCAAACAAGTGATCAGTTTCCATCCCGTAGGTCTATGATCCCACCAGATATGGATGGAAGGTATGACATCGATGGCATAGTGGCTGAAGATGTATTCAGGATTGGAGGTAGAGGTCGTCCACAGAAACAGTACAAGGTTCATTTTGCTTATCAAGAGCCGGAAGACGACCGCTGGTTTACGAGATCTGAACTTCTAGAGACAGCTCCCGATGTAGTCCGGGCCTACGAGAGGCAACAGAAAGGTAAAGGTCCTGCCTTGGACTGAAATTTTCTCGGAGGACCTCGAATTTAGGCCGGCGGGAGTGAAACAGTATTCACCACTCCGCAGTAGCTGATGCAGATCCCAGGGCTCAATCCCTAGTCCCCCACCTTACCTGTGTACAGTAACTGTGTCAACCCGTAGATTTGAACCTGCGACCTGTAGAACCGCCAGTGGTAGGTAGGATCTCGTAGGTTACAGGGTATAGGGGATTCGAACTGTAGACCTGTCGGGTAGGAGTCTAGACAGTCCAGAGGTTGTAGCTGTAGACTGTCCGAAGGGTCAAAGTCGTAGCTGCTACTTACCCGAAAGGGCAGAGTCGTAGCTGCTACAATACCGAAAGGCCAGATAGAGGTTTCTAGAAGTGGCCTTTCGGAAGTCAGCCCACTGTAGGTCTAGGCAAGTGGGCAAGTGGTGGAAGTCCACCACGCAGAGTCAGCMGTCCCAGTCCAGCCAGTTGGGTCCAGTCAAGCAAGTACCGTCTGGGACTGTGTACACCRTGGGCCAGGGAAACAGGGCAGACCAACGCTTCACAGAAATATAAATCAAGAGGCTGCGCACAGCCATTCATTCATTCCTGCGGAAGCCATGCRGAAGCGCTGCCTCAGMGTCCTGTGCGAGGAGGTCTGCAGTGTGCCCGAAGTCGAAGTGGGCAGAGAAGCGTAGYGTAGCGATAGGGTAGTGGCAGCTAGCGCTGCCATAGCTATAGYAGTGTGTGTGTGTGTKTTGTGTGCGTGTACAGAGTGTCGTGTGTGGGATATCCAGKGTKATCCCGTGTGTGAACAGTGGATGTTGGGCGCTCAGTCGCCATAGCCAGTGGAAGTGAACTTACCTGGAAGCCATATCTCTGTGTACTGTGTGGGCRCATGTCGCCAGTTTGTTGTGCTGCTGTTCACGTGCATGAAAAGTGTGAAAGAGTCGAGTCTGATTGCACATGAAATGATGAAAGAACATAGATCAGATCCGCGAGCTGTGGTCCCACTAGCAATGGGCTAGTAAAGAAGAAATTTTGTGTGGCAGTAGAGCGACCCAAATCTGCCCTGCAATGACTTGCCATCCCACGGTCAGCGCTTTACACGTAGTAGCACGGTAGTACCTACAAAAGGAAAGAGATCATAGTTTCCCTCCTCCTCTCCTTAAACCACCAGTACTTCCTAACAAGCCACAATTTTAGGAAACGTACGGGCCACTACAGTAGCGCCCAAATTCATCTGACTAGAAATGTTTCTAGAACTTTCTAGTATCTACTCCATTTTCTTCTACGGCCGATAGCTGTGCCAAGTACTCACGGTTTAACACTGGGCATTCCAGTGCCAAGGGGAGCTTCCAGCCAAAATTTTCTCTATCTCATGCGGGGTTGACCCTGTACCCCAATTCCAGCTGCAAAGGGCGCTTCCCGCCAAAATTTGCTCCATCCTGTGGGGGGTTTGCCCTCTACCCCTACAAGGGCAGGGTTAAGCATACATGCCCCCATCGGATAGAAGATTTTCCAACTTTGTTGCAATTATCTCAAATCACAGAGTGTATGGAGGGCATCACGATTACCGCTGACAGAAGACTCTTTTGATTTTTTTTTTGTCGTTTGGAAAAGCGACAGTTTTTCTTTTTCACTGTTCTAGGGACTTCTGCCATCAGATCATTTGTGATCTGATGGCTGGGAAGCACAGCTCCTTGATTTATTATTATTATTATTATTATTATTCCCAGCTCCTTGATTTCAGGGCATGAAGTCTCTATTTCTTCTTTTTCCCGGTGTCTTTCTCATGTTTTTTAAACTTTTTTTCCGCCCAAAGGTTTGTAATGAACCTTGTTGTGCCCCTGCAACACAGGGGCACACTGTCGCCCCCCCCTCTCCCCCCCCACAAAAAAAAACAAAAACAAAAAAAAAACTGTGTCAGGGCATACTCACACCATTGTGAGGGTTTATGCCTCCACATAGGGCCCTGCAGCAGGCGCGTGCCCGCCCGAAGTGAAGGCGGGCCCCCTGAATCTCAAAGTGCCCTGAACTCGTCAATTTTTGCAAATCTTGGTCGGCGCCAGACAGTTGCCACGCGCCAATTGGTTACAATCCGCCTTGCTCATAAGAATCCAAAATATTTGTGAGGCTTCCAGGCCCTTCCAGCAATGTGGTCGAAGCAGGGAGCATTGCACGTTTGTGCCCGGGTGGTTGGGCATGCCTAACCAATTCGGTCCCAGGCCACTGTCTGAATCGGGCCTGGTTGCAGACACTTTGGCCGAGACAAACTCGGTCTCACGCGGGCGTAGCAAAGGAAGCGCCCGCCTCTTTCCATATAGGAAAGGGCAGGCCACTGTCTGAATCGGGCCTGGGCACAGACACTTTGGCCGAGACTGAATCTNGGCCTGGGCACAGACACTTTGGCCGAGACTGAATCTACTGGAAACTCGGTCTCACGTGGGCATAGCAAAGGAAGCGCCCGCCTCTTTCCATATAGAAAAGGGCAGGGCGCAGGGGAAGACATTGGGGCACTTGCACTTGCGGGCGGCAGCGCTGCTGGAGCTTAGACTCGAGGGCTGCTTGCTGGAGGATACAGGGCGCTGCTGAGGGCAGTGCCATATCCCAGCCTTCATAACCAGGCTGGGACTTGGACACAGTCAGCGGGTGGTGCTGATCTTCGTGTATGAGGGAGAAGACATGGGTGATGAAGTCAAGTTTGACACAGAGAGAGAGAGAGATGAGGTTGCTGATGTAAGGGCACGTACCTGGTCTTGATGATGGTCTACACGGGTTGATATCTTCATGTACTTTGGTTCTGCTGCTGATGTCAACAGCATGCATTGTCAATTCGTAGGCTGCTAGTAGCTGTGTAGACGTACTCTGGGCGCTGAGCGCCAAGTAGGAGGAAGGACTCTGGATACATATGTTGGTGGTGGCGAGATTATGCTCTCATTGACATTCGGATTCAGTTCTTTGTTTCTCCGTTGGTGGAATATCAGTGCATTACTGCTTTCTGGACAGCGTTTGGACTTGCGGCTTTCAATGTGATTTTGCACTCTGGAATTCTGTCATTTCGCTATATCTCATTTTCCTTGCAATTTGGTATCGGCGCTGGTTCAAGCCGCTCCGCTGGCTCCTTCGCAATAGCCGTTTGGTGCTTCGCTGGATATGGTGGGGCAGTGATAACGCTTGTGCGTTGGGTAGTGACAGCGCCCCAGTGTCGTGTGGGCACGCCAGGAAGGTGACATAGGCGTGCACACTGAATGATGAGAGCTTGCTGATGTGGCAATGTAAGCCAAGGTGGAACTGCATTGCATTGTGGGTTGTGCCGAGGCATCGACCGGTCATCATAAATGCACATCAGGTTACTGGTGAGAAATCTGTGGTTGGGGGCAGCATTATGAGGTATGTTGCTCCTTACCTTATCTACCCTCTTCCTTACTTCTTACCATGAGGAAGTGAGTCCTGTCTTGAGAGTCCTCTCATTGTGAGGTGTCGTGAGCGCTCAACGTTGAGAGTCGACATTCCTCCTGGGGAGCAAGCTGGTGGGAGACGTGTGTTGCCTCTGAAGGGCCCCGGACGAAACACTTGGGTCACGGTCACCATGCCAACCTGCTGGGACTAGTACACGCATGCTTTGCCGCTTGTCCTTTGTTCTGCTTGCTGCGCTATAGAGGGAACGTGGACTGACCAGTCCTATGCGAGACGTCTACCAGACCGTCGTCTATAAATTACTTCTGGCGGGATCTGATATGAATACTAGCTGTGATCGTCGTCCTATCTGCAACGTTAAATAATTCCTGAGGACCTTGGGGGCTGTCGTTAAACTGCCTCTTGATCAGCCAGATCAATCGGATGGAAGGCTCGTTGCACGCGAAGATAAATAATAGGCAGAACTGGTCATAAGCAATTTCTTGCGCACAGGGGTGGGCCGATTGCACACCTTCAGACACACCGCTGAACCAGAGCTTCAGGGCGTTGACATCAAGTGACTATTCAAGAGGGATACAGGGGGAGGGAAGATTCCAGTGAACAGCTCGATTGTTTATTAATGTAGAATTCCATTCTGCAGAATCTGCATGCACAACCAGCAAATAATTCTATTTTTATTTTTGACTAGTTAGTATCAACTTAGTTGTGACGGACATGCTAACAACTGACAGACAGCTGCAGATAGGTAGTAATCATTCCTTGCTGCACTGCAATCTGTTTCAGACTAGTCAAAAGTAGGAATAAAATTGTTTGTAGGAATCTGAGATTATCTGCTGTTACTGCTTGACGACTTTCTGACAAAGCTGGACCGAACATTTATTTTATTTTATTTTAAATCGGTTGGATGCCATGCTGCGGTAGGTCCCAGTGAGGAATCTAGTACAGATCGCAGGCCACGCATAGCTCATGAGTGACAGTGAGGTTGAGGGACTAGACCAAGACCCGGAGACGTGCACTCAGTCAGCCAACCACTTTCCTAGTGTTACAACAAGGAGAGGAAAGGAGACTGCGGAGAGAAGCCAGAGAGAGGACGTCATTGCAGAGGGCTAGAGAAGCAGCAGCCAACGCCGAAAGGGCACTAGCAGCAGCATTAGCAGCAGACGCTAGAGCCAACGCCGAGGCAGCCATGGCTACCGCCTCTGCCATGTCACAGGCCTCATCTCATGCCTCTTCGTCAGGTGTCAGTCAGGGTGTGTACCAGGTTTCCGTTAGTCAGTCTGCTGGCTTGCAGGTCAGCCAGCAGCAACCCATGTCAGATGAGGATTATGAGATCCAGCAAGCGGATGCTCTTTACATAGAGTTACAGCGCCAGCTGCAGGAAATAGAGGGAAGGAGAGAGAGAGAGAGCTAGGATTAAAAAAGCCAGATTAGAGGCGAGGGGAGAGGAGTCAGGCAAGTTGAAGCTATAGATGAGTCGACTCTTGATCCTGTAGGGCTGTCCTTTCGGAACTCCCTGTTGAGTGCAGTCGATGTGCAGACATGCACAGTTATTTACGGACACATAGTAAAGACACATACTTTCTATGACAGGTTCCTGGAAGCATTGACGACACATGGCATGTTGCTGACATGTCAGTAGTATGGAAGGCTGACGTGCACAGTTATTTAAGCATGGCAGATCAAGGCCACAACGGTGCAATGACTTTCTGGTTCCAGGTCGCCTGTAGCCTATCTCTGACGAGGCTGTACTCTAGGTAGGGACAAATTCGTAATTTTGTTTGGCTGAGGACTAACCGAGAGACCTGCCTGTATGGGAAATTCGTGAGGGACATATCTGTAAATATAGAAATATGGGCCCTTGTACTAACTCGATTTTCCTACAGCTACCCTAACTGCCAATAGCAGACCCGGGCAACCCCTAGGACAGACAGGCCCTATGGGCCTATGCTGATAGACGGTCCTATAGCCTATAGCCGGGTAGGGAGAGGCCGTAGAGGCCGAAACTGAAACGGTACCGGTCGGTCAGTCAGTCCGGTCTAGGTCGGTCTAGGCTAGAGTAGAGTATAGATAGGATGGGGACATCGGTCCTGGGCTTTTTGGCAGTTGACACTTCGTGGTGGAAGTTGCTGCGCACCCAGTATCAGGTCGTGGTTGCTGATTCCGGTGGTGGAGACAGCGGACATAGCCAGACCTTCGGAGCGCTGACCAGACTGGGGTCAACGCTGTCCGCTCTGACTCTCTGAGAGTCAAAGCGGTCTGGGCTATTAGAGATCTGATGCGTTGGAGCACGTGGTGCACTGCTGACCCTCCTCAGGAGTAGGGTCCCTCTGGCGATGCAGTCATAGCTGCATCTTCTCAGAGATATCATCGTTTGGACTTCATCTCCATCAGGGACTGTTGGCGCTGAGCTGCTTCTTCATCATTTGGATGGCGATTGGCTCTGGGAGCCTGTTTCACTTTAGCGCAGGCCACTGAGTTGGATGTCAGGGTGGCGTTGGGTGTTACCTGGGGTTTCGGTGCTATATTTAGCTGTTCAGAGTGTTGGGGTTGAGGCGCTACCCCTCTGAGGGTAGCACAACAGGGTTCTGAGGGTCTTCAGGGAAAACGATGCTCTGAGTTTAATAAACAGTTGTAATACTGTGTTTGAGTTGTCATCTCTTCATTGTTTTTGGCTGTGATCACTCGGTTGTCTTCTATGAATGATTGTTGGGACTTGTGTGGAGGGAATTCACAGTTTGTGTGTTCTGTCACTTCGCTCCGGGGTGATACTCCACTACCTCTCCCCTTCCTTCTGTGCATGTATGGGCGTGTACGGGAGTTCCTGTGAGTGAGTGTTGATAAAATTTCAACAGACAATCATGTTCATA